>QJSC01002443.1:64528-371715 GCA_003697955.1 Calidris pygmaea | reverse complement strand
GGGGGGGATGCGTTTTGGAGGGGGGGGGGGCTGTATTTAACACGCTGCGACGTGCCTGGTCCCTGGCCTCTGTGTCACCTGTGGAGGATGCTGAGCTCCAGCCAGACCCAAGCTTCGCCTCCCTGCTGCTCGTCCCCTCGCCACGCCGGTGTCAAACACCATCTGTGTCACGCCGCCCTGGTCCCCAAGCCAGCTTTTTGTGAGGGTTAGGGCTTGGGGTTACTTTTAAAAAAAAAAAAGAAAAAAAAGAAAAAAAAGGTGGTGGCGGTGGTGGGGGGGAAGCCCTAAACCCACGCAGCTAGTCCATCTGTTGATTAAATGAAGGATAAAACTTTTGGAGAGAGTAGTGCTTCTCAACGGGCAGCTGGGGGTTTTTTTTTGTTTTTTTTTTTTTCTTTGCTCAGCCAGACATTATTGCTGAACATCCCCCACCATACGCTGCGTTTCCCCCTATTCCCTGAGCCAGGGACGCCGTGTTTAGAGGTGGCTGAGCTTCTGGTTGTCCTTACCTCCTCTTTTCCTGGGCTGGGATGTGACGCTGGGCTCCCACGCTGCCCTCCCTTCCCCTTTTCTCCTTTCCCTCTCTCCGCTTGTACTAATATTCCTTCGGGGAGAAAGCTGTGTTTGCACTCGCCTTTGCTTCCGCACAAAAGAAACCCACTGTAGATTCCGTGTAGATTTCTGCCTGAACAAACTCCCAACTCTCCCTGGTACAGCCGGGCGGCAGCGGGTCCGGGGAATATCGGCAATTTGGGAGCTGATCCCGGCCTTCTCGCATCCCTCCCCGCTCCCAGGAATCTCTCAAATCCCTGCAGGTCAAATGGCAGTTTGTAGCGGAGCCGAGTAAGTTTGTATCTGGGAGATCCAGCAGGGATTTGTTTTCTTTATTATTATTTTTCCCTCCTCCTCCCTTTTGCAGCCCTTATTTTTAATAAGGGCTAATGCACTTTTTAATAGCTCTTGTGCTCCAAAGCACGAGCTCTGCTGCCTGTAGCCTGAGCTCGGTTGGTTTTTCTCCCATATCTGGGAGCGTGCATCTGGTACCTTGCTTATTCGTGCCGGGTTACGAGGCAGAGACAGAGTGTCTTTGCAGAGGGTTTTTTCTCTGTGGGTTTTTTTTTTTTTTCTTTCTCCCGAATCATTTCGATGGAGCTGCTGCTCACAGTTACAGGAGAAAAAGGGGCCGTCGGCAGCCTCGTGGCTTTCCCCTTTGGGGTGAAACCGTGCAAAGGATCCCTAATAGGATTTCATGCGCAGGATTCCTTCAACCACACGGTGCTCCGGGGGGAGGAACGGCCCGGGTGGAGGAACTGAAGCTTATTTTCCAGCATATGTTGCCTTTGCCTCCCCTGGAGCAGCTGCTGTGGTTGTTCTGGCGCCTCCAGATGCGGTGGCATTCACTTTCTGTGGGCTAAAGGTGCTGCTGAACCTTGGGGGTGGGATGTTGGGTGCACCCAGAGGGTGGTTGTGCCTCCGGACATGGACTGGGCTGTCTGGAGGGAGTTGGTGGGCCAAAACTCACTTGAAGCAACAATTAAAATCGCTTGACCCTGCCCACCAGGAGTTCGTGGCTCCTTTTTTTTCTGGGCAAGGAGCAGGCAGGGCTGCGATGACAAAGTGGCTTGAAGGGATTTGCTGTGAAGAAAGGCAGGACTTAAACTGCAAGGGCAGCAGGGAGTGGGGGGGGGGAGAAATCATCTCTGCAGAAAGCCTTGCTTTGGATGCGTGGTTCAGGTCCTAGTTTAAAAAAAAAAATAACAAAACCAACCGAAACACGTCCCTTACACAAAAGCCTCACCGAAAAAGCCTTTTTCCATCCCTGGGTCTGTCCACCCCCTGCCCTTGGGTTTGTACTTGCCTCCTTGTGGCACGCTGGCATCCTGCTGTCCCTGCCAAGGGTGCAGGTTGAGTTTGCAGGAGGAAGGTGCTTGTTGCTCCCAGGCTGGGGCCAGGCTGCACCTGGGCACACGCAGGCATCGCCCAGCTGAGGATGATGATGCCTTTAACAGCTCCCCTCTGCTCCTGAGGTGATGTGGGAAGAAGAAATCGCCTTCCCTTGAGCATCCTCTCTCTTCCACCCTTGCGAATGGTCTGAAACCGCCTGCGTTTTCTCCTTCCCGAAGTCGATAGGTCAGGGTTTTCTTTTCAGAGCTGGTTTTCCCCTGGTATTTCTCCCTCTTCCACCTTCCCCTCCGCGAAAGCCGTCAGGCCCGCAGAGCTTTTTGGTGGGAGGCAAGATGAAGTTGCAGGAGGACTTGCCTCCTGTGGAGACTGGATGTGTGGTGCCCCTTGGTGGGAAGAAATTGATGCTGCCATGAAACCAGCTGCTTCTGCCCCGTGAACGGCTTACCCCTCCCTCCTCTGCTCCAAACTGGAATCAACTGGGGAGGGTGGCCCAGCTGTAGGAAGGGGCACCGCTGAGGATGTACCTACAACCGGTACCTCCTCTTACTGGGCTTGTGCTGTAGCAGCCTAGATGAATTTGGCAGGATCTGAGATTTACCTTGGAGGGGAAGGTTTCTGCCTGCCCAGGGGTCTCTCTTTCCAAAGGCGTGTTTGCTTTCCCTCAGGGTGATGAATACCGAGTGCTCTGGGTGTTGCAGGGTATGTTTTTCTCCTTCACAGCTCACTTGGTTCCTCCCTGCAAGAAAATGCTTGGCAATCTTCTGTCCGGGGGGCGGGGGGACACCTTATTAGCAGCAGTGGCTCAACTTCCCCGGTGGCTTGTCATCAACCCGCAGGTGGAGAAGGGTGAAATTATGCTGATGAGAGAACCCAGGCCAGTTCCACCCACCCCCACCACCGGTTAGGGCAGGAGGATGAGGATTTTGGTGTCTTGGGGGAGGTTAGCGGGTGACAAGGGATAAAAATGCAAGGTTATGGGGTGCCGGGAGGTGTGTGGATGAGGGTTGGTGACTTTGCCCCTCTCTGCATCCCTGGATGTGGCCTGGAAATCTGTTGTTGTGGTCCCTCTTGAAAGGGAATTCCTCCTGCCACGTAGGGAGCAGGGGAGCTTTGCAAGAGGGAAGGTGTTGGGCTCTTTCCTGAACCCGGCAGGTGAATCTCAGCAGCAGGGAGCTGCTGAGATAAGAGCAAGGAGGGCTGCAAAACTTGGGTGTCTTAATGAGCTCTAAAAATTAAGCTAAGGATGAGTGCTGGCAGCCTGGGAAGTTGCAACTAAAAATTGTTGAGTGGAAAGAGAGCAATGGTTTGGAAAAGCGGTGCTTTGTGAAGATGGGGGGGGGACAGGAGTTGACAGCTGGGCTGTGTGGGAGGGAGACCAAAGTAAGCTTCAAATTTGAGCTGGGGTTGTCCGGTCTGCGTTATCCTGGAGGAACAGTGTGGGATTGCACCCTCCGACATCTCTTTTAACAGGACTTGGGTTCCTGCGGGCTCCCCTGTCTTCAGTCTGTACCCCCCGCGGGGGAGATGCTCGTGAGGCCCAGGGGTGGCTTTGCTCAGAACTGGCTTTCTTGCGAGTTTTTTTATTGGAAAAAGCAGCAGCGGGAAGGAGCTGCCGTTTCGTTCAGGTGCCCTTTGCCAGAGGGAGGAGGGCCGGGGGGGACACCTGCCCTGATGCTAACGCCGCATCCCTGCTGGCCTTCCCCCCCCCATCCTCCCCTCCCCAAGGTTGGCTGGAGGTCCCCAGGTGATTTATACACATCCCGGGCAGATGTCGGTTACTTTTGTGCTTTCCCCTTGTTTTAGGGGACACCAACTGGAGCAGAAACGTGCCCGACAGGTCACAAGCACCGTGTTGCAGTTGGACTGCGTATTTTTTAGAATAAAAATACCCCGATGCTCTTCTTTCTTTCGGAGCCCTAAATAAAAGGGAGAGGCCGATGAGCCCCTTAGGTTGTGAAGGGGCTGAGGATCAAGGTCTTTGAATAAACTGTTGTCTCACTTCAAACGTCCAATTTAATGATGGGGTTGGCAAGTTTGTGTGGGTGCCCCTCGGTGCCGGAGGTGCGGTGTTGGGTGGAGGGGACTTCATGAAAATCCTCCTGGAGAACCGGCTTTGCATCGCTCCCAGGATCCTTCCAGTAGGATAAACCAGCTTTTTTTTTTTTTTCCCCTCTTTTATTTCTTTTAAAGGCTGATAGATTTATAAAAACAATTGATGGAGGCCCTAATTTAGCTTCTGTTTGGGAGCAGTAGGAGTCTTTCCTTTGGCTTCGGTGGGAGCTACTTCTGGCTAAAGAGAAAGACAGAGCCATAGTGACCATGCACAAGCTTATTTTATAAATCAATAGGTAGTGAAACAAATTGGTTGTAAATCAGTCTCTTATTTGCCGGGATTTAAGGCGGTTGGAGGAGCTGTGAGGTTTTTAAGGCGGCCTGCCCTGCCTTTGGGGCTGGCAACTGTCCCAGCTTTTTGGGGGGGGGGTGGGGTGTGGGGGGGTGTGAATCCATCACCTGCCGTATTAATTTCAGACATGCCAGGAAACGTGCGGGATTTCTTTTCTCTTGCCTGGGAAGAAATGAAGTTTAAAGCCCGTTGTCGCTCTTTCCAGGCAAGGGTTAGAGCAACAGGAACCTGATGCTACTCGGAGCTCGGGGGTTTTTATTCCCTGACTTCGTCTCTAGTCTGCACTCCACATCGCTGGAGGAAAATATCCGCCTCTGAATTGTGCATTGTGGCAGGACAGAGCAAACGTCGGGTTCTGGCCTTGGAAACGGTGGCCTGCCAGATGTCCCCGTTCAATATGCCTTTTGAGCAGAGCGGAGACTGTTTATTCATTGCCTGGTTGGCGAGACCCCGTGCTCGAGTGTTTGCCTTTCCCTGGTGGCAGTGGCAGCCTCCAAAGTGGAGCAGAAGGAGCTGTTGGGTCACTTGGCTGTTACGTGGCTCTTCCTTTCGCCGGGTTGCATTAAACAGCTTGAAATCTAAATGTGCTTTGAGTTGTACCTCTTAGAGATGGGCTCTGGGCGTCCTGCCTCTCTTAATGTCACATGCTGTATAAGTAGGAGGTGGAACACTTGCATTGTTAAATTCAGATGCTAACTTCGGGATAAGATCTTGTCTTAATGTGTTCTTTCAACGCCCCCACTTGCAACAAAAGCTACAGTGAGCTTTTGGGCTGTTGCATTTTGGGCTCTCAGGGTGGAGCAGGATGTAATTGGGTTTTTTGAGGGCTTTTGCCATAACTGCTGCTCATTAACCATTGATGCAAGCACCTCCGTCTTTCAACTGGGATAGTAGATGCTTTCTTTTGTTTCCAGTTACTTTAGGTTTGGTGGAATTGCTGCACGGGTTTGCTATGGATGTGGTCAGACGGTGGCTGGTTCACCCCTTAAGTGCTAGTGAATTTATGTTCTTGGGTCCCTTCTTACCATTTTCAGTATGGCATGTGGCAAAAGCGTGGTGTGTCCTCCCTGCCTGGGTGTGCCAGGGTCTGATTTAGATGCTGAAAATTTCAGGAGCCTTTTGGGTGAGCAGCAGCCCTGTCTTTCTGGGAAGGGAAATATAGAAAGTGTTCAATAATGGTGATTTTTTTTCTGAGGCTAGCTGCCCAGAAAGCCTCAGGATGCAACCTAGGGGAGCCTTGCTAATTGCAGATGAAATATGCACCCATAGTGGAAGGGATGAACTTTCTCCAACTTCCTTTTGGATGAAGCATCAAACCTTCGTGCTGTGGGTCCAATATTACTTTATTTTCCCCCAAGCAGGGAGTGAGTGGGAAAAGCCATTGGGCTGGGAGTCCCACTTTGCTCTGTGGGCAGGTGTTTGCTCATTAACTAAATACTACCTAACTCCTTAAAAGATCAGAAATGAAGGGTCTGCGTCTTTCTCAGGCTTCCCCTCCCCTTCACCAGCATAAATGAGTATTCAGGCTGTATGCTGCCAGTCAGTAAATGTCAATATTGGATAAGTGTTTCCTTTATATCACTGCAATTTAGCATAAGCTGCTTGGAAACAAATGTCTTCCATAAGCATGAGGTGTTTCAGTAAGTACACAGTCAACATTACTATGAGGATTAAATAAATGTCAGCCCCACTTGCATGCTCAGCATCAAGTTAAGGCAGCTTGGACTTGCACAGTGGCAACAGGAGGGATTTTGTGAGTCTCTGTGGAGAACGTGGGGTGGAAGGAGCTGCTTTGGATGGAGGTACCTGGATCCTAAGGGCATGTGGAGACAGGAGGACCTTGGCAGCAGGGAGTAGCTGATGGTATGGGGCACAAAGGGATGCCCCATCCCTTCCAGGGGTCCAAGGACCTTCCTTCCAGGCTAATGGATTCTGGAGAGTGCCTTACTTTGGCTCCGACTGGCAACCCAAAGGCAAAAATCTTGATTTACCCAGCGTTGGCTCGAGCAGGTGGAGTCGCTGGCTTGGGATGAGTACCCTTCTGCAGATCTGCCCAGGCCACCAGTGCTCTGCTGGATCTACCGCTGGTTTTTCCCAGCGCAAACTGGGAGTTGCTGGGCTGCAATTGGTGGGTGCAACAGGAAAGCAAGGCCAAGATGTAGGGCTTGGCTGTCACCTGCTTTGCGGTGGGGAACACGTTGTGCTCGGAGAACTGCCTGGAAGCTCTGAGCTTGCCTACAGCTGAAGGGTTCCCAAAGCTGCTGAGATGAAGATCATTGCAAAAGAGTGAGGTTAGCCCATGCTGGCAAGGTTTTATGCACGTGAAGGTGGAGGAAGGGAGATGGTCACCTTCTCCTGCTCTGCCTTCAGCTGTATGAATGGGAATATCTCTCTGCCAAACAGGCAAAGGCATCTGGCTTCTGTAAAGGGGTCTGGATCCAGCCAGCACATTGAGGTGTTGCTCAATTGTCAGCAGAGGCTCAAACCCCTCTTTTTGAGCTGCGGGTGCAGGAAAAGCCCGCTCTTTATCACCCTTCGTTTGGCATCTTCACGGGTTCACCCCGAGATGTGGCTGGGTGCTCTCTGGGTCGGTCCATGCCAAGCCCCACACCCTCTGCCAGCAAGGAGAAGAAAAATCTGGGAGCGCGGTGTGTGTGTGTGGGGGGGGAGGGGTTGAGCTGGATGTTATTTCCATTCCCAACGATGCAAAACTGCTTCTTTTCTCCCCAGCTGGCAAGTAGCTGACTGTAGCCACTCGTTCCCAGCTGCACAAAAATAACTGTAGACAAAATCGTTAGGAGGCAGATGAGCCTTATCAGCTCCTCTAATGCCTGGCTCTGCCTCTGCTCCGGGTGGACTTGTTACCCTTGCAGAGTGTGTATTTTAATGACTGGCTATTGCCGTTCCAGGTGACTTGAGCGGAGCATCCCAGTCGTGTCCTGGCAGCCCCTGTGAGCTGTCGGAGGCTTTTCGCAGCTCCTCGGAAGAGCGGGGTCTGGCTGGGGCTCTCGCCTCGTTAGGCTGCGCATTTACAGCGCCGAAGAAACAGCTTGCGGCCATGTGGGGTGTCTTAATAATTCAGACTAAAGGCTTGGGGGGGGGCGGAAAGGAACACCCGAGTATTTTTGAGTTCCCAAACCAGGTCACCTGGCAGAGCTAATGCAGTTTTTTTTATCCTGGCTTTTGCCGTTCAGCCTGGCGGTGGCAGCAGCAGCGCTTGCATGGAGCCGAGCACAAGGCCACCTGCTGGGGATGCTGAGGGCACCAAGGGCTTTGGGGTTCACCGTTCCCCTCTCCTGTGCTGCCGACAGGTTGAAGGGATGGGGTAGGGAGAAGAACTTTTCCATCTCGGAAAATAATTAATAGATTAAAGAAAAAAAAAAATATAAGGAAAAAAAAAAATACTGCATCTGGTTCTGGGCTCCCCAGTTCAAGCGGGACAAGGAGCTACTGGGAAGAGCCCAGCGAAGGGCAACGAAGATGATTCAAGGATTGGAGCATCTCCCTTATGAGGAAAGACTGAGAGAGCTGGGACTCTTTAGTCTGGAGAAGAGAAGGCTGAGGGGAGACCTTATCAATGCTGACAAGTATCTCAAGGGAGGGTTGAAGGAGGAGGGAGCCAGACTCTTTTCAGTGGTTCCCAGTGAGAGGACGAGGGGCAACGGGCACAAGTTGGAACATCAGAGGTTCCACTCAAATATGAGGAAAAACTNGAAAGACTGAGAGAGCTGGGACTCTTTAGTCTGGAGAAGAGAAGGCTGAGGGGAGACCTTATCAATGCTGACAAGTATCTCAAGGGAGGGTTGAAGGAGGAGGGAGCCAGACTCTTTTCAGTGGTTCCCAGTGAGAGGACGAGGGGCAACGGGCACAAGTTGGAACATCAGAGGTTCCACTCAAATATGAGGAAAAACTTCTTCACGGTGAGGGTGGCAGAGCCCTGGGACAGGCTGCCCAGGGAAGTGGTGGAGTCCCCTTCTCTGGAGATCTTCAAGCCCCACCTGGATGCCGTCCTGAGTAACATGCTCTGACAAGCTCTAGGCAATCCTGCTTCAGCAGGGGAGTTGGACTAGATGATCTCTGTGGTCCCTTCCAACTCTAAAAATTCAGTGAAAGAGTTGGGGGGCTGTCTGAAGTTCCCACCCCTCGAGGAGCAGCGCATGGTTGGATGCGTCTCCAGGCAGACATTGGGACAGATCTTGATGTGACCCTGCCAGGGAGCACATAGTAATGGTGCAAACACCACGGGGCTTGCTCAAACAGCAGAAAGGCATAGGAGGGGAACGTGAGGTGGTGCCTGACCCACTGCTGCTTGGTGATAAAGGCATCTGAGTATGGTGGTGCAATGGATGGAGGTGATGAACCCCCCGTGCATCCTTCGGAGGCAAAGGGGAACCTGCAGGAGTGACAGGGAATGGATGTGGTCACTGGTCAACGGTGTCTTGCTGCATTGTTTTTCCCTCTCTCCCATGAGCTAATCCCCAGAGTGTGATTTAACACTCCTCCTCTTCCCCTTCTGGCTCTGTCTTTAATAAGCTGGGAGTGACAGGGCCAACCCCCCCACCACCACCACCCGCAAGTGCTGAAGACACAGAACCAACAGATGCTAAAATTAGGCACAGCTGTTTGCAGTGTTTTGTCCTCCCGATCACAGAGTCTGACACTGTCTATGCTTATTCCTCCTCTTGTCCAGAGACTGAAAAGGTTTAAGATATCAAAGCTTTGAGTGGCTGTAAATTAACTCCTTCTGTCTAAGCTGAACCTTGACTCGCGGGGAGATGGTAGATTTCTTGTGACTTTCTTTATTTGCACCTATAATAATGGAAATTGCCAGGTCACCTCAAGACAGGCATCTTTGTGTACTTGGGAGACAATCCTCCTGGTTTTCCCTTGCTCGTAAGCTTCCCCACCAGAGACCAAGGGAAACATCTTCATCTCTGCTGTCCCTCAGCCTTTACGTGCATAAATCTGGTCCTCAAGTGTAGCTTAGATATAACCTCTGCAGCCCGGCTCAGTCTCTCCACGCCTAAAATTATCCTGCCCCAACACCACCTCCTGGATATCATGGTCTGCTCTCACTTTGGGGAGGTGGAAGGTTTACTGAGTGGTTTATTTTCTTGGTTGGGATGCAAGCCCTGCGTACGTGGCTTGGTTGTTGAGGTGGGCATCATCCCACGTGCCTGCTCTTCTCCCACTGTTTGGGGGGTGTTTGCTCCTGCTGGTGGACACAAGAGATTTTTTAAGAGATGATGGCTGTCTCCGTTGCCTGCCACCCCTTGGAAAACCTTCATTCCCCTTTACTCGGGTTGGAGCGTAGGGGCTCGGTGTCAAAGATCTGGAGATGGACGCTTCGGAAAGGGCAGAGGGGAAAACTTCACGGGAGAGCAGAAGTGCCTTTTGCTGTCAAGACCAGAACAGTGTAAATGTCTCCTCCTGACAGATCCGCGATGATCGCAGCGCTGCTCTCGGGCTGGATGTGAGTCGGGGTCTTGCCTGGTGTTGTAAGTCTGAGGGATTTTTGTTTCATTTTTTATTTTTTTTTTGCCTCTTGTGCGAGTGTCTGTGTCCTGCGGCAGGAACAGTTTCTGAAGACTTCCTCTTGTTGCGGTCATGCCTGAAATGATAATATTGGTTTAAGATAGACGCTTGCGATAAACTAGGAAACACGGAGGAGCCCTTTGAAATCTTCAAAGCTCTCTTCCATCAAATGGGCTGGCTGGAACGGCAACCGCCAGGGCATTCGGGTTGCCTGACTTTGGATGTTAACCTCCTCCTAAGACTGTGTTTGCTTTTGAAGAGCTGACATCTCTCACCTTCCTCTCCTTCTTCTCCAGGAGATGCCAACTGCATCAAGGTGCAGCTTCTTGTGTACTACCTGTGATCTCCCAAATTTGCCTCTTTTTTTTTTTTTTAACCCTTCTTGTGAAAAAAGTGAACAAGGAGGGGGAAGTGCTAGCCGGGCAAAGCAGCTTTTTCTTGGGATTGAGTAGGGATGGGGTGGTGAAGGAGAAGGAGGAAGAGTGAAACATCTCAAGAAAGAGAAAAGGACCATATGCAGTTGCCAAGTGGCTGATATCCCTTTACACGGACGTCTTCACAGTGATGGTTGTAGCAAACTTTTCATCCAGCATACTGATTTTTTTTTTTTTTTCTGCAGCAGGGAGGGTTCTCTCCACAGTTTGGCTTTCTCCCAAGCATACGCAGAAATCCGTGTAGTGCTCTTAACCTCTGCGAGTTGCTGCTGACTTGAGCAGATTGGGGTTGCTGTCCCAGTGGAAGCATCTTGTTCAAAATCAGGAAGAAAAGTTGAACTTTTTGATTGGAAACTTTGAAGTGGACTTGCCAAAATAACATGTTTTGGTATTTGCAGTTTTAACATTGAGTTCAGGAAGGGTTTTTTTTTTTTGTGGATAAAGGATGGTGAGTACCACTGTCCTCTGCTCTGCTGGATGAAGGGGTGCTGGGAAGCTGCTGTAGAAACTATTTGACTATCGATTGATGATCATCCTTCCCTGGGATTTGGAAACGGGATGTAGCTCTTCTTGCCCTTGGCCTGGCCAATGAACTCTCCATGATGGCTCTCACAGTGTGCCAATTTGTCACAGTATATTTAATTCTAAACCAGTGTTAACCTGATCTATTTGTCTGTAAAGCATCTTGTGATAGGTTCAATACAATTACATTTTATTGTCTAACACACAATTTATTTGTCTTGGTCTGGTTGCATGCTTTTATTACCCGTTCTCCTGTACACCATGAGGACATCGTGTGCCAGCATGTGCCTTACTTGCTCTTCCCTGAAAGCCCCCTTAAAACCAGCTCATAATTATTGGAAAATATGGAAAGATTATAAAGGTGCCGAAGATATTCATCTGGCCCTGGTGCATTGAGCAGGTAAAGAAAGGACCTAAGAGGCAATTGAAGAGATTGATGGGCAGTAATGGGTATTATAGTAATTTTTGTCCTATGTTTTTAATAAAGTGATTGACGAAAAATGCAGCTGGAGCCCCCGTGCGAAGACCAAGAGATGCAGTTAAATTACAGAGGCTGCTTAACTTAATGAGGCCATGTAATAAAAATGAGGCATAATGAGCAAAGTATAATAGTACTATTATGCTTAGGAGTGCTCTGGCAGAGGGCTGAGCAGGCAGTGCCTGCGTGTGCTCGGGGGATGATCTCATGATCTCTCTGGGAGGAAGGGCTTTCCTGATTGGGATAAAGACGAGGAGGATGGGACATATTTGGGAGACCTGGGGAAAAATATTGGCTATCCGAGTGATGTGTTTCCCTGTCATCCGATGGGAATGAGCAAGTAGGTGGAGCACCAGCCATGGTTGATCCCCCCATGCTTTTGGTGTTTTTGGGCAAGTCTCTGCTCTGGGTTTTATTCACTTTACGTAATCTCGGGGAAGTCCTTCTTGCTGCAGAGATGAAATCGCAAGGGGGTCGGATTTTGTGACGGAGAGGTAAAGCAATGGGATTTTTTTTTTTTTTTAACAACCTGGAGGCAGGACGTGCAGGGAATTGATGGGAAGACCATCAATAGATGGCCAGGGCTGCAACAGGTTTGTGTGCCAGCACCTTGATTTGGAGGCTCAGTGCTGAGGCTTGCGTTAGCTGGATTGGGGCTTTTTTGGAGGGTGGAGGTGGGAAGTGGATTAGCATCTGCAGAGCAGTGATGTCTCTGCTGCTGTTAAATGTAGTTAAACTTGAGAGACTTCTAATCTAATAATGAAAGGAAGAGAAATAAGTGTTCTCAGTGATGCGTGCCCCTCACTGTAAGTACTAATTGAAAACAGATATTTACTTTAAAATGAAAATGTAATACGATAAATGGTGGGTTGAGGATTTCGCGCGCGTAGGAGGGAGAGTGAATGCACGCAGCCTCCCATCTGCTCTGCCCAAGCTTCGTGTCCAACCAGGAGCAGGATCTCCCACGCTGTGGGGTCAGTCAGCTGGAGAAAGGGCCTGAAGCTCACGTAGAGGAGACCTCAGGGCCTTACTTTGCTAAAATTGGGTGCATTGCAGTTCTCTTTGTCTGACCTTGCTCTGCAGAGGACCTTCCAAGCTGGGCTTCTGTTCCTCTTCCTTGCAAACCTTTCCCAGCCCAAGCTCTAGGGGAGGAAGAGGTTAAGCCTTTTAAGACTGAGGAAGCATCGTGTCCTACCATGGTGGGGCTGGCCAGTGGGTGGTGACCCTCTTCCTCATGGTCTCTGCTGCTTGAGTCCCACCTTGCTGCCCTGAGCTGGCTGTCCTGCCCCATAGCCCTGGCTTGGTAGTTGAAGTGGCCAGTGCTGGAGAGATGCTGGCCAATGCCCACTTTTGGGGGCTGCTGGAGGAACGTTGAGGACATCTCTGGTCCCTTCAGGCCAATCTGAAGGGGACCCTTGGCTGTGAGTGGTGAGGCTCTAGCACCCTTTGCCTCTTGTCCTTGGTTTGTCTGCCCTTCTCCTGTCCCCTGCAACCTGTCTCAAACAAATCGTCGCTCCAGCAGATGAAACCAGAGTTGTGGTGCTTTTTAAAGGAGTTTGTAGATGAAGCTCAGTGCTGCGTGACCGGTGGCCATTAAAGGATGCTCCCCGACAAAAGCTCCCCCCCCCAAGTACTGTAATCTTCGGAGGGAAGCAGCCTGGCCCTAATCCCTTTGTGCAGAGTTCCTGCTTGTTTCTTCATATGGGTGCATTTGTATAATTTGCATTTTGCACTCTGATCGTATGCATAGAATTCAAATTGAAATGGGGGCTTGAATAGATTTGCATGCTAATGAGGCACTGGCTTTATTTATTTGGAGCCCTCTCAAGCAGGCAGCAGTCTGCTGGAAAGCAACTCGTGCGGCTCTCCTGGTGACAGAGCTCTCTGGCAGCACAAGGACCCTTGATTTTCCCCAAGACCCACACGCCCCCTGTGCACACGTGTTTGAAGCTGATGGTCTCTGCTCCAGCAGCTCTTGGTTCAGTCCTTCTGAAGCCCTGTGGGGGCAACTGTCTGTGGAGATCCAAAGGACAGTTTCATCCCACCTTAACTAACCAGAGATGCCTCTTTAATCTTATACTGGTGCTAACTGGGTCTGGACTTCCCAGGAGAAACACTACTGTGTTAGAGGTGGTTGTAGCCAGCATGAGTCACTTGATGGTCCATGGGCAGAAGAATCAGAGTGTGCATCCATTCTCTCCTTGACTTTGCAGGGTGAGCGTGGGTACCTGCTGCCCGTGTTCTTCATCAGACCATGACCCTTCCCTTCATCACCGAGCTGCTACTTCTGCTGTCTTTCAGCAGATGACCTTGGGATGTTGCATATGGGCTTTGGCTGCATTGCCCATCAATCCTGCTCTGTTGAGGCCAGGTTCCTTCAGCGCTGCTGTGGTCCACCCATGCTGTTTTTCCTCAACGGGAGCCTTTCAGCCTCTTTCAAAGTCAGCAATAGCGAAGAAAGTTTGGAAATATCGAGAAACTGTCAGAGAAGGGAAAGCCAAGGGCTTGGGGAAAAACAGTTGCCAAAACTGTTCCCCATGAAATTACTGGGAAGGGAAAAAAGGCACCAAAGCCCAGGTGCTTCATTGAGTTGCAGCGCTGTGTCCCTTTGTGTTCTCCTGCCCTCTCCCGTGTCCACAGCGGATACACCCAGTGTATAGCTTATGGTTAGCCTTTCCATGCCAGCTCTCCCTCCCCAGATGAGTTCTGCTGCAGCTGAGTTCGTTGCTGGCACGTTGAAAAACGGCCAAGGGAGGGCTTCTGAAATGGCAGCAGGAATTGGGTCACATCGCTCTGCCCCGGGAGAGTGAGTTTCTCTCAGAGCAGTCTGGCTTCCAGTTATTATTTTACAGGGGATGGTAGAGGTTGATAAGGGAGCTGTTCTGACTGCCAGTGGGGCTTATTTGGGGCTTATTATATGCTCCAGTTTATATTTTAATATAGTCAAAGGTGACTTACAACTTTAATATTAATTTTAAAACTGATTGCTCGAGTATTTTTTTTTATCTACGTGAAACCAGATTAATCTCAGCCTTCCTTGATCCTGCTGGTAGCTTTTCTTTCCCTGGCTGGAGACTCATGTGGTCTGTGTTGCACCAACAAAAGACAAGAGGGAAGATGTTTGCATGGCGATAAATAATTGTCGCGGGGTCTGCTTTTCTTCCAGAGAAATCTCTGCTCTACGAGCTTGACAATGGCATCAGTGGGAGCTCTTGCTTTTGTACGAGGTTCTCTGCCTCGGCTTGTGGAGCAGGGCTTTGCCGAACAATGTCCGGCTTTGTGCTTCCTATAGAAACCTCATTTTTTGTCGTTGTGTTTCTCCCTGGTTTTGCAGGCTCTCCGTAATACATCTCCCTCCACACAGCTTTCTGCCGCTGGCGTTGCAATTGCTCGCAATGCTTGAAAGATGTTTTGTGCCCGAGATGACAATATTTCATGGGGTCAGAAGGTGACCCTGTGGCAGGGGTTGTGGGGTGGGCCGTGGGGAGCTGGAGTGGAATCCTTGTCCTGCTTCTGGCCCCTTGAGCATCCTTGGGTGGTTGTGCTTGCCTTGGAGGATCCAGCTCTTGGAGATGCTTCTCCCTCCGGGCGCCTTTACTTGGGGTGTTTCATTTGGCTTTTAATGCCAAGTTTTTGCTCGATACTTTGAGTAAATGTTATGCCTTTCAAGTTGAGCAAAGTTTGGCACCTGAATGCGAGTTGTTTTGGGCAAAATTCAGCATTAGCAGTGGGCTGCTGGGTTGCCTTTGGAAATGGAAGCTGGTGCTCCCTGTCCCTTTCACAGGTAACAATCCCAAATGTTGTGGCTTAAGTGAATCCCCTTGACTTTACCCCAGGACACTCGGTGGCTGGTTGTGTTGCTGTAGGTGCTTTGGGTTCAGGAGTTACCTTGCTGGTGCTGCCAGGCTGTGGAGCATCGGTGGGTGATTGGTCTTTGGAATCAGAAGAAAAGGATCAGAGTCGTGGCTCTGGAGACCTGTGGTCATGAATCTTTGTGTTGCGTGTTGGTCAGCCTGCATACTGGTGGCATTTGCTAAATTTACCCCAAATAATGAGTTTACAACATGCTGTGCTGGGAGTATTCTCTATACCTCAGTGAATGACTGCTAGAGTCAAAGGCTCTGCAACCAATCTTTAGCTTTTTCCAGTTTTCCGTGTGGGATGGCGTTTCACTGGTGGCCCGTGTTCTCCAAAACACCTCCCAAATGCTGCCCGTACCTCTTCTCATCCCAGCCTCATGCATAAGTGCTTTTCAGAGCTTGTTATTCCACGCACAATGCATAAATATGCTGGATTGATGGGCTGAGGGCTGGGAATTGAAAAAGCTGTGTGAATCTGACAGTGGCCGATGAGGGAAACTGAGGCACAGGAGTCTGCAGCAGAGATCAGGGCTAGTTGCATCCTGGGGGGAAAAATAGGGGGTTTGCTTGATAGAGTTACCCCATGTCTGTCTCTTCCCCCATAGTATTTCAGCCTGGGGTGAGAAACCATCGGGTATTTTGTTGGTTCAAAAGCCAAACAGAAACAGCCTTAAGACAGTGACGAGACCGAAGAGCCATTAAAGGCAAGACTTGACATTGTGCAAGCGAACGCCAAACAGCAGCCACATAAATCCCATTTGTTTTACATTTCAGAGCTTAATGAGACAGAAATCGCATGGCAATTGTCATATGTGAAGGCAGAGATTGCTAGTTTGCATTTAACTAAAGCAACCGCCGCCGTATGCGGCACCAGCGCCTGGATCGAAGCTGCGATACCCACTCGCTGCCGTGACGAGGAACGTACCTCGTGTAGCTCTTGGTTGCCCTGAAACTCAACACGAGTTAGGTTGATGGTTGGACTAGATGATCTTTAAGGTCCCTTCCAACCTAGACTAGGATTCTATGATTCTAACACTCATCGTGTGTGTGTGTGTATAACCCCCTGGCAAGCCCCACCAGGTTGGTTTGTAGTCTTGGGTGTCACCAGCCTTGCACCTTCTCCAAAGTAGTCAAGTGTCACGTTCTTCATGTAAAGAATTGCGGGATGCAGTAATGAAGCCCAGGAAGCAAATTTTTCCATGATTTCACTGGGATACAGGTATTAAAAACCTGTGGGGTGTCCTTTGGAGTGATACGTAGGAAGTCACAAGAAGCATCGCCCTGGGACAGCTGAATGCTATGGGTCTAGAAGTAGGCTGAAACCCTCATCTCTGAGCCATCCCGCCCCAATGCGCAGTTCAAACTATTTCCAAAGCTCTTTGTGCCACCGACTTCTCTAAATATTGCTCTTGGTGGTTTGCACTTTGGGTAGAGAGGGAGATTGCAAGGGAACCTTATGAGACTGAGGCAATACTTGTCAGCCACAGCTTCGCACCCTGGTCAGGAGGTAACATCATGCCAGCTTTTGCTAAAGCAGTTGCTATTTTTAGTAGGAGCAGTGGTTCTGCCTCAGACACCTGCTTGTGGAAGCCCTGGTTTGAAAAATGTTATGCTAAAATTGCCGAGGCAGCACCTTTAGGACAGACATTTGTCTTGCCCACCAAGGGGTGGAAACGCTCCTGGAAATGATCTCAAACTTGGGTAAACCATCCAGCTTTCCTCCATTTTTTTTCCAGTATAAACCTATACCTATTTAAGATTAGTTCAACAATAGAAAGATATAATGTCAAAATGCATTATCTTGGGTAACTTGCTTCATGTCTGCTGATTTGTGCCTTACCTTTCCAGATAACGTTCATAAATTGCTAAAGCAGTATTTTAATATTAACATAAGCTTTTGACAACTCTTACAGAATGGGCTGTGTATGGAGCTCTGAAATTGGTTTTTTTTTTTTTTCCTCTCTTGTCTGTTTGAACTGAAAAACTGAAGAAATGCTATATTGGGTTAACTGAAAACAAGACTGAAAATATTTGTTTCAGGTCAAATAAAACATTTCATCTGATATGATATGTTCTTTGTTCAGACTTTAAAAAGTCTTTTTTAAAGTAAATTAACTTCAGAGATGTCTTGGGGGGAAAAAAAAAGTCTAAATGTTTCATGTAGAGGGGAAACCGTCTAAATAAAACACTTTCACTTTTGACACCCACTCTCCCCCCTCTTTCAGTCCGAACAATTGAATGGGTTTGATGGGATTTCACGAATAGCGTCGGTTGACCCACATCTGGATGTTGGAAGTATTACGTTGGAGATGCAGGGGGAAGAGCTAATGAGTCATTTTTCTAATGGGTATCTCGGTAGGTGAGAGAGGTACTGAAATTATATATTTGAAGGAATAATGGGACCCTAGTTAGATGACTAAATCTTATTCTTAATCATCCTGGGGGCGATGAAGAGGGGAAATTGTGAGTTGGATCATCCTGATTAGATAAGTTGTGGGTGAGTGGTGTTTTGCAGCTTGCCTCGAGCTGCTGAGGGGGAAGAGGGGCAACCAAACCCAAGGTGACAGTCCCTGCTGCGTGCGTCACAACAAACCCAGCTGGGTCATCCATGGCATTGACCCTGAGACTTGCCATGGTCTTTCCTCATCAAGAGAGGTCTCCTTGACAGAGCGGTTCAGTGCCACGTTGGGTCACCAAATCCAATCTCTGCTGTTGATCATGTTCCATGGAACATGTTCCATGTTCCTCAAAACATCATTAAGTACCTCCTATGCCTAGAGGTGCTCTAGTATTTGGCTTCCTGATGAATCCTTCCTATCCCAGACTTTCTCAATGCGATGAGAAGCTTCCCAGGTCCTTTCTTGCTACTGTGAAGCATTTGGAGAACATCCCCCTGAGCTCCGCTGCGTGTTGCTGTCGGGTTTTTAAAAGCTGAGTGAGCAAAGGCTTGGAAAATAGATTCCAGTAGGACCTCTGTACCGGTCCAGGTCTTCTCCTGCACAAGTGATGTTTCTCTGGGCACGTATGTTTGGATGCATCTCTTCCAAGTTTGCGCTTGGGGCGCTGGGAAGGGTGCTATCTGTTTTAATGGAGTAATTGAGCAATCGCATTGTCCTGGACACAGCAACTAATGATTTTTTCTGTATGATAATGCGTCTTCATTACTCTAGGGAAATCATTTGATCCTGTGAAGACAGGCCTCTCGCTCCTTTCATTGTGCGGGTTAAGGGGGAAGAGACTAATGGCTTAATTAAAAGGTTGGAGAGAAAAATCTGTCTTAACCCTTTCTTTTTTCTTTTTTATTCTATTGAAAGAGTACTGCAGATAGGAAGATTACATATGAAGGCACGCTGCAGCCCGGCCTCGTCTAGTGGAACTGTTTGGTACCACTGCATCAAAGGAGGGACACGAATGTCAGGTCTTCAATCCGTCACCCGTGTCTCCCGTAAGCCATCTGCCCACCGGAGCAGGCTGGCGTCGGCACGCGCTGCCTTTCGCTCTGTGGGAAGCGCCGAGATTTATTCTGTGTGAAAGGGGGGAACGTTATTTAAATCTGCGCGTTTTGCAGGAGGCGAAAGCAGCTCCGCGGAATATACAGCCTCCCTTCTCCGCTGGGACCGCTCTATTAACATCTTTCATTTGTGTAGTTGGATGCTTTAGCCGTTCCTTTTAGTGGTGATAATCCAGCAAAGACCTCTGTGTTGTTCACACTGCAATATTTATGGAGCCAGCCTTCCTTTTAATTTCCATGCCGAGTTTGGCCATATGCAGAGATATAACACAAGCGGCGGCTTTAGTCACACAATAGCTCAGGCTTTTCCCTTGGTGGGATGCAGGGCTTTGCAGTGACTCATTTGGAGCCGACTGGGTATCCTTTTGGAAAAAGAATAGAAAGGTTTGAGTGTGTCTGACAGTGATTGTGCTCTCCCAGGCTGCCTCCAAAGCCAAACAGTGGTGGAAAGCCCCCTTTTTGGGGAATAGGTGAATGACTTCAAGTAGAGTCAACAGAACCAGTGGGTCAACCGCTGGGATTTTTAGGATGGAGGGGACCCACTTGTCTGTATCCTTCCATCCAAGCCTTGGAACAAAGGGGTGTCAGCACAAGGGACCTCTGTGTGAATGAGGAAAGCCATACTGCAAACGGGCAGTGCTCTACCTCCTTCACGAGCCAAACTTTTCTGGGTGATGACGAGGGGAAAGGAGCCCTTCTCAGGTGGCTCGTGCTCATATGCGTGTTTCTGTGCTGAGACGTGGATGCCAATAGTTTTCTTACACATGAGGTTGGATGGAGCCTACGGCTTGGTTGAGGCAGCTCATGGAGGTCCCATGGAGCTGACTTTATTCCTGCTGGATTTCACATCTGCCTTTGTGACCTGCTGCACGTGGAGCCTTTCCCTTTGCCTACGGTGCCTCCCTCCACGCTGTGCTCTCCCAAACTGGAGAGGAGAACGTTTCTTCCTCTGCCAGGGCAGAGAGCGGGGGGGAACCTGGCAGCAGTCAACGTCATGGGCACATCCAGTGCTCTTGAGGTTGGCACTTTGGCTCCTCGAGGTGCTTTGCTTGGCACGGAGGTGTCGGAGCACCTGACGCACACGTGCATCTCCAGCCACAGCTCTGATTCCCCAGCTTCTTTCCCTTCGTTTTGCACAATTAAATATTAAAGCCAGTAAACAGTTTAGCTCGTCTGCACAGCGCTGCCTGCCCAATTATCCTCCTGCAGGGCTGTCATATTGTGCCAGTTGCTTCCCTGGGTGCTGGCAGCCTTTAGCCCATACACCAGTCATGGCTAGGAGGAAAGCCCAGCTCTCCAAACCTCTCTTCCTACCTCTCTCCGCAGCTCTTCAGTGCCTTGGGGTTACCTTGGTGTGAGAGATCCCACGTCCCCTGAGTCTTTTCAAAGGGCCAGAAAGGGCTGTTTGTTCTTCGAAAGCTGTTTGTGGGTATTGACAAGGGAATAAAGGGAGAGTTTAGGTGATGGCTTCCTAGAAACCTGTGAACACAGGTTGGACCTGTTGTATTGCAAAGCACAGAAGCTGTTCTTCGCTCCCCGGAGCCATAGGATGGCACTTTTGTGGTTTGGTCCCAGCAGGTTTCAGTGCGTTTCCTGGGTCTGCAGCATCTTAGCAATCCTTGGTTTCTCCCCGAAGCAACGGAGTGTGGTTGAAGGTGGGATTTTACTACCTCTGAAATATTTTAGAGTTAAGGCAGTGGCTTCTTGGCTTTAGAAATGTAGTGTTGCATCTCTTCTCAGTCCCTACTCCCATCTATGTTTTTATACAGCTGAAGAGATTTTGCTGAGAAACGAAGGGAAATTTCTGCAGCCAACTCTCCCAGCCTCAGTCAAGCAGAGCTGGGTTGTGGTGGGGGTTTTTTTTTGTTTTTTTGTCTCGACTTTCAGGGCCTTTATACTCAGTGGAGTCCATTTCCAAGAGGGATGGGAAAACATCCTTCTGCTGTGGTTTCAAAAGACATTTTAAGTGCCAACTCCTGCCATCACTGAGTTATGCACCTGGATGTGCCCTTGACAGTGCAGGTTGAATTCCTTGCTGTGATTTTCGAGGTAGTCTGTATCAGCAGCTTGTCCTCTGCCAGACAGACCGGTGTTAACAGCTAATGAGGTTTCTCTTTTCATTCACTCAGTGGTGATGTGCTGTCCCAGCCCTGGGCATCCAAGATGGTCAGTGTGAATATCAGCATAATAGTGAGGAGTCCCTGCCTTGCTCCTGGGCTCTGATTACCAGCATATGCAGTTTTGCTCCAGAACAAATTTCAGATAGGAATTTTTTTCTGGGCTCCGTGAAAACTTATTACCTATTGGGATTGCTATTGCCTGGGCTCTCTTTTCAGTTGGTATTTCCGTTCTGGATCAATAAATCTTGGTATTGATTTCAAAATGAGTTGGTATCTTAGAAATGCAGTGATGTTGGCTCCGGTGGCAGCTGCTGTTTGAGATCCAAATCTCAGTTCCCCGCAGGTTATATCTGCAGGATGCCACTTCCAGAGTCAGCTGTAGGATTTTGTGTCTCCGTCTCCAACCCAACCTCTCCCTCTGGAGACAAGACTTGAAAGGGCTTCAGCGGAAGGGAACAGTGCTTTTCCAGGACCACGTTTTGTCATCTCACAGGTCAAGGACCTTCCCCCTGTTGTGTGTGCCTGTCCCCGTGGTGTGATCCCACCCTCTGACGGCCAGGAAGGCTGCTGGAGGTGACCGCTGTGGATCTCCCTTGCCATTCCCTTGGGATGGGTCCCAACCTTCCCGGCTGTCAGAGGGTGCTACCTGCCAGGGTGCAGACTGCAGGCTCTTTGGGGCAAGAAAGGAAAACTGCTCCTTCAGCCTTAAGTAAATCTTTCACGGCGTGTTACAGCTGCACAAAGAGCTTCAGGGCTTCCCAGGTGGGAGTCTTTTGGAAAGCTTTTGGATACCTTCCTTTGTGCTTTCTGTAATGCTGCTCTGACTGTGGGCACCCTCAGGTACCCCTTTCCCCCATTGATATAAGGAAGGGCAGAAGCTGTTCTGCTCCGTGCAGCGCATGGGGTGGTTCTCAGCTTCTTCTGCTTTCTAGAGCTGTGGAATGGACCAGTGGCTCTGGCTGTCCTTGTCCCCTTTTGTGTGCTCTGCTCTCCAGCACCTTGCTTTCCAGCCCAAGGAGACCTCCTGGAAAGCCGGTTAATAACTCCTGAATCTCTCTGGGCTTGATGAACTTGTCCCTGTGGTGGCTTTTGTCCTCTATGAGATATTTCATAAGAAGCTTTACTATTTTATAGAGGCACCAGATCTTCCAGGCTTAGCTGGCTTACAAGCAGCTGAGGCACCAGGCAGGATCCCTTCTGAAATCTGTTGGGAATAACGAACCGCAGATGACTCTGTTTTCTGAATCGATATTGAGCTGCTGTTTCTAGGAAGCTGCCAAGCACATGAATGTGAGGTTAGGGATGGAAGAGCACTTTCACGGGGGAGTCGGGAAAGCTGTTGGTGCTATCAGATGTCTCTGCTTTCCACCCAAGAGGCTTCTGTGTTTCTGTCTTGGGCGAAGTGTCTGTTCCTGTTTTCTCCCTGGTTCCTTCCAGATACTGCAAGGCTCAGTGTGGCTCATGTTTGCCGAGCACTTCTTGGGTAAAGCGTGCTTGAAAAGCACAAAGTATTTATTATTATTTGCATAGCAGCCCCTGACCTGCTGTGAAGAAACAGCCCTTCAGCTCTGCTGAGTAAATGCACTTTCATTAAAAAAACCCTCTGCCTGTACTGCACTGAACCACTCTGTCTCACGTTCGTCTGCTTTTTCATGTGTAAAAGTCTTAGGAGTGTTTGACTTTAATGAATTTTGAGCATGCAAAATGTTCAAAATTGGACCAACACAGTGCAGCATCTTGACGCCGACAGTGTTGGTGACAGATATGAATGGCATCCGGGTGGACTATCGAGAAAGGATTTGCTTAAGGAGTATCTCTGCACCCAGTTTAGAAGTTGCCTTATGGCTGGAAACCTGTCCAAGCCAAAGTACTGGTTTAGGGTGGTGCGGTGGCGATTTCCAGCTCGCTTTGCTGGAAAGGTGCATGTTTTAGGGGTGTCGGCGCGATGTTCATTGTTGAAAATGCTGCCAACTCTAACCCTGCTTCTGGAGCATCGCACCCACCCTTAAAAGCTACTTTAGTCCTGCTGGTGCAAAGCTGTTTGGATTGCAAATGGGATGCCAAGGTTTTAGATGCTTTCAGTGGCCCATAAAATCTTCTTGAGCTTTACATGACGTTAAAGCTTGAAGAGTCACTATTTAAAGCAGAGTGTTTTCACAAGTGCTTGAGGTTGGCTTAGTGCTGCTCTTGTTGCTGTTGATTTAAGTCTAGTTCAAACAAACTTTGTTAGACACTGAGCACCCCCTCCCTCCCTCCCTCCCCGCCGGAGGCAGGCAGACAGATAGCTGTATTAGAGCAGAGCTTGGAAAACTCTGGGTCTTGCTCTAGAGAAAAACAGGCTCCTGCTGTTTTCACTCTGACTGTTAGGGACGTGGAGGAGAGAAAGCGTTGGCCATGATCCTTCAGCTCACTGGCCTTGGTAGAGAAGGTAAATCAGATGCAAGGCAACGCCGGGTGTTAAAGGGAGGGCTGATTTTTGCTTTATATTTCATTGATCAGCGTACAGGTTCAAGTGGGGAAGCCGCTTTGTCTTCAGCATCTTGCTCCAAAAAAGTTGCACAGCTCGACAGATTTCCTTGATAAATTCCTGGAGTGTATCCTCATCCTTCCCCCCTGTCATCTGACAAATGAGGGCTTTGTCTAGCATTCCTTATTGACTTATTTGCTTTTAATGTAACTGTGTCTCAGAGAACGCAGAATCCAGGCAGCAGGAGCATCTTGCTTGTAACTTTGGGGGTCTTGTTTTTTTATTTAGGAACTGGGATGCTTTCTTGTGGTTCTTGGTAGCGCCAGCTCCGTTGGAGGTTTTGTTGCAGATTAAAAACTCTGTTTGCAAAAGATGCCCACTTGTTTTTCTCACCTGTCAACTCTTGGGTGCCCGCTTTCAAGCTTCTGGACCCTGAACTTGTGCACCTGCACCCATTTGCCTTTGTTTCCCTCTATTCAAGTGTTTTATAAACACACACACAAAAAAAACGGATTGGGAGTGTATGGACTGTGTCCCTCGCTGCTGTAGATGCAGAATCTTGTGAAGCTTCTCCAAACCCCAAGAATTATGTGAGGGATAAAGAATAAACAGCAGATGCTGCAGCATCACTGAATAAAACTGAAAAAGCGTAATTCATCCCTATATGCAAGATGCATCCCATCTGCATTTTGCTTCCCATGAAGCCTGATGGCCAGCGGGAGTCTTGAGGGCAGTGCAGCTACATGTGCAAGTTCTGGGTACTTCTACCCAAAACGGGATGCCATGGAGGATTTGTGCTTCTGTTGGCATCCTCATTAATCTGCCAAAGATGGGATTTGCCAAAACACTTAAGAGCTGAGGTTCAGCCGGCTTGCAATAGGATTAGAGCTCCTAAAGAGGCAAGGATTTTAAAAAGCTGGTCTTCCTGTCACCTGTGTCTTGGAGGAGGCAGTCTGGGTGTCTGTTAGAGTAATTTGGATGCAGGTCCGTTTTCTTTGTATTTTGCCTTTTGGTGTCCTAGTGTCTTTCATATTGAACCACTTTTAAGACAAGATCACTTCGTTTGGAGCACAGCAGTTGTCATCCTGGCATCCTGCCCCATCTCTCACCAGTTTATGACAGGTGGAGAAGAATTAAAACCCAGGAGGATTATAAGAAGGCAAAATGCAATTACTTAAGGAGAAATCCACCAGGATTCTGCCAAATACCACATCTTAAAGGGACTTCTGGGGCTTCTTATCTGTCTGGAAGCTTTGGGATCTACTAAGGCTGTGCTTTGAGAAAAGTAGTCTTAAGTCTGCAGGCTGGGGGAGGAGAAGCTTGCTGGGTTGGAAGTATTTTTCCTTTGGGTATGAAGTTCAAGCCGTGACATTTGGGGCAGCGTGCGTTGCCTTGTGATGCAGCCTTTGGTGGTTTTGAAGACCAGGGAGACACTGTTGAGTGTGTAACCTACCTGACCCCTCTCTGCACATGAGTTTGACCCACTAGAGAATTTCATACAGATTCCTAACTTCCAGAATAAGGAAGAAATGGGCTGTGTCTTTGTCCTACCATGTGCTAGCACATCTGCATGTGTCATACAACAGCTGGTGGCCACTCAAGGTCTGGTCGCTGCGAAGTAGGGGGCTGGAATAGAGGTGCAAAGCAGGACCAACCTTTCCTGTGATAGAGAAGTCCTCAAAAGGTGGAGTTTCCTCTGGGCAAACAATCAGCTACAGTGGGAAAGTTGAAAGAAGAAGTGAAAAGTGTGGTGGACCAACTTGCTCCAAGAGCATCCATTTCAGGTGCTTCCTTCACTGCCCAGTCTTCTTCCAGGACCTTCCCTGGAGTTCTATGTGGTCGCTAACCGTGCTGCTTTCTCATCTTCCTCCCGTTTGAGTGATGCTCCCTCCCCCAAGTCCCAGCACCATATGTCATTAAAATGCTTAGACATGTGGAAAAGGCCTTGACGGAGATTCAAGGAGACAAGGGAGATGCGGACGAGCGGAGACTTTGTCAGATGGAATGATTCTGACATTGGCAACGCTAACCCGAAGAGAAAGATATAACTATAGGAGGGGGATGAAGGGGTCAGGGGATGTGAATTGACAGAAGCATGGAGATGGGCACCGTGGGTGAGGGAGGCTGAGATGGAGGTGAGGCGGAGGGGAAAGAGGAGCAATTTCCAGTAGCAAATGAAGTGCAAAGCAGCGGTGGGGATGGAGGACTTGAGCATCATCTCAGTTTCACAGTGCGGGGCAGTCTGGGACCCTGCCGCGTCTTAAGCTTGGAAAGACCCAGGTCGGAGACCAGAAGAGCAGGATTTTTCTTTTCCTCTTCCACCTTTTGATGTGTCAGGAGGTCGTTTTGGGAGGCTTTCCTCCCCGGCTGTCCCCCCACAGCCCCGTGAGTAAAGCTGCTGGCTACCTCCAGCCTCCACCCACACCAGGTGAAGGTGGAAAAAGAACCCTGTGAGCATCTGGAAGGTGGAAAAAAGCTTTTTGCCTTCATTCTCTCTTGGGGTGAGTCTGTTGCCTTCTGTCACCCATTGCTGTTTGCCCACTGTGGCGGTGGGGTGCAGGATTTCCCTTGTTATCCGCTGTTTGCGTGGACCCTCCTTGAAAAGACAAGACAGCTCTGTTTTGCCGGTTGTTTTCCTGCTTTGAAGGTATTTTTTGTTGCCTGCAGAGAACACTTCTGAATTGCTTTGTGATCCTGTGAAGAAAACAAATGAAACCAAGCGTACCTTGCTCCCATTGGTAGGAGGAATTCGAGCATCCACGTGGGTGGCAAGCATAGATGTGTGGCCCCGCGTCTTTGATATTCAGGGCAGGAAGCTGGTGGGGAAAACCCAGCAAAGAATTCCTTGTATTTGTTAATGCAAATATGCCTATGGTTCAGCAAAACCAAACAAATGAAACACTTGAAGCTGGGAGGGGAGGCAAAAAAAAAAAAAAAAAGCAATTCCCAAACTACGTGCAACCTGCAACAAAAACACAGCTTCTGCTGTTTGAACAAGACTTGGCTGGAAAGCGCCAGGAGGAACACCATCTGCGGAGAGGAGGGGAACAAAGGATCTGACTCCAGGTGATGCAAGTCATTCATGAGCCAGGAAAGGCAACCGTATTGTAGGAGTTGCTCCTGCATATCCCTCCTCGCTGTCCCTGTGCTGAGAAAGGCTGGTTTTATTTATTTACGAAGGCCAGGAGTCTCCAATCAGCAAAGATTTCCCCCAACTGGGGCTCCTCTGCCCTTTGTGGGAGGCCTGGGAGGCTGCTCATCACCACATCCCTCACTGGAAAACTTTCTTTTAAAATCCCCTCCTTAGAGAACGTTATCATGTCATGGAATCATAGAACCATCTTTGTGGGGAAGAGACCTTTAAGATCATCAAGTCCAACCCTTTAGCGAGCACTGCCAAGGTACTGCTGAACCGTGTCCCTCAGCACCACGTCTCCTCTTGGGCGGCTGAATTACAGCGTGTCTGAAGATCGGGCATTTGATGGTTTGGACAAGATGATCTTTAAGGTCCCTTCCAACCTAGAAGATTCTGTGATTCTGTATTTCTTCTGGTTCCCAAACGGGATCGTTGTCTCCTGCCCTTATCTTCTGGAGTCTTTACTGCATTGCTTGAGGGAAGTGGCGGTCCACCTTCAAATGTAAGGGCAGGGATTTGTTTCTGAGCAGGTGATGCTCCCATAGAGGCTGGGCAAAGACAACTTATGTGGTTTTCTCTCTACCTGGACATGATTAATTTCAGTTTACTGGAACTTTATAGTAACTTCCTAATTTCTGCTCTGGTGGCTGGGGTTTTTTTTTTTTTTTGGGTCTATTTCTTCTCCTTCTTGTCTTTCAGCACCGTGATATTTCCTTAGATGAGTCACTCCACAGACAGCCCGTTATTTTTCCTGCAAGTAGCCTGCATAGAACAAACTTTGTACTCTTAAGTACGAAGGGAAGCGTTCTTAGGGGAGACGAGCTCAATTTGTTTAACACTGTAATTCACTGTTAGAAATCTCTCTCTTTTGTCACAGACAGAGTCACCGGATGCGTCAGCCTTTGATCTCAGCGGCTGATCTTCCGCGTGTAAGAAATTTCAGCAACACTTTAAATTATGTGTCTAAGACACCCATTACCACCATGTTGTGCTTAGATTTAGGAAGACTGTCGAGCAGTAGATAAATACTAGATGAGGCGCTTTTTTAAAATAGTTTGGTTTATTGCACCAGTATTTTTCTCTGCTCTTAAGAACTCGGAAACTGCATTTCCTCTCCTGCCACTGTAAAAAACGCTCCACGAGCAGGAGTTTATGGTACTCTGCCTAATTTGATAGATGTTGATAAATGGCATGTCTTATAGCTGGTGGCTTTGGGGCTAAGTACGCTTTTGTGGTTGTATTCAAGTTTGCTTCTTGCTCTGCAATTAATTCCCGAGGTCACCTTGAGTGTATATGGCTTCAGATCTGTCTCATTTGACTGTATTATCTGGAAATGAAGTCCCTCCGTTTAGGGAGGGGAGACTAAATGAAATCTCTGTTGGCAGCTGGAAGATCACCTGGTTTTGTGCGATGGGTTGCATTTCACCCTCCGGTAAGGCGTTGCGGTCTGTTGTGTTCCATTGGAGTTAAATCTAGCTTTTTTTTCCACTCATCTGTCAGGCCTCCCGCGCTAAGGAGATTCACCTTGTTGCTTTTACACAGCTTCAGGTCCCTCTGCTTCGCTTAACGGGATTGTCTGTCCAGGGAGACAGCTTGGGGAAAATTTAAAGACGTGCTTTCTGCCTCCTGCGCTCTCGCTGTTGCCGAACTCGGAAAATCTATGGGAGGAAATCTCACAGGGTGCAGCGGGGAGCGCTGAGGAAAGACACACCAAGACTTTTAAATCTCTTCTGGAAGCGTCCGCTCGAGTGCCAACTGCATTTTAAAATCCACCTTTAGGCAGGGAGGCTTTTGAACTCCTCTTCTGTGTGTGCGTGAACTGGAAAAGAGGGGGCCCACCAGGATTATGAAGCGACGCAGCTGCTTGGGGGGCATTAAACCAGTACCCCCAGAGCTGGGAGAGGCTGTGGCCAGTTTGCTCCAGAGTGCTCCAGCTCAGAGGGACGTGGCTGTTGTATGGGGACTTGATTTGGAGATGCTCTTGACTCCCCTCTCCCTGGCAGTCACTAATGGTGCCCCAGAGCTTCTGGGTCCTGCAGATGACCTGAGACAGGAACCAACAGCGGGGATGCTGCTGCTCCTGAATCCCTTCTTCCTGCATCCTCAGCCATCCCACCCCTTGGATTTGTGTGTGGTGGCCGAACCCATCGAGTAAACCACAGCAGCAGAAGGGACTGGGCTCCACTCCTTGACAAACCTGATGGTGTGACAAGAGAAAGCCAACGTTTTTCCAGGGCTGAAAGCCTGTAGCTGTTGCTAATAGTGTAATTTCCAAGCCGGTGTGTTCTTTTGAAATCCTATGAATGGGATAGGAAGGGTCAAATTTGGAGCTTTTAGCTACTTGACCTCTCATCTTTATTTTAAACAGACTGTGCTTGTGTTTTGTTAGCGGCTGACTGGAAGGGAGAGCATTAGAAGGCAGCACGTGGAGCCTGAGCCTGCACCACTGATGCCTCACAAACGGATCTATAGACACGATGATGCTGGTTCCTGTTGTTTAACAGGTGACTAAGTCATCTCTGAATATATTGATTTCAGTACAATGGAGTAAACTCCTAAAAAGGTGGGTTGTTTTGTGAAATGGGAACTTGTGCTCTGAACATATTGTATTTTTTGCATCAGAGGAAGGTTGCATGTTTCTGTAGGCAGAGACATATGTAGAAGGGAAGAAAGCTTTTCCTCAGGTGTCTGTTAAGAGCAAAAGACACATTGAGTGCTGGAAGCAGCAAGTTCTGGTTGGCCACCTACCTGCCTGGGGCCTCTGGTTTCCCACCCTTCTTTGCCTTCTGCGTTGAGGTTTCTCCTCTTGCAGCACGGACTGTAGCAAAGCTCGCTTCCCTTTGAAGTGCTTGGAGAGAAAAAAAAATGTAAAAATGGAAGTAGGTGCAGGAATCTCTTCCTATGGGATCCCTACTTGATGCGCCTGGGGATGCAAACCAGACCTTAAGAGGTGGGAGCTGGTTATGGGGTGTGATGAGAAGCATGGTTGCTCTTCAGCGTTCGTTATGGACTTATTGCTATTCCTTGCAGCTAAGGCAGGGGAATAGCTGCTGGAGCTAGTAATATATTTGAGATAGCAAACTTCTTTTTTTTTTTTTTTGTTAGGTGCAGCTGCTGTACTGTGTCAAGACAGCACTTGCACGGTGCAGGTTAGCAGAGGTCCCTGTGAGGCATCATAATGAAACACAGAACCTTTCACCCTCAGCCAAAGCTTCTGTAAATTGCAAACGGGGATTAAAATGGTAGCAAGAGCTCAGGGCCCTGTTCCTCTTGGTGCAGAACACACAGTGAATTTTGCTCAAGTTGAATTGGGGGAAAAAAAAATAAAAAAAACCCCACGC
This sequence comes from Calidris pygmaea, assembly GCA_003697955.1. Classification (NCBI taxonomy): domain Eukaryota; kingdom Metazoa; phylum Chordata; class Aves; order Charadriiformes; family Scolopacidae; genus Calidris; species Calidris pygmaea. The sequence goes on along the minus strand of QJSC01002443.1, from coordinate 342,002 downwards.
TAAGAAAGCAAGTGTTACAGGGTAAAGGGGCAAGTCTAATGAAACTAACTGTGACCGCATTCCCCAAATTACATCCAGAGCAGTTGGTTTGCAGAGAACTCCCTGGCCCTGGTTACTTTTTTTTTTTTTTTTATTATTCTTATTTAATAAAGCAGTCATGTAGTATCTGAGAGAATTGTAGAGATGGCGAATTGTTGGGGGGGGGAGGGGGAGGGAGCACGGGAGGAGGAGATCAAAATGGGTTTGTCAGTGCAAAAATCACACAGTGCAGGACAAAGAGACAGGGAGAAGCAGATCGCACGGGGGGAAAATGAGACTGAGAAACAGTGAAGGTGTCAAAGCAGGTTTGTCGCTGACAGAGCCAACTGGAAGTGAAAGCATCACGGAGAACTAGAGGCAGATAGAGACTGTCAGGGAGATTTAATTTGTCTGAGGACTGAGAACACTCACGGCCCCCTTGTGATTGGAGTGGACAGCAGGGAGAGGCGGGTGCCGGTGGATGCTGGAGATGGTGGAGGTACCCGACGAAGCGTCGGGCTTGGGAAGACCTTGTGCAGCCCCACCACGGTCACGTTGTCCAAGGGGAGTGTGAATGGTCGTGCCCTCCCTGGATATCTTGAGGGGTTTTCAGTGTAGTTCCCAACGAATACTGGATTGAAGTCTCAAAAAACAATCATCTCTTGAACTGAGTAGGAGTTGGGGGGAAATTGGTCGCGTGCGAGGTGGCCATCTCCATCTGGAGCTCGACTGGGTGGTGGAAGGGGAGCAGTGTGTCCCATCATGGGGTTGCCCTCCTCCCTGCCTCCACTTGTCGGCAAATTCCCTTTTAATATTCCTCCCAGATGCTTTTACTGTGACAGCCAGGGGATGCTGCCGTGCTTTATTGCCACCACGTTAATGAAAAGGCCATTGTAACCGAGCCTCTTCTTGTGACTCGAAGATGGATTTCCTCTTCAGGCGAGTAAAATGAGCCATCCTCATCCCACGTGGAGATAAGAAATGGTGAAAGATGGCTGGGGCTGGAGCATATTTTGCTGGGCGGCTGCCATTCTTCTGCCTGATGCCCTGTTGTTTAAAATCCCCAAGACAGTCCCTTCTTGTCGAGCGGAGGTATGGATGGTGCAGGTAGGGCTTTCTGAGAGGCCGGGGCACGAAGGTCCTCGCTAAAAAATGGGCAGGAAGAAACCCTGTCTGGTCTTGGGGATGCAAAAGAAGGTGGCCCTCTGATTAATGCCACGGATGCTGAAAACTCTGCCCAGGATGGCATCCTCTCCCCTGGTCCTCACACCCCGGCTCCCGGTGGTGTTGAATGAGGTGATTAAGCCTTAGGAGCCGAGGAGAGGGCTGCGAGCAGCGGGAGGGCGACTTCTGCTTCCCTTCCCGGAGCTTTGCCAGGGATGTAAATATTGCAGAGGAGATGCCGATGCCAGAGCCCGTCTCAGCATGGTGCTGGGGGGAGCACTGGGTTGCTGCCATTGGCATCTGCTCTAAAGCCCCAGCTGTGATCACACATGCTAATTAAAGCTCTTGTGCCTCTTCCCACCTGCATCTAGGTGCTGGGGCAGCTCTCTGCTCAGAAATCAAGGCAGTTTTTCCCTTTCCAGCTTTCCCAATATGGTTTTCTCCTCTTCTGGTTCGGAAGCGTCCCAGACCACTGGGCACAAAATACTCGGGGTGTGGGGGGGGGGATTTTTTTGGGCTGATATTTTGCAGCAGAAGCAAAAAAAAAAAAGCAGTGGGTGGTTAGTGTGTGCAGCAGTGTACTCCTGCCCCGGGTACCACGGTGGAGAGGAGCTTCAAGAAGATGCAGGGGAATGATGCTGAGGCAGCATTTAAGCAAATGAGGGGTCAGGAACGGAAGACTCTGAACGTCAGGCGTTTCCCAGGTTTGGGTGGAAGGTGGTGGGTTTGGGGTCACGGTGCAATCGACCGCAGGGCAGAGAGTCTGGAAGGAGCTGAAACAGCATCAAGTCTGCCGGAGCTGTGTCTGCCAAGGGTTTGGGCCCCTCACTGCTGAATTTGATGCATGGCTTTCATTTTCGCCCATTTCTGCTGCAGAAACACTGGGTTTAGAAAATAGGGAGGGGAAAAGTTTCCTATCTGCTTTAAATTAAAATAAATCCAGAGCAGAGAAGGCCTTTTGTAAGGTCTGCTGAGTTAATGGATTCATAATGACTTTTAAAGCTTCACTTGGGTAAGAAATACTGTTCATTTCATAATTGCATATAAATATACTTTCTCATAATCCAGGACAGCATAGCAAAAGGAAATCTACTGGCTTAATTATAAATCTTTTTATTAGTTGGAACCCCGCTGGAATAAAAAAAAAAGCCACATATTGTTTTTATCTAAGAGGAAAAGCACGGGGAAAGGGGGGGGGTGGGGAGTGTCAGTGTCTTGGAAATGAGTTATGGGGAATTAAACAGGAGAGAAAACAAGTCTGAGTGCTGAGGACTGCGGGGGAGCAACGGGGCTACCGAGGGCTTATGCGAGCACTTCTCTCCCTATTGATCCGTGGGCATTCAGCGTGCCTACCCCGGGTTCCCCGGGTGCTCGGAGCTAGCACAGAAGATCAATTCAATATCCAGTTGGTGGCTTCTTCAAACATGTATTTTTTATCACTTTGACCTACCGTGACCCCAACTGAAGCAGATTTGTCTCCTTAGCTCCCCTCCAGCGTGCTGGCACGGGCAGATTTCTCTTTTAAAGCTGGATCCAGAGGGCTGGAGCAGAAAGCTCAGGTGGAAGAGTGTCTGGGACCCTCTGTGGCTTTTTGGGTGGCCGGGGAAGAGAGTGGATGCCTCCAGCTGTGGGCTTTGTTGGGAAGCAAGGTGCCACACGTGTGCTGTGTATGGGACTGGCCATGAGTGGAAGGATGCTGTGGGTGACTGGGACCAGTTGCTTACTGTAAGAAGTAGTAGAGATGACAATCCAGTTGCTTGGGTGTTTGCAACCAGTGCAGAGCTTTGGAATCAGAAGCCATCTCCCCATGCCTGTGGCTCCTGTGTGTTGGCTGTTCCAGGCTGAAGGATTGGGCTGCGGTGCCCACACACGCAGCCCATCCATCATACCCCGTTCCAGGGGAGCCCCGGCACCCAAACATGGCTTCTAAAAAACAAAAAAAAAGAAACTAATTAAGCACTTAAAGGTTGAGCAGCCCATTTGTACCTGATGGAGATGAACGAGGCTACCTCTGCACCCAGGAAACCTGATGCTTTTCACCTGTTTGCAATTAGAGGCTGGAGGCACCTTCCTGCTGCTTCCTCCGTTGGTGGAGCCGATGGGGACACCCTGCTCCTGGCACCCACCTGCTTGACAAATGTGGTGGGAGCAGTCCCTGGGCATCTCCATAAATCCTCCTTGCCTTGCTCACGAAGCCCCGGCATCCCCACCGCTCGCCCCCAAACAGGCTTCCCACAGCCCCGGGGGCTCCCGGCGATGGAGATGTTTCACACAACCTTTTCCTAGACTGAAAAGGAAACTCTTTCCTGCCTGCTTTTGGGTGGTGGGCACCGGGTTTTCCTCGTGCACCTCATAGACAAGACATTTCTCTGGTTTAAGGGATGCTGCCCTCTTGTATCAGCTGTATAAAGCTTGGTTGCAAAATATGAAATTCTCATCTAAACTGGCCAGTTTGTGACTCCTGAATTATTTTTTTTTTTTTTCCCCTCCTCTGACTACATTTGGGGAGAGCGTGGGATTTAGTTTAGACAACTTTAATCTGCATATCCCAAGGGAAGACTGCTAGTCCTCATCGTCTTTCCCCTCTCCTGAATTTGGGTACTGGGGTCCTCCGAGTTGTGTTTAAGGTGAAATACAACTGGAAGGTGTGAAATCTGAGGGGCTACAAGCTATTTCAGCTGAAAGAATATGTGAACCTCTCCCCTGTCTGGATATAACCCAGTTCTTCTGGAGTTTCTTAAAGTATCAGGGTGGCTGGGCAAATAGTTTCCCTCCTTACTCTGCTTTGTATGTTGAGAGATCTGATATCAATTCAAACCTTCTTAGGGGAAGCCAGGAATGTCTTATCTAAGCAAAGCCATCGACAATTTTGGCTAGATTGTCCCTGGGTCCTTATGTATTGGTGGAGGTGGGAGTGAAAGAGAAAGCTACAGCAAACCCAGAGAATTAAAGAAAAGCAAAGCAAACCAGGACAGTAATTTCCTTTTGGATATATGTTTTTTTTTTTTCATGATTTGAAAAGGAAATAGGGGGAGGGGGAAATAATCTCTTCTCCTACCCTTCCCTCCAGACCATGGAATTAAATCCATAACTATTAGAGAAACATTTTGACCCAGACATCTTTTTTTTTTTTTTTTCCTCTCCTCTCTTTCTCTGTATTCAAAAGCCTCCAAAGTGTCAGCGTGTTTCCATGCAGGCGAGATGTGCATAGCATCTAAACAACATCATGTCAGTATGGTAGAGAAAATTCCCACTGAGGGCCCTGCAGGTCAAAGCAAGCTAATGTATGATGCCCTCCCTTGCACTATTGAGCGTGAGTTGTGCTGATAAGACTCCATACTCTCTGTCTATTAAATCTTTTCTGCTGCATAACCAACGCAGGCGAGGAGTTATTTATTTATTTTTCCTGCCTTCCCCCCCCCCCGCCTTAAATTGTCATCCTCGAGCAGGGGGGACCTGCTTGGCCATAGGAGCTGGTGGTAGCCGTGCTATTTGGTTTTAGATTGTCTTTATTTTATTTTTTCGCTCTCTGTGACACTGGTAACTTGTGTCTGGTGGCTTTTTTCTGCTGCTGTGATATAGCTCTAGGGGCTGTCCTCGCGTCGTTCCTCTCCTCCCCACTGTCAAGGGTGGGAGGTGAGTGTTGGGTCCCCATGGTAAGTGGCTGATATTTCACCGTTCTCTGAAGCTTTTGACGTGGAAGATTTTTTTCAGGAGAGGGCTGTTTAGTTGTCCTTTCCCCATCTTGCAAGAACCATCCCGTGCCAACAGCATCCCCAGTCGCTGGTTTTCATGTCGCTGCTGCTCAGTGCAGGCATTTTGGTGCCGGTTCCCCATCTTCCCAGTCTTTTCTTATCCCAGCCTTGGGGCTACCTGGTCCGGTGATGAATGTATCCTCTCCCCGGGATTGCAACGGGAATTATTTTGGCCTCAGTGAGAGCCCTGTAGCAAAAGGCTGGCTCATTAACCACCAGCTTGCTCAGCAAGGAGGGGAGAGAGGTCAACCTGCAAAAGCCGCTAACGTGGGGCTTTTGTAGGAAACTGTTGGAGCCTCTTGGAAAAAGAGGCCTTGGGGACTCATTACCTGCTGCCAATGTTGCAGGGAGTGAATTGGCTCTGGATCTTCTTCTACACGTAAACAAGAGCTCAGGTCCAGCGTCGGGGGGTCCTGGTGTGATGCTGCAGCTCACCAGGACCACGAGATGCTCTGGGAGCAGAAGGGTGGGTGGCCACGGGGGACGTAGACTTTTTTGGGGGTGGGAAAGGTTAAGAGCAGGAGAAAGAGGGACCTCTTTTCCATATATCCCTGCTAAGGACCTGCTGTTCCCTGGGCAAAGAGGAGGATGACTGTGCAGACTGTGCAGGTGAGAGATTGCCACCGCTTTGTGCTGCGAGGATAAGGGCACGTCTTAGTGGATTGATGGAGGGAGCTTGTGTCACGCAGAAAGAGCAAAAGAACCAGGGGGAGGCAGGCAGATAGACACCTTTAATCTTTTCACATTAACTGAGTCTTTTTGCCTGTGGATTTGGGGAAAGCAGCTGGCTCCTGTAGAGCCAGGCTGGCGAATGGAAAAAGGGATGACGGGAGGTCTCTGATGCTGAGAGGGGATAACGCTGGGAAGGGAGAGGGCTGGGGATGGGGAGGAGCAGCGTGGGGGAAATCGCCGACATCTGCTCTGACGCTCAGCCTTCACGCTGATCCCTCCTCGAATCTGACAATCCGCTCCCCTTAAGCCTTAAATCCCACCGATCCGCCGCAGCCGCCCGCCCTAACGCTCCGTCTCCCCGCAATCCTCCTCCCGCCCCACCTCGGGTTGTGTCTCTGCAGCCGCTTTGCGTGATGCAGCCCAAAGGAGGCGGTGGCCTTGTTGTCAAAGGCTGATGACTTTTCCCCACCTGGCTGATACAGGCACAGGCGTGAATGAATCAAGCAGGGGATGCCGTGAGGAGTAATTCCCAACGGCTGCCCGAGAGAGTGGGGTTCAGCTGGTTTGTGGGGTAGCAAGTGCTCAGCCTGTAAATCCCGCCTTCTGGTAGGGTGTTTCTGTGGTCTCCATCTGGTAACCACAAAACATAGAGTCATAGAATGGTTTGGGTTGGATGGAACCTTAAAGATCATCTCGTTCCACCCCCCTGCCCTGGGCAGGGACACCTCCCACCAGACCAGGTTGCTCCAAGCCCCCTCCAACCTGCCCTTGAACCCCTCCAGGGATGGGGCAGCTTCTCTGGGCAACCTGGGCCAGGGTCTCACCACCCTCACACCAAAGAAGCTCTTCCCCACATCTCATCTCCATCTCCCCTCTTTCAGTGTCCAACCCTTCCCCCTCCTCCTAGGGCTCCCCTCCCTGATCCAGAGTCCCTCCCCATCTCTCCTGGAGCCCCTTGAGGGACTGGGAGGTCTCCCCGGAGCCTTCTCTTCTCCAGGCTGAACCCCCCAACTCTCTCAGCCTGTCCTCCCAGCAGAGGGGCTCCAGCCCTCCCAGCATCTCCGTGGCCTCCTCTGGCCCCGCTCCAACAGCTCCATGTCCTTCTGCTGTTGGTGGCCCCAGAGCTGGAGGCAGCACTGCAGGGAGAGTGTCACACATTAGCCAAAATATGGGGAAACCTTTACCCTGTGAGCGGTCCAAACACTGTGCTGGGGGCTTGACCTGTCCTCTTCTATAGGTCTTGACCCAGGTTTATGTTGCTTTGTCATTGTCTTCTGGATTATGATATGGTTATTGCTGACGTGCCTTTATTAGTGGGCAAGCCCAATTTCTCCTTTGGGAAATGTCAGTCTCTTAAAATCAAAACGTTGTGTAGAGACCAAGATTTTGCGAGCTGCCTTGGTCTTTCTGCCCAGGGACGTGCCGTGGGGATGCTGGAGCCTTGTCTTCGTGTCTCGCGTCAGGTCGAGCAGGAGAATAACACAGGTTTCTTCCTTAGTAGAAGGGTGATGTTACCTGAAAGAAAGAGGCGTATCTGTGGTTACTGCAAGGTTGTTTCTATGCCAAGGAAGACACACACATAATTTCTTACAAGGTTATTATAAGCTTTTTCATTTTCCAATGTATGTGTGCAGTCTTTGGGGCTTGCTTGAGTTCCTTGAGCCAGGATTTGGAAGCCACTGAGGCTGATGCATCAGTGCTCAGTGATGAGCTGATTTTATATATATATATATATATATATATCCTAGTCCTCCTCCTTAAGGAAATGAGAAGTCTTTTGGGAGGAGAAAAAAAAACCTGAACTGTCTTTCCATTGAAACCTGTTGGCGTGTAAAACGTGCTGAGATGCCACCCGTCCTCTCTTTAGCACCTTGTCAGCGACTGAGACCACACAGCCAACCGAAGTGGCTATTTCAAAATATCTTATTAGCTATTTTTGACGTTATATCCAGGTTGCTTGGGTGTGACTGTTCCGAAGATTTTTTTTTTTTTTTTTTCTCCCCCTCTGTTCTCCCAAAATTAGCTGACTTTGCAGCGCTTGACGCACACACATAAAAAAAAAAAAAAAGAAAAAAAAAATGATTGAAAAAGTGCTGTGCAGAGAGGCCGTTTTTAAAACTCTCATGACTACTGGAGATGTGTCCCTGTGCCAAAGAAAGATGGTTGTGCTGTCTCTGGGAGTGAAACGAGTGTTTGTTCCCGTTGCTTGTGGACAGGTTTATGGCGTTTTAGGCTGGCAGCAATTCTGCTGTTGGGGGAGCACGTAGACGTAGCTTGTTCTTGTCCCCTCTAAAGGTATGGTCTGGCAGCAGTGGAAACCTTTGTGTGCTCGGGGAGTTGAATTGCTCCTGTCCAACCCAACAAGCAAAGTACCCCTGAATTGCATTGGCCTGGCAGATGGAGCAAGGCAGGGTTTGGTTTTCTTGGGGCCACGTCCCAGCCATTTTTTGGCATTCTCTCGCATGAGCAGTATGATTTATTGCTGCGGCAAGAGCTGGGAAAAACACACCCCAGAGCTGATGGTCATTAACTCAGGACATCCTGCACCACAGGTGTCCCGTAGATCCTTGGCTAGCAGGCTGACATCTAGGGATGTGTCACTAATTACTCTAATTACTGTTGCCCAGGACTGCCAAGGTCATCTCTCAGTTGTAGTTCCAGGCTCTGCTGTTCAGGCACAGCCCTGCCAGTTTAGCAGGAGTGATTTAAATGACACTCAAAGGCTGCAGGCAGTCAGATGGGATGGGGAGGGAGAGCAAAAATATGGTCCATGTGTTGCAGAATCGTGCAAAATTTGGCACTGGCATCACGGTGCTCGTATGGTCTCCAGCAGGTTTCTTGGGAAGGGACAGAGGAACTAGAGAGACTTTAGAGCTGAGACTGACCCTGCCTGTGCTTGCTGTTGGGGTGGTTGTGCCGTGCCCCCTAGCCCGTGGATAGCCAGGCAGCCAGAGCCAGAAATAACTCAGGGCTAACAAAAGCCCTGGCTGGCTTCCCAGCCTTGGAGCCAAAGGAAAGACGTCCCCGAGGTGGGTGGATGGAGCTCAGCAACAAAGATGGCATGAAGTGCCGAAGATGGATGCTTATCTTTGTAACCTTGTACCTTTGTCCACTCAAAACGTTGGTCAAGATTGAGAGACTGGTCTCGGAGCCTGGGTTTCAGGGTTCAGCTTCCAGACAAGAAAGCAATGAGACACCAGCTCTGCCCAACGTGAGCTTCTTGGCTGGGAGCACCCGGTCTTTGAGGAGTTTGAGGAACAGATGACTCTTGTAGTTGTTTTGAGGGCGGGGAAGGGAGGAAAATACCATTGACACCAGAATCTCTTTCTGAATTTGGCTGTCTGGTTTAAATAAATCACATTTATAGACATTACCTCGTCTGTAGTTCTCTGCTCGGCTTTGGCTGTTTTCGCTGCGTGGCTGTAGGCTCTTGCCAAGTCTGGGGAAATCTGAGTCAGCCTTGGTTAAGAGGAGTTGCGTGGAGGGGGATTATCTCATCCCCGCCAGTATTTCTTATACACTTGAAAAGGGGAAAAGACAAGAGGTACCTTTCCCTCTCTCTTCCTTGCCAACAAAAAATCAAGGCTCCTCCTTGCTCTGTTGTAGCTACAACAGCTCAAGCCTTTCTTTTTGTTTAGGTAACCATCTCTTATTTTAAACTTATACCCGGCAAGCTGGATTCATTACTTATTAATTTACAAAGTGGTAAATTTCAAAGCTGTCATAATGCTGAAGTCATGTTCACTTTAGTTATTCTGCATAATTAATTACAAAGTAATAATTTGTACATCATGATATTTTCATTCCAACATGAAAGCGAAAAGGCTCGGAGCCGTTAGAGCCTCAGGCACGAAAGAGGGAAGAAGGAGGCTCACGGACGTGCCTGCGCCGAGGAGAATCTCAATTCGGCCTCGCCGGGGAGGCTCTTCTTCCTTCTTGGCAAGTGTCCTCCTCCTGTGCTCGGAGGCAGCCCTCTGCCAAGGGCAGCATCGCTGTGGGCAGGAGAAAAGGTTCACGTTTCCCAAACCTTGCTGTTCAATCTGCTGCTGCGAAGGACCCGCTGTTGTTTGGGGAGATTTTCTCAGCCCTCTCTTTGGGGTGGCGAGGTACCCAATAGCTGAACCTGCTCATGATGTCCCACCACCTGCAGGGATGTGATCCTCGGGACCCTCTGGAAAGTGGTCCGTGTGCTGGCAAAGGAGAGCAGGGGGAGTGATGGAGAAGGGGGGAGCATATTGCACAGCACTCTCATTTTATCCAGAATGCTGAAAAATAAATGATGATTTGGGTGCTGGCACAGCTGGTCTGTCCCACCTCGCTGTTTAACCTGCTGCTGCGAAGGACCCGCTGGGCTTTGGGGAGATTTTCTCAGCCCTCTCTTTGGGGTGGCGAGGTACCCAATAGCTGAACCTGCTCATGATGTCCCACCACCTGCAGGGATGTGATCCTCGGGACCTTCTGGAAACAGGACCACGTGCTGGCGAAGGAGAGCAGGGCGAGTGATGGAGAAGTGGGGAGTATATTGCACAGCACTCTCGTTTTATCCAGAATACAGGAAAATAAATTATGATTGGGGTGGGAGGAAATACCAGTGTCAGAGGAGCTCCACAGGGAACAAAACCCATGATTTTATTGATCTGTTCTTTTGATGCTCTTTTTGTTTGTAAACAAAAGGAGAAATGGATTGTGTCTGAAACTGCCGGAGACCTGAGCCTGAAGACACTGAAAGCCTGTGTCTGAACAGGTCTCCAGGGATGGAGCAGGAGCTGCTTCCCCTTGGTACAAAACCACCCTGAAGCTGAGCTTCACCTGCTTCCTTCAGCCCGTGCTGAGGGTGCTCTCAGTCTTCCTTTCTCCCGATGTGGCTTGGGGAGGGAGCCGATCACATTCCCAAACTTTTCAGCCGTGTGAATTAAAAACTTTTAAATGACAGCTGAGAGGACTGGACCCGCCTGACCTACGGAGCTCGGGCTTTGGGTAAAACTTCAAGAGATCTGAGCAAAACTCCCAGTAAGCTCAGTAGCATTGATTTCGCTCCAGCCGTAATGAGCCTTAGCAGCTCTGTCAGTCGCACATCTTTGATCTCCATTTTACTACTAGTTGCCTTATCTCTCCAAAAAAGCTCTGACTTTTGGTTCCCTGTCAGTTGATTCCTCTGATTTTTCAGGTATTTCTGAGACAAGTGTGCTGGTTTTGGAATTGTGCATTTGTATCTTTCCCCTTGAGATTTCGGTTTTTAGCCCCTCATCCAGTTTCCCCCTTTGCAGACCTGGAGGTTTTCACATTTTCCCATGTCAATGCTGTTGATGGGTGAGGTCCTAGGGACAAAGTCACCCCAACAGCTTGGCCACATGAGGCTCTGAAGGCCCTTCAGGCCGTGTTGAAGGAAGAACATGCAAAGGAGGACTTGTACAATGTGCATAATGAAAACCCCTTAAGCCTGGGTGCCCACCACTGGCAAAATTTCAGGATATAATTATCAAAACCACCATGTATGCCCAAGAGCAGCTGTAGAATTGTTTTGGTTGGAAGAGACCTTCAAGATCACCAAGTCCAACCGCTAACACAGCACCGCCACGTTACCACTTGTCTATGCTTGCATTTAATTGCCTGGCACACAGCGATGGGATCTGATCAACACCTATAAATACTTAAAGGGTGGGTGTCAGGAGGATGGGACCAGTTGTTTTTCAGTGGTGCCCAGGGACAGGACAAGAGGTAACGGGCACAAACTTGAACATTAAGAAGTTCCACCTAAATATGAGGAGGAACTTCTTTCCTGTGAGGGTGGAAGAGGCTGCCCAGGGAGGTGGTGGAGTCTCCTTCTCTGGAGACATTCCAAACCCACCTGGACACGTTCCTGTGGGACCTGCTCTGGGTGGAACCTGCTCTGGCAGGGGGTTGGACTGGATGATCTCCAGAGGTCCCTTCCAACCCCATGGGATCCTGTGATCGTTCTGCGATGGCTGGATCGCTTTGGACTCCAACCTTCACGTGGGAAGCAGCCTTCAGTTTGGTGTCACTGTCCCACCAGCCAGATCTTTCGGTGGACGATAGATCACCTGTGTTTTATCGCACGTGTCTGCCACGTGCCTGGTGGGAAATCTGTTCTGAGGAGAAGCTGTGCAGCAGGAGAGCCTCCGAAGGAAAGAGTAAGATCGTAAATCTCCCATGGCTGAATCAATCCTTTGCTGCTGGAATTGGCTCCGTCAGGAGTGTCACTTACCAATCCTATCGCGGGGAAAAATATTCCTTCTGACAAGTCTAATTCATTAATTGCGGTTGATGATGCCGCGTGCAATCGCAAGAGCGAGAGGCAAAAGGGGATGTTAACAGTGAACGTTGCGAGGATTTCTCAGCCCCCGTGCACTTCATGTCCTTCAACATCGCCCGTTTTGACATCCCATTAGCAGCGAATTGCATTCCCACCGATACAGCAGAGGCTTTTCAACCCTCTGGAAACAGGACTGCAATTTTTATGAAGTCTGCCTATGTTTATTCCGTGAGAAAACGAAAACAAGATATTGAAAGCAAACAGCTTTCAAAAATTGAGTGCTGTAATGGTAAACTTGTAATTTGGGAATGGTTGTTATATTTACCATTGCAAAAGATCAATCTATAGCTTTTGTGAGCTGGTTATTTTGCCCAGTCTGGAGAACTTATTTTAATCACTGGAAGCTAATTTCATTTCCAAGCCTGAAAACGGTCCCAAACATTGAAATTATATGTTAATATACAGAGATTGACAAAAGGAAGCTGGTTGTATCGACTTGGAATTAATGAAGCAATTCAGTGATGAACAATAACACTGGCAGGAGGTGTTAAGGAGAATTGTTGCAGTTGTTAAATTTTGGCACCGAAAGGTCTCATTGCTCTGAGGAGACAGTCGGATCACAGCAAAATGGAAATTACCTGGGAACTTCGGAGTTATTTAGCCAGCCTGAGTCATTACACAAAGAATATTGGAGGAAACAGGAAAACGTTGATGGAGGGATTCCTGTATATCCACAAGCGCTTTACTACATCGATGAGAGAAGAGTCCTGCCTGCTTTTATATGAAATAATAGAAATTACACATTCCTCATTTAGGTAGGGCTGTATCCCGCTGCAGGCTGTGATGATAAATTAACTGTATTTTACTCTGTGTTACAGCAAAGATTGAACTCTGGGCAGATGGGGGCAGTTATTCCTAGTTTGCAGCTCTGGAGTTGCGCGTCCTGAGATGAGGTGCTGCAAAGCAAAGGTCATCAGCTGGTTGTAACCACGCACAGACAACAGCCAGACCATGCACAGGTTTTGCAGGGTGGTCAAAATATTTGCTTTTGCTGTGGATTTTCCCTTTTTGTGGGAAGTTTTTTTACCCCAAGTTGATGTTGGGCTTCTTGCACGCAGGAAGTTTTGGCTTGTTTTTTTTGGCTAGTTTCCTAGTTTTGGCTTGGTGCATGTTTTGGTTGCTGAGAGCATGGAGGTGTTTCTCCTTCCCCAGGATCAAATTCATAGACAGCTCTGTGATGCTTGATGGTCAGCGGTGTGAGGGCTTGGAAGTGCCTGAACCAGGCTTTGTTCCTTTGACCGGAGATGAAGATCAACCAAGACACAAAAAGCGTAAAGCTTCGTGTCAGTAGAAAAGGAAAACTTGTTAAGAAATAGAGTTTCTGTTCTTTTGAATAGAAGTCTCAAGTAAGACTGTACAGAAGGATGCCAAGATGTGTTGCTGCTGTTAACATCTCGAGTCTTTGAACTCATACATGCAATACTTGAGAGACCAATTTGAAGAAGCTGAATTCAAGGCACAGCAAAAATGCTTTAGAAGCTGCTCACTGACAGTGATAAACATGTGAAACAGTGAAGTAGTTGCCCAATGGATTTTGAAGTAGCTGCTAGGGAAACTCTTCCTTCGAGGAAGCCAAAGTTGAAAGTTGAAGCGTGTTTACCAATTATTGACTTGTTGATTGATGGCTTAGTAAGATGAATGAGACGTGAAAACATCAACGCCAATTTTCTCACAGACGAGGGGGATTCTGCAAAAACAGAGCGGGGCCATGGGTGGGAGACTCTCTTTCTCCCAAAACTGTGGCTGGAAAACGCATTTTGTTTGTAAATGCGCATCTTCCTAAGTGTTCTTGGGAGCAGAGGGTTTGATGTCCGTGTCCAGGCTTTTTGCTCATCGGCCTTCAACTTCAAATGGGATTTTGTGTCCTCTGGCACTAATGAACACCTCGAGGCTCCTTTTCTCTGGTAGGAAACTGCACATGCTACTTCCCTGCATCCTTAGACTCACACTGCAGTTTGGGATATACAGAAGACTGTCAGAAGTTTTCCTTCTATTTTTTTTTTTATTAGTTTTTTTCCTTTTCAGGAGGAAGGCTGGGACTGTTTCTGTATCCTGCTGGTAGTCAGTTTTTTCCTGGAGCGCTAAGTCTTAGCGCTCAACATTTTTTGAGCTAAAAAGTAAAACTCTTTGAAATTACGGCCTCTTCTGTTTTGGTAGCTGGTTAAGGGTCCAGGGGAGGGAGGGATCTATTTTGGTTGGATATTAAGTATAGGTGGTTTACTTTCACTAAAGAAAAGTGAAGTTTCTTGGACTGTCTTGAGTATACCGCAAACAAGATGTTTATTTTTTAAATCTCAAAGCAACTAAAAGCTGTGGACTTCTTTTTTTTCCCTTGCAATAAACAGTAAAAATGCTGAATGCTGACGGTTGAAAATACTTCTATTTCACAACCTGATGGTGTTCTCCGAGTGTAATTCAGGTTTGCAAAATTACTTTAAGCCCCCTCTGCTGCCTCTTTTTATTTGCCAACTCCCTTCAAAGACCTGAGCTCTATGAAAATGTCATTTTGGGGCAGCTGTGCTTTGAATTTCAGGCTGAAGCAAATTTAAATTCTCCATGTGAAAGTCTCTATCGGGGTCCTGATATCCTCTCTTATCGCCGTGCTATGCATGTGGATCCCACAAACTTCTCTATGTTCCCTCGATGTAAGGCAGCATTATCACATTTTTAGTGATGGAAAATGATTTGTCTGAGGTCATAGAGTAAATCTACCACTGGGGTAGGACTTAGTTCAGTTATGTTGGACCCTTGGGTTTTAACCATGAGACCATCCTTCTGCCCTAATAATGAAGCTAATTTGAGATCAGAGATGTAGCATGGGTTTAAGGTTTACTCTAAAGTGTTATTTTATTATTTTTTTTTGTAGTAAGGTCTAAGATGGCACTGAAACCTTCATCTAGGCCATCCCAAGTACCAGTGTTCTTTCTGTGGGTCTGTGGCCAGGAGTGGCATCTCTCCTCCTTGAAAAATTGATGTCCTCCACTTTGTTCGCTTTGGTATCTGAAAACTCAGCAGGCAGGAGACTTGGATGTCACCAAGATAGAATGCCACATTAAATACAGATCCGTGCCACTGTAGATGCTCTACAAAGTGCAGATATACTGCCTGTGAGACCGATGGCTTGCATTGTTTTATTACAAGAAAGAGTATTTCTGGTCCTAACAGGCTATCCATTCGGAGGGTATGACAATGCCCTGGGAAAGACAAGCTGGTAATTAGTTAAAGCAGTGTCAGCTCATCAGAGACTGTAAAGAGGGGGGGCGAAATATGCTCTTAATGGCAGCCCCAGTTTTGGGTGCATAAAAGCAGCCCCGCAGCTTACTGGTGTCAGGCACAGCAGTCATTTGCTTAGCCTGTGTGCCAGTAAAATATGGTGCCTCTTGGGTGGATCCATTATCATGGATTTCTGTTGACTCAAAACCTTTTGCCGAATCAGCGGCAAAGTGCTTGGGCCTCGCTGGCTGCCTGGGGTTCAGTCCTGTCCCTATTAGTCCCTCAGGTGGGTTCTGTTGTCTCTGACTTCGGACCCTCTCAGCTGGTGGGGCTGCTCGGGCGGACTTTCTGCTGAGAAGATGAGTTCCTTGCAGCCCTGCTGTCAACACAGCCCATGGGGGGGCTCACTGTGGGGTGCTCTGGTTGGGTTGTCCCAGTGCCAGCATCTCCAAGGAACCATCGGCTGGTCCATGCGTAAATCTGTGAATGGCATTTCCGTCCCTAAGGTCCCTTAAACAGACTTAAGGTGGCCCTGCAAGCCCAAAGAGATGTGGTTCTTGTTGGAAGGGCTGTTGTGCTCCTCGGGCTGGGTGCTGGCAGAGCTCCTTCTGGAGATGCTTGTGTTGCTCGTTATCGGGGCCGGCTGTGCGTGCGCATCAGCTTTGGGCTGGGGAGCTCTTGAGGATTGCGAGGCTTCATTTCTGAGGAAAGAGATCGTATCGCACGTCTACCGTCAAATTTGAAATGGCCTTATCTCTTTTCTTCTGTCTATTCTGTACTAAAAAATAAGTGCCATTGGGGAAAAGGAAGAAGAGTCTTGGAAAACTCCAGGGGCTGAGAGTGAGGATTAGAAATGGATATGGGTCTGCAGCAAGAAGGAATAGAGTCCCAGGTAAGGACAGAGACTGCTAGAAACAGGATGGTTTTATTTGCGGAGCCCCTTTGATGAATCAGGGAGGGAAGAAACACATTGTTTATTTTTCTTCTCTGCGGAAGTTTGTGTGTTTAATAACAGTGAGGCACTGGAATGCTTTTAGCCCAAATCCCCAAGTGTTGATGTTCTCGGGGCATGTCGGTGGTTTTGGAGCTGCACATCTTCTGCCCATCTTGTATCGTGCACGCAGGGAGCGTTGTGTGGTTTTGGAGTGCAGACCATTTCCACGGCAGCCTCTATTTTGGGGTCAGATTTTGTGCTGGCCTCCAAAATCTCCTTTGCTGTCCGATCTGCTTGCTCATAAATCAGTCCTGAGAGATGCTTTATCCCCCCCCCAGGCAGCCTCAGCACAAGATATCCCCCGTCTGAGCCATCCTGGTGCTTTTTTGCTCTTGTGTTGTGGTATTCAGTTTCTCTGAATTCTCTCTGAACCTTTTCTTGCCTTTGTTTTCAAGTATGTAGGCACAATATTGGGCAAGAATCTTAGCTGGTCTAAAATTAAAGGTGGTGGATGAGAGGTAAAGCTCTCAGGGCTCCTGGGGATAAAACAGAGCAGTTTATCGAAATATCTCACTCCCTGGCTAAATAGTTCAGGATTTTGCTGCCTCTTTGGCAAAACAAAGTCCAACTTGTCACTGTTTTCATTCTGATAATAATTCTTTTTTTGGAGGGGGGAAAAAAAAGCCAATCCTTTTCTTTAGTGAAAAGCCTGCTTTTCCGTCAAAGCCTGTTTTTCAGCGGAAAATGGGAGGAAATTGAGCATCCCTATGAAAACCCTGCCTCTGCAGCTCTCTGTCCCCCAGGCTCGGGTGCAGGAGAAGCTGCTGTTGCCCTTCCGTGCTCCTTCAGCCGCTCCAGCGAGGTCCCGTGTGCTCCAGGAGGGCACATCCCCAGCCAGGCATAATCCATGTCTCTGGAGTGGGGGATGATGAATGTCCCCGATGTCCAGCCGTAATAACTCCGGGTGTTGCTGGGAGTGATCTCCTGTTGTCAGAAGCAGGGAAATAAGGTTTGGGCTGGGCAGGATGAGGAGCTCTAATTATTTCTCGGGTAGGAATCCAACCTTCTCTACTCACTGCTTAATTAGGTTGTCCAGAAAGCTGGGATTAAAGACTTTGCGTTATTGGCTGAGGAGAAATAAAGATGGTTTAACGTGACTTCATCAAGCAACCTTCAACAGCATCTGTTATACTGCCCCAAATCCCGTGTGTGTGTTTTGAACCCCTGGCCCTGAAGCGTGGCAGTGAGTTAGTGCTTAGAGATTTCTCCTGGACATTTATTCTGAGCGCTCAAGTTGATGGCCGTGAACCTGACTACCGGGGATGCTTTTCCTCTGATGGCTTAATCGGGTTGATAGACTGTCCGTCATTTATTTTTATTTATTTGTATTTAGGAGAGGGGGAATGGGTTACGTGGACTCTGTTGGACAGCTGTGAGCGGTGTCAGAAAACAGCGTCTGGCTGGGACCTCGCAGGCTTCCAGCTGCCCAAAATAAACCAAAGAGTGTTTAGTTCGTAGGGGTGAGCATGAAGAAGGACGAGATGTGCTCCTGTCCCAGCCCAGCCGCTTCTGCATGTTCAATATGGGTCATGGTAAGCAGGGAATTCCATCCACGTTTAGTGGGGTTTTGGAGAAAGCATTTTAAAAGCAAACACAAAGACCCAGTGACTTGGCCACCAAGAGCCAAGGCTTGGAAAACACTCTCCTGACTTGGGATTTAGATGATGTTACACCACCTTGAGTGAACCCGAGCCTTCTGCTGCAGGCAAACAGCCCTGGGCTGCAAACCTGTCCACTGGTCATGGGTGGGGTGGCATCCTGGGGTGGGCATGCAGCAGATTTGCTCTGCTGTTCCCCACTGGCTGTTGTTCCCGTGAAGGCTTTTATTGCGAACGCCACGGGGATTTTTAATAGAATGGATTTTTAGAACAGGGTGTTCATAAATGGTGAAGTTAGAGTGGGGTAAAGTGGTGGCTTTCTTTCTCGAGGTGATTTGCAGGCTACAGTCAGGGCAAGAGGAGAAAAGGCTCTTCTGTAGCACAGTAATAACAAATAGTAAGCAAGTGTCTAGAGATGTTTGCATTTTATTGTGCTCCTTAAAATACATATGCCTTGAAGTCTGCCAGGCGTTTTGTTCTACAAAGCATATGGTTTAACAGATAAAATGATTTCTGACCTGGAGACCTGAACTGACAACTTTGGAGACAAACAAAAACCAGGATGGCTCCATCTGTCAGGCCTGTTTCATCTCCGTGCTGCTTACTGACATTTATGTGTGTGCATCAAGAAACTCTGCTTCAGTGCCCCTTTCTCTCCCTTCCCCAGGAGTCACTCAACATCCCTCCTCGTGTGTCTTGGCTTGGTGCACATGTTCAACTCCAGGCTTCTGGCCGCAACCTCTGCTTTGAAGGGCTTGGCCACCTCTGTGGGTTGCTGCTTCGGTGGTTCCTTGCTGAGGGAATGAGTTGGTGGCTGGATGCAGTTGGAAACACTGAACAGGATCTCCTCTGGCCCTCTTTGGGGCTCAGGAGCAAGACTCAGCAAGTCAAGTTAGCTCCATCTCTGTCTTGATGCCAAAGGGTAGTTCATAGATGTCACTCCAGTGGCACGTTCTTTTGGATAACAAAAGCTTTGAGTGCTGGCCCTTGTGCTCTGCTTCCATTTCAGTTTGTCGTGATGTCAAGATCCCTGTTGAGCTTTCTGGCAGTGGTTTGATAGTCCTGTCTGGCCATACACCCGTTGAGTGCGCGTCCTAGCAATTTCCTGCAATACCTCATCGCATGCAAGAGTTAAGTATCCCCTGCAGAGGTGCTTGCTGAACTAATTCCCTGTATCACTGTTGAATTCAGAGGCTGAATGATGGTCTAGAAAGCCCAGCTGGCCTCTTCCTGCAGACAATGGTCATTTATCAACTTCTGCGTGGTCACAGTGTGCAGGCATTGATTGCAGTAGGCAGTGGTAGTGTCCAAAATTGGGTAGAGCCCAAAATTGCTCATCTGCCTCCATTCCCTTGGGAAGAAACTAGGGCTCCCTGGACCGGGCTTCATGTTTCCACAGCAGCTTGGGTTGTCATAGTGACTTTACCTCTGGAGAAAGAGGCTGGAAGACAGGAAGAATAAGACTGGAGATGTCCCACATACACAGTTTTTCTGGGTGGGGGATATAGCTGGGGATGGGTAGCAAGGGGTGGATGCTGCCAGCTCTGTGAAGCTTGGGGTGATGAACTTTCTTGTGTTGCCTCCTAGAATAAGGCATTTGGCAAATAAGGAATTTGGCTTCTTCCTCCTCCTTGTCTCATGATTCCCTCAATATTCCTGATCTCCTGTGTGTGTCCAGCAGTAGAACAGATGATGGCTTAGGAGAGGGGGATTATTTCTGTTCTTACCAGCAAATACATACCCATGTGGTTATTTAAAGCTGAAACTAAAAAGCCGGTAGCATCTGAAACAGAAGCCCTGCTAAGAAGTTTTAAGCAAACGTTATTAGATATGACCTCTTATTTATGAAAGACTTTGCAAACGAAAGTCTGTTACACTCTTATTGCCTCAGTGAAAGACCTATTTTCCCAGTCATAATATCCCCGCCAGCAATCAGTCTGATTAGAGTTTAGGATGATGCAGTAAATATACGAAAGCTCAATTTAACCAACGGCACAGAAGCAAATAATAATAAGTTGGGGCCTCTGGCCATAAAAATGCAGACGTTTACCTTGAATGTTGACTTAAACCATTTCAATTTTGTGCCAAATGGGGCTTGAAATGTATCACCCAATGTACAATGTCCAACCAATAAAAATTGCCTTAAATATTGTACCTTCCTGCTGGCAGCGGTCTACAGAAGTTAAACATTGCTTTCTTTGTTGGGGCTCCCTGGAGGCGATGCAATAACCAAAAGGTTTTGTTTGTTTATTTGGGGATCTCGGAGCAAACAGTGAATATTCCCTGATGCCATGAGGGCTTTCTGCTGTCACCTGGACCGTCTGGCAAAGGAAAGCTTTGGTGGCTTTCTGCTCCAAGCCTGCCATTCTAGGATGAAGGACCAGGATAAGCCAAAGGAGAAGTACAGATAGATAAAGCAAAGCTGTCAAAATCTTCATCCCTTCGCTTTACTGAGCTTCCTGATTCATTAGCAGGCCTGATTATCCAGTTCCTTGGCTTTAATCTCTAATTAAACACTACTGCAGACGGCGTGTTTGTGCCAAGCTGAACATAAGTGGTCTCTTCTTGATAAATGTGTAACTATGATCTCCGTACCGTTAACCACAAAAATGTGAGAGCCTGAAGTTCTTGGGGAACAGTAATTGCCAAAGAGACTTGCTTTTTTTTTCCCCCCCTTTAAACGCAGAGTAGATGACCATTAGGCTTTCAGTATCTTTTAAATGGTAATTCCTTAAATCAAAGGCATTTTTAAAAATAAATGGCAGGGAGGCCTCTGTATGTGACCGTCAGGCAGCAAGGTGGTAATTAATCTGTCTGGAGAAGAGTCCTGGAGCTGGGGGTGTTATCTTTTGTTCCCAGCTCTCGGTGATGCCTCTGCAGGCTCTGGGGGGCAGAGGATGCTCAAGGAGGTGCTCGTTCCCAACTGCACTGAAATGTTTTGTTGTCTCGATCGTGGGGTAAAGATGCTCGGTGCTGCTTGACTTCCTGCTCTGGTTTTGGGTCAAGCCCGTGTTTGGGTGGTCCACGTGGGAAAATTCTTTGGGGGAAGAAGCCATGAGTAGGAGTTTTGGGGCGGAATAACTATGATGTTACCTTATTCTGCTAAGAACTGCAGCAAGCAGCCTTGAAATGGGTTAGGCAGGATCACACCATCTCTGGAAGGGCAGTAACATCTAAAGGGCTCAAACCTGATTGCAGAAGTGCAGTTGATTCCACCTGACACCTACGCCTGGACAAGCAGTTTCTTTAGCCTCTTGTAGCACGCTGCCTAAACCAAGGACAGCTTCTTTAAAGGAAAAGCATGAAGGGAACATGCAGCTGTTGATGCTTATGCATGGCACAGGGCTAAATAAGTGCTATGTTTTAGTTTGCAAACCTAGAAAGCTTTTGGCCAAAACCTGAGATGCTGAGGGACATGGATGAGGACACATGTGGAGGTCAGGGTTGCATCCTCATGAAGTAGCATGTGCTGGAAAGCTCTCCAGGGTGTACAGCTACCTCAGCCTGTCCACGTGGGCTGTTTGCCTCCTGGTTTTTTCCCTCTTGCCTCTAAAATATCTGCTTCTTGAGCTTGGGCAGGGGACAGGAGCAGACCCGAATCCTTCAGAGCAAGGGGCTGGGGTCTGGGTGGAGAAAAGGGAATTTCAACTGCAGAGCAGACAGAGGGGATTTTGTCCCTCTTTACTCTGAAACTGCTCCTTTAAAGTCATGGAAGGGGGGGGCCATTTCTTTCTCTGCAGCCCTGGGGGCAATGGTTCAGCTGCAGAGGCTGCAGCAGATGGAGAGGCTGCCCCTGTGGCTGGAGGCATTGCTATAAATTCCCCGTGTCCTGGGAGGCTGATGCCGCGCAGTGGACATCTCCTTCTGGTGCTCCGTGGTGGGGGGACCAGGCTCTGGGTCCAGCCTTTTGCTGCCTCCAAGGCAAAACATGGGACTTGCCCTTCAAGGGCTTGGATGGGGAAGGGCAAGGCTCTGATTTCCAACACATACAGCCTAAAGAGCCACCGGAGCCCCCAAGTTCAGATGGGTCAGTGTGAGGTGACATCACCCTTGATATTTGACCGCACCGTGGTACCTCTCAGGTGATGGGTTTCATGAGGGGTGGGCTTTTTTGAAGTAGACACGTGAGCGATCTCAAGCCTCCCCCCAGCATCACCTTTTTCTTTTTTTTTTTTTTTTTTTTTTTCCCCTGAGCAGATGTGAAGATCGTGCTTTTGTCAGCTTTCCTCCAGCTCAAAAAAAAAAAAAAGAATATTAAATTCAGGAAGGGTGCACAGAAGGGATGGGAGCAAGTTTTCCTATCACACATCAGAGCCGCGTGTCCCACATTCCCCTCCTCGAGGCGGATCCTTTGCCTTGATTTCTCTTCTTTACCTTTTTCTTTTCTTCTGTCATGACTCCTGGAATAATTAGTTAGTAGCAACTCTCTGTGTGTGGCTTTAAAAGCATCTTTTATATCAGCAGCACAGGTTCCCTTTGCCACAGCTCTCTGCAGTGGCTCATCCCCTTGAAGATACACAATCAATACTTCTCCTGAACCCACTGATATACTTGGCCATCACTTAAATATCATTACAGGAAAGATTTCAACAAGATCACTGCACATTATACTTTAAAGTTTGACTTTAAAAGAACGTCTAGGCTTTGCTAAAAGGCATTAGTAATGGGATTCTCTATCTTTGAGCTTAATTTATTCTGAAGAGAAAAAGGCCATTATCTTAAATCTTTTTTTCCCCTTTTCCTCCTCTAACAAAAAAGAAAAAAGGAAAAAGCAGGCCTCTGAAGTCCAGTACTTATGGCAAAATCATTGTTTAATTACTCACTCTCTTAACCCTTTAGAGGGAGGCGAGGTTGGGGGAAGGTGGGAGCCAACTGCATTTTGGTGTCACGTCTCCTGTTGCTCCACAGACAATGCTACGGTTGGTATCATAAAATCACAGAATCATTCAGGTTAGAAAAGACCCTTGGGATCATCGAGTCCAACCATCTACCCTACTCTACAAAGTTCTCCCCTACACCATATCCCCCAACACCACATCTAAATGGCTCTTAAACTCATCCAGGGATGGTGACTCAACCACCTCCCTGGGCAGCCTATTCCAGTCTCTGACCACTCTTTCTGTGAAAAATTCTTTCCTAATGTTCAGTCTAACCCTGCCCTGTTGGAACTTGAAGCCGTTCCCTCTCGTTCTGTCACTAATTACCTGTGAGAAGAGACCAGCACCAACCTCTCTACAGTGTCCTTTCAAGTAGTTGTGGAGAGTGATGAGGTCTCCCCTCAGCCTCCTCTTCCTCAAACTAAACAGTCCCAGCTCCTTCAACTGCTCCTCATATGATTTGTTCTCCAGGCCCTTCACCAGCTTCATTGCCCTCCTCTGCACCCACTCCAGCATCTCCATATCTCTCTTGTATTGAGGTGCCCAAAACTGGACACAATACTCCAGTTTTGGGTTATATTTGGGTCTATTTGCCAACCCCTTCTCCTCTCAACCTGCTTTGCTCCAGGATTAGCCAGTTGTGGGTTCATCTTTGGTGAGAAAACACAGTGTCGTAGCTTTGTTGTCGGGATGCCCTGACTAAACCAGAAGGTCAGGTACCAAAACCCTGGGATTTCTCAGCGGTAACCAATAATTGCAGGCTGGGAACCTCTACCTGAAAGACTTCCTTTTTACAGACATATCCTCCTTTGCAGAGTTCTCATTAGCTAGGCCAAAAATCAGAGCTGAGGTGAGTGCTTGTCCATGGATGTATTCTATGAGCAGAGACTGCTGGGGTCTTGAGGATTTGATTTCCATCACTACTACCAGAGCAGGGAGCCTCCGAACCTCCTGTTAGTAATGCCAGGCCAAGCTTGAATTTTTTGGTCCATACAAAGCCTGCGTTGTGCTTGTGCTTCAAAACTGAGCAAAAAGCCTTCCCTTGGGTTTAATTCCACCCAGGGATAGGTTTTGCTTTGGATTAAAGCAGTTGGATCTCTTGGATTAGGCCAGAAACGGACCCAAGCTCAGTTTTCAGCAGCAGAAGGTTTTCTGGAGGCAGGATTCTCTGTCCCTCAGAGCTATCGCTGCTGGTGCCTGAGTTATCATACGAGCTGAGGATCAATTATACATTAGAGACCTGGTAATGATGAGAATTAAATGAGCTTTTGCTGAAGTGTGCCGTGCTTCTGTTCACCTTCAGATAGAAACTGCTCCAAAGAGCACCAACATCTGCACAAATAATCTGTCTTCTGGAAAGCACATCGATCTCCTGTTTACATATGGGAGTGCTCTCTTCTTGTCTCTGCTGGGGCCATGAGCTCTGCATGCAAGAATGCAGGATACCATGGTTTTCCCAAGGAAAACCTGGGTCTGGTGTGTGCACATCACCTCTAGGTCCCAGTTACGGGGAGCATGGAGGCAGCAGGGTCCTGTGCCCAGGGCTCAGTGTCCTCCTGGGCTCTGAAGGCTCTGCCGTGTAGAGAACATCTACCTGGGTACATCTGGATGCTCCAGCTGCTCCTTCATGGATCTGTAGGGAGTTGCCAGCTTTTGCTGAAGGTGCAAAATGGTGTTTCTCCTAAAGCCCCACCTGGTGGACCCAGGAACCCACCTCCCTGGATCGATGGTTTGAGCACCTTTTGTGGTGGTATTTGTCTGTGGTTCCTTCTTTCTCCAACACTTGGGTTAAGTCAACCAAGTTGGGTTTGGTCTTTTGCTTGTCCTAGGCCTGGATGGTTTTAAATGGGGCTGTAACTTCAGCCGTAACTCAAGGGTGTGTTGAGTCATTCAAGGTTTCTAGTGCTTTGGATGTTTTCTCACAGTTTTGGTCCTAAGTGTGACTTAAACCCAGGTCTCCTGACTTAAACAAGCGTCACTGGGCACCTGTAGCATTACCTCTAATTTGTGCAACTTGTATAGATGGATGTAGAGTCCTTGGAACGATCCAGTCCAGTGGTCAAAGCAGCACCAGGTGCTTTTCTTCTGCTGTTTGAATCCCTTTGACTCAGTTTCTCCCTACGATAAAGCCGCATTACCGACGCTTACCTAGTTCAGCGCAGTTCTGAAGGTTAATTTATTTTTTCCAAAGCACTTAGCAAACATTAAGTGTTACATAAATCTCAAGTATTATTATCCGCAAGATGCATTGATTTGCAGAGCGTGGTCACATTGTCTGGGTTTTCTTTTTTCCTTTGAAAAATTTCAATCCATTAGAAAGGGAGGGGAACCCCAAACCCAGCTCTTACACGAGGCCAAATAGTTACATAAAAAAAAGAGCACAAAATGTCTAATCAATGAGGAGGCAAACGGGGCCAACTGGGTATCGGCTCCAGCCTCCAGTTACGGTTTGCTGGGGCTGTGCTGGGATCCCTGCTGCCGCTGTGACCCCCCCAATGAGCGTGGGGACACACTTGTGGTGCCAGTGCTGGGTGGCAACCCCCCCCCCAGCATCACATTTCCCCACTTTTCCCTTATTTCCGTCTGCTACCCCGTGCTGCCTCCAGTTGCCCTTGGTTATAGAAAGGAGCGGCTCATGCGTCACTGGGAAAATCAAATTCTTCCAGCAGAAAGCAGTATTATTTACACACCTCTGCTGCTGTTATCTCTCTCAGGACAGGGCAGCGCAGAGAGGCGTTTTTGGGGGTACTGAATGCAACCGCGGGGAATAAATCACCAGGGAGCAGCGGTGAAGAGCAGGGTTGCTCCTCCAGCTCCTCGATGATGCTGTAATTCACCCTATCAGGAACAGCAGGACAGGAGAGATAACTGACTACTTTCTGGCAGGGTGGGGGAACCTGTAACACCTCCACAGGGTGGTGGTATTTTTTTTTTTTTTGGCGGAGTGGCAATATAATGGCTAGCATTGTGTTTTTCTCCATTTTTACTCGGAAAGCTAAGATGGAGAAAGCAGAGACTATCTGGTTTTTAGCCTGTTTGGAGTCATGAAAGGTGTCCCCTCCCCAGCTCCAAATCAATCATAACTCCCTTAGACTCATTGATTTACAGACAGCATGAAACCACCTGCTGCCTACATCCCCAGGTTATTTTCTTTTCGTGAGAAATTCTGAATTTTGTATTAGTCCGAGACAGCAAGGAGCAGGATGGTTGTAACCAGGGGCTGAGCCGAGCAAGTTGCACCTCATTTGACCTGCTCCCGTGGCTTGCAGAGCCCACCTCCAGGGTTCCCATCTCCTCAGTGCTCACATCTGGGCTGAGACCAAGCAAACTCGTTTCATGCAAGCCTGTAAAATCATAAGCTTTTGAGTCAACGAGGTGGGAGTCGCCAGTCCTGGGGGAACTAGTTCTTGCTGGTGGTCCTTAGACTGGGGTTGATGGTTCAAGTGTTGGGTCTTCTTTGAGCGGGAACTAGTTCTTGCTGGTGGTCTCTAGACTGGGGTTGGAGGTTCAAGTGTTGGGTCTTCTTTGAGCCAGAGTCATTCCAGCTCCTGCTAAATCCTCTGAGCCCATTCATTTTCACTAAAAAGGGGGGATATTTGGAGGCTGCACCAGGCTCTTGGACTTCTCTGCCTGGGCTTCTCTCACGTGTGGTGAGCACTTGAATTTTGCCATGGTGCACCAGTTTCCAAGAAAACTGAAGAAGCTATTGCTTTTCAAGAAGCCAAAAAACATTGTGGTTTTTTTTTTTTTTTTAAAATTCGTTTGCTACTGGATGGGATTCATGTTTGCACAAAGTGCTTTGACGTTGGAGTCAAACGGACCCAACAGAAGCGCAAAGCCCAGCTGTTCCCCTCCGGTGACGAGATGTGGAAGCTGAAGGAGCCCCTTGTAACAAACTTCCCCCGAATCTGAAGTGTGCGGCAGGTTTCAAAGCTGATCCACTTGGCGCCTCCGCTCTTCAGAAGAGTGGTCCTTCTGCAGCAGTAGATTACAGCGCTAAGTGCCTTCTGCTGAATGGGATCTCTCTCCTGCAGTACACGCTTTCATTGTCCCAACCACATTTTGGTATTTGCCATAAGCCCCGCGCTCTCACGAAAAACCATTTGCAAGATAAGTAAAGGAAAATGTAATCCCCGAGTGGAATGAAGGGTGCTTTGAAATGAATGGGGGATAATCCTTTTGTTGTCTGTTACAAATGCACTTTATTTCTGCATTATCTGAGCATGAGAACAGACTGTTCGCTCAGCCAACAAATCCACTGCAGCACCCTCTCCCCAATGCCTCAAACCCCGGTGGCAGGCGGCAGAGCAGCCTCTGAACTTCCTCGGGTCGGCGCCTCGCAGAAAGGTTCCTTTGGAATTTCAAAAATCCCGTCGGCGTGATTGTTTTGGCGCTTGCAGTGCTCGGAGTCTTGGCTTAAGTCACGCTAGAAGACGATGGGTTGAGATGCACAAAGCGGTCTGAGGGATTTAGCTGTCCTCCCGCCCTTGGTTTTCTCTCGAGATGGGTAGGGAAATCTCCCTAAATTGCTTTTGAAATCACAAAGGCCAATCTATACCCCAGGTTGCTTGTAGTTGGGGCAGAAGAATTTCTTCCTTCTGCTTTCGGTGTGTTTTCATTTCTCTTCGGTGGCAAATTCCTCGTGGGGCGTTGGAGCCCGTTGGCTTATGCAAGGAGACCCTTCCAGCTTTTGCAGAGCGGGGACTTTTTGACCTGAGCGTGGCCAACAGCCAGGCGGGATCCATCCGGCCGCACCGGCGGAAAGTAAAGCTCAGAGTTTACAGACTAAACGCCGCAGAGCCTTGAACGGTAGCAGCTATTTTCAGCTGATGTTAAAGTCCTTTAGTTACTGCGGGCATTGATTCTTGGGGCCTGTAAAATGAGTCACAGCGTGGCTTCTCCTTGGTTTTTTTTCAGCGAGTAACCGAAGTTCAGGAGATATGTCATGAGATATATTTGTTCACTCTGATTTTATTGCCTGCTGTACCCAGCCTCCAGCCAGCAATTCGAAAGTTCCTTATGCTCTCCCTCCCTCCCGGTTTGACACAAAGATTCCCATGGCGTTTCCCTGGTGTGTCGAAGGCAGGATGTGGATTTTTTTAGGGGATTGGTTTTGCTTGAGGAAGGAAAGTCCTTGGAAGTGAGGTTTGTCCTGGGTGGAACGGTGTTGCTCAGCTTCCAGCCCGGGCAGTGCCTTTTTCCCAGGTTAAATTGCCAGCAGAGATGCTCGATGCCCCAAAGCAGGAGGTGTGATGGGGTCCCATCAGAGCCCAGCTGTGCGGGGAGCAGCATGGTTTTCCCTAATCACCAGCTCCGAGCTGGGAGCTCCCAGCAGTCCCACAGCCTTTACCATGGATGGTATCAGTCTTAGAATAATCCAGTTCCTTTTACTAAAACAATTATAGCTGGTAGAATTTGTCTTTGCAGGCATAGTAATTAGGGGAGAATAGGAAATTAATTAAAAAGCTAATTATAAAGCCCATGAATGTTGTTTTCGAGCCTTTAAATGAATTTACTTTTGCTAAATGCCACCTTTTCTGATTTATTCAGCTCTGGTGGTGCCGGTAGGTGGGGAAACTGAGGGAAACAAAACACCGGTTCCTGACGTGGCGTGATGCCGTGCTGTCTTCTAAGGAGATTATGCCATATATGATGGAAAAGACACAGGAACAGCACTAAGCTGACTGTAAGCCTGTTGTCTTCCAGCTTTTTCCATTCTGAAGCACAATGGAAATTCACGTTTTCTGCCTCCTGGAGTCTCATGCCGTTCTAATCGAAAGCTAATCCCTTCAAACAAGCGCGCGTCTGCCCTTGGAGCAGGTTTGTCAGGGGGTCTTGCTTTCTTGGGAGCGCCGGAGCACCGCAATTAAGCTGGGCGTTGAGGTGGCTTCTTCCAGACCACGTTGGGCTCGGCAGCAATTTAAACCAAGTGGCCACTGGTAAATGGTAAAAACTACCCAGGGAAAACACGCGACATTCCCATGCATAGCAAATGTATTCATTAGCATCAAAGCTATTACGCAGAATACCAAGATGACCTTGCAGTCATTAGACGCTTGGTATGTTATGACTTAAGTTTGGAGGGACTTGCATTACAATGTAAAATCTAATTAGTGTTACCTCTACTAATTGCTGCATATTGCTGAGGTATATAAAAATAAATGCCTGATTGAGACCGGGTACTGTCAACGCTAAGGGTACCCCCCCATTTTTAAACAGGAAGAGAAACTCACTGCGATAATGAGTCGCAGTAATTTAGTTACCTTGGTTGGCACCTTGTTAACGTGTCTCTTGCTGGCTGCCTGAATGTAAAGAAGGTTTTCGGATGCGGGTTGTGACTGTAGGGTTGGCCAATGCCCTTGGTAAGGCCGAATCAGACCATTGGAGTCTGGGGGTGGAAATAGCAGAAAGAGCTGTGGGGAAGCGTTAGGAGTAACTGGTGGTGGTGGATTTGCCAAAAAACTGGTCCAAGTGCCCCGCACAAGGCCATGGATTTGGGGACAGAGCCTGAACTCATGCTGCTGACATTAAGGGAAAACAGTGAGGTTTTATCCCTAAGAGCCTGTGTGTCCTCTCCCCAACAGTAAAACTCCTGCTCTTGGGGTTGAACCTCTTGGTATGAAGTCTCTATGATTTAGCTAATGGGTTGACCAAGGAATAATTTTGGCAGGAGGCTCTGCTACTGGTGGGCAACGGCTGTATTTTCACGTACGCGGGGCATAAATCTTTTAATAAAGAAAACAATTTTGTCTTCAACCTGCCTGGCTGATGAACGGTACATGCAAAATAAGGCAAACGTGGAGTTAAGTGAACCAACCCAACAGCAAAGGAGTCAGAAATAGCGTTGGTGGCACCAGCATCATGCCTCTGTGCACCAGTAGGTTTGTTTCCAACGGAACTACAAGTCAAGGGGTGGAGGGGGGTCTGACGTTGAGGGAAGGAGCTGTGAGTATGTTAGAAACAAACCAGCAGCCAAGAATAACCAGAGACGAAAAAGCATCCTGGTGGAACTGGCCGTGCCTACCTGAATGGCTGATTTCTGGACGCTTTTGCTTCTCAGCTTCACCACAATTATGTTTCCCAGCTGCCTTGGTGGGTTTTTTAGGGTTTTTGTTTGTGGGGTTGGTTTTTTTTTGTTTTTTTTTTTTCCGCACTAACCGGGTTAGGAAAAATTGAACTGCTGATAATTAAAATGAAATCGTTGTTCCTTGTGGTCTCTAGTCCTAGGAAGTCATCATCAGAGCCAGACAGGGGTATTTTGATATTCTATACTCTTTTTTTTTTTTGATATCTGGAGGGAAGTTACAAAGCAGGGAAGGACGGCAGGCCTCGCAGTTTTATAATCGCTCTTTCTAATGTGCGGTATCATGGGAGGCCTCTTAGATGTCTCCACTGTGGCTTCTGTGTGCTTCAAACACGTGTGCTGTTAAATGCAGAAACCAGCTACTGAATTAATGAATGTGGCTTCAAAGGACCCTCCCCCCTTTCCCGAGCTGGAGATCTGAAGGCGATCTGGAAGTGGGTGACATGCCTTTGAAAATTATGCAGCGCAAACAATAAACCTCATTAAATAAAGTCAGCAAAAGCAGCACAGAAATCCAACGTGGAGAGCGGACATGGGGGGACCAACGTGAAGTTTCCTAACCAGGTCCAAGGCAGGCAGGCAGCAAAAAATGGGTGCGAGCTGGGAGCGGAGCTGAGAACATCTCAACGCCCTTCGCTATCAGGTTGTAGCGTTCCCTCTGAGGAGCTTTTGGATGCAGAAGCCAAGCAGGAGGAGGCTGGGTATGATGCCAGCGAGTCTTCTGCTGCAGGCTGACCCCAGCAGTGATGGGCAGCTCTGCCAGTGGAGGGACTGGGATGGGTTTCTTGTCTTCTGTCTCATGAGAAGAGTTGGGCAATGCAAGGTGGAGCTACTTACCTGCTCCATCAGGGTGCCGGTGGTGTCAGAAGGGTTTTTCTAAGCAGGATGAAAAAGGTGATTTGACAGGCTGGTGAACTCATTTCCACCTGAACGTCTATTAAAGTCTGGTCCACCTCTAACGCGAACAATCTCAGCTCCACCACCGCCACCTCCAAAGAGGACCCACCCTCCCGTTTGGGCACGGGGCCAGCTTGGCCGCCCTGATGCTTTCCCCCTTCTGAAATGAGGATTAATGAGTTCTTCCATCTGATACTTGTTTGAGATTTGCCATTTGGGTTCATTTGAAGCTAATTTTATTCTCCACGTCGCTGGCAATTTATGCAGCAAATGCAATTATTGGAGATGAACGCCTGCCACAGCTGAAGGCTAGAAGTGCCACTTCCTTGGATGCGCAAGGAGCAGAGAGCTGGGGAATTGGGGCGGGGGGAGGAGGGAAAAAGAATATTAGAAAAATAATCTTTCCCCACAATACTCTCAGAGCCGATATGCACACCTTCATAAAAAAGTAATTTAATTTTCCCAGTGCAGCACGAAAAGGAGATCTAATTATCCACTTCTAAATTGCTTTCTTAATTTTTCAAAACATGGCTTTTTGTTTATGCCTTTCCCTGAGCCCTGCTTAGAGGCTGCCGTGGAGCTCACCTCCATATGGAGGTCAGCGATAAGGCCACCTGGAAAGGTATTTTCTCACGATAGCATGTGCCACGTGGGCCTTTTGTCCGCTGGAACGGTGCTTCTCTGCCAAAAACACCCTCCATACGACGGTGGAAATTTAGGAAGTGACCCCAGAGCCCAGTTGGAGACGTGGAAAACCCACATTGCCCTTTTTCGGGAGATTTGCAGAAGTTTTGCTGCCTCAAAGCCTCGCGCTTTTGCTGCTTTTGGCATTTCTGGGTCTCTTTCCGTAAGCGTTTGCTTGTCCTCATGGTCTGTTGTGCATCAGTATCAAAGACCGTAATCCTTTGTAATAAAATTTCTGGCATCTCCTAGAGATTCCCGCAGGCGCTGCCTCTCAGGCTGTTTATTTACCTTGTACCTGGACAACGCTTTCCAGCAAGTCCCCAAAGGCCCGTGTTTCTGCAGGAAGCTCTTGTAAAAATCATCAGCCGGTGTTAGAGCAAAGAGAAGTGTTTGGAAAACCAAAAAAAACCCAAAAACAAAACCCAACCCAAAACCCAGCCGCACCACAACTTGGTTTTGATCATCTTGCAAAGTGCCCCTCTCCACGCTTCATGGATTCCTCACATGGATTTCCCTAAAGTTCAGCTAACAGGCTTGCCTTCTGAATTGATAATGATGTACACACACGCCTTCTCTAATATTTATAGGATAAATTCTACTTTGCTGATTACCGCGAGTTTCTGAAGAACAGATTTTAGATGTCAGAGATGACATGACACCTTCAATTATTTACCGGTAACCGTTTTCAAACTGCTGGCTACAATTTGTCGGCGTTAAGGTATTCAGAGCCTCACAAAACACTTCAGATGTACCTTGGCTGTGTTTTGAACTTTCTTGTGTGTATTTTATCCGGCTGTTAAACTCTCCCTCTGCCTGCTCCCCTGCGCCGTGGGTTTTTTTTATTCCCAGTTTGTCTCACTGGTGCTGGTGGGTTTTGATTCATTTTTAATTTTTTTTTTCAACCTAAAAAAAAAAAAAATACCCCAAACCGTAATGACAGCAAATCAGAGCTTTTTAGGAGGTCTTGCGCCTTACCAGGTTGGATGTGGCTGGTTGCAGGAGGGGATGCGGAGCCACAGGGTCAGGAATGATCCCTGGAGGTGTTTAGAAGATGGGTTGACACGGTGACAGGGTTTAGTGATGGTTTTTATCAGACTCAGGTTGATGGTTGGACTAGATGATCTTAAAGGTCCTTTCCAACCTGGACAGATCTATGATGGGTCCAGCCCCGTGCAGGTCAAGGACGAGGTGAGCCCGAGCTGTCAGCCCTGGCGATGCTCGCCCGCAGAGCCTGCCTGTTCAATAATGCTCTAATTAACTACCGCAAACTTCAGAGGACCCAGCTAACTCTAATTGAGAGATCAACAGAGGCTGCAATGAAGTTAGATGTGCATACTAATTACTGAATTATCTAACACCTGCTTTTGAGAGCGCCACCGAAATATAAATACATTTTGCATTGTAAGGCCCTGGCTGTAAGGAATGCAAGATCTTGCGTGAGATGAAGTGCCTTGTCAGACACATCTTAGATCCCTTTTAGTGTCTGCGGCTTCCTAGAGGCGGCTGCAAGACCTCATTTGACAAATCTCTATCCTTTATTTTTAGTCGGGGTATCGAGGCTGTCATGTTGCAGGGCTCAACCTGCAAGGAGCCAATTAAGCAGGATTCCAAACATTAAATCAGATGCTCCCGAGGTGGCGGTGAAGATGATGATGATGACGTACTTCGCAAGGCCCCGGTGAATTCTTTTTGGCACTGCAAGTCTCATGTCAGTGTCCAAATGACACTCAATTCGCTGCCAGCTCCCAAAGCCTCTCGGAGAGGGGGAAAGGGGGGGAGAGGGGAAAAAAAAAAAAAAAGAAAAAAGAAGTAGCATTCATTTTTCAGCTGCTAAAATGACAAATATAAAGGTTAAATATCCCAGATATGAATGCAGTGCTCTACTGAAGGGCTGCTGCCTGTCATTCCTGGCATGGGGAGGAGAAACCAGTGAGGGGAGAGAAAAAGCTGCTTTTTTTTGTGATTTTTTTTTTCTCCTTATTCCATTCTGCTTGCTTTTTTTTTTTTTTTAATACTGATCTAAGGTGCGATTTCCACATCACCAACTCAATCGGCCATCACCATCAGCCCTCTGAAGGCAATAATTTTCTGCTAAGCAATTTTGTCACCGTGCTGGAAGGAAAATGAAACCGGCGTTTCAGTGCTTTGTCCAACCTGGAATCAGCACATGGCGCGGTTCACCATCTCCCCCTCCACAAGTGGTTATTCACTTCTTTTCCTCTGCTGAGGATTAAGCCACTTAACACAGAAAATACTTGAGCTTTGCTATTTTCTCCCTTTTTTTGTTGTTTTTTTTGTTCTTTTTTTTTTTTTTTTTTTTTTTTTTTTTTTTTTTTTTTTTTTTCCTAAGTATCACGTTTGCTCATGTGTCATGACCCGTTGGCTGTTTTGATGGGTTCAAGTAGGATTGTTTAGGTTTGTTACGGAACTGGTTGCAAACTTTACTGCTGATGACTAACTATTCCATCCCTCCTGAAAGGCAGGAGCTCTTGTGGAGCCTCCAGCTCTCGAAACGATGCTTTTAGCCATCGTTGTTGTGAGACACAAAGCCTTGAAATCCCAAACTCTTGAATGTAATTGAGCCAAAGCCGGGTAGGTGAGCGGGTTGACAGGGTGAATTATTTTCTTGCACGGCTGGGTATTTGCAGAGCAAATAACCTCTTCTTTGGAGTCCCAGCCTTAACAAGATGTTTATGACCTCTTGGAAAGACAGAGGCAACTTGCCCATGGCTGCCTTGTCCCAGCGACTCTCTCCTCTTGCTTCTGATCAAACAGCCTTGGGTGGATCCACGCGAGGCCTCCCCAGAATTTAGGAAAAAGGGGGTTGTTAGAAATTCCTCTCTCGCTCCTCTTATCAGAAGTGAACCTGGGATTATTGGCTGTTTGTGATGTTAAACTTCCCGTACGCTGCCCTCAGCCTACTGCTTACTTTGAAAATCTTTTTTGTAACTGCAGTTGCCAAGCAACTGTCAGCTGTATTTCTAAAGATGCTCACCGCCTTCGAGATGTTGGGACCCAAATGCTGCTGTTGTGCTCTCCAAGATTACAGTTTTCCCCCGGCGGTGGGCTTTGTGCAGGCTGGGTAGTCTTCTTCCAATCTTGTCTTTGTCTCTGCTCGCTTCATTAGCGTCCCTTCGTTAACCTTTCTGTCTGCTTACCCCATGGATTGTCTCACTGGTTCGGCTCCAAAGGGGGTGCCTGGCTCTCCCCATATGTCCTCATAGCACGTGCTTTGACACCAGCCCTGGTATTGAGTGCATGAGCTGGAAATCCAGGTGTTGGCCCTTGTAACGAGTCACCACATCCCAATTGTGTCATATTTTTTCCTTCTTATGGAAGAAAAAATAATGTCTTTTTGGTAGGAGCTGAGATCAGAATCATAAAAACCAAAAAGCTGGGTGTGTTGTGTCTCTTTGAGTTGGTGCCTCGTGGATGATGGAGCTGGTGGCTTTTGGGTGCTGTAGACCCTTGGGCCAGGCTCTGGTCCAGGTGCTCCGCGTTGTTTTTGCAGCAGCAGAAGCCTGGGAGCATCTCTCCTGCTCTGTGCAGAATGAGAGGGCCAAGGGGAAATTAGAAGCCCATCAAACTTTGCCTACAGAAGTGCTTATTAAGAGACTCCCTCCGTACATGGATATGCATGGTTTATTTCATTTTAGTGCCAGCCTATTCCATTTGGGTTAATAAAAGAAATATCCGTTCTATTAGGTGCATTACAGTGACAAAGCACCGAGGGAGAGGGAAGCTGCGTGCTTGTCAGCCGCCTGAGTATCGGGCTGTCAGTTGTGCCATCAAGCCTTCCTGCTTATTTGCAATTTTATTTTCAGACGTGATTGACATCTGGAGGCTCTGACATTCTCGGCACAAACATACAGCCTGTTATTATGCTTGCATTAACATTTTGATAAACACACAGTGCAGCATTGAAAAAGTAATTACATGTCATCACATCTCTGCCTCATCAAAGAAAACTTTGCTGTGTAATTGCTCCAAGATTTACCCAGGTACAATGTGCTGCTTCCAGTAAAGGTTCCTTTCTATTGAAGAGTTTACATTTACCTCTTAAGATGCACAATATCTTTTCCCCATGGGGCTTTCTTGGGCTAAAATAAACTTGGCGATATAATTTAGCTTTCCATAAATATGCCTGGATATTAGAGTGCGGTACTCTTTGCATAATAGTTATTTAATGCTTGATGTAAATATGCTGTGTATTATATGAGCTAAGCTATCGAGGTAAGTTTTTGACGACTGGGAGGAATAGCACATTGTTACGTTGGTTTCTGCATTAGCAGAAGGGCCCTTTTGCACTTATATTTATATCAGTACTTCTCACAATGACATCTAATTTTACAATAAAGTGAGCCTAGCTGAAGCGCCTCACTGCAGATTCTAAAATATTGGCTATTTCCTCGCTTGTAAAGGACTTTTCTGATGTGTCTCTGAAAGAGGTATTATATGGAAGAATACAAATAATTCCAAGGATTTTTTTTTCCCCCCTCTCTTTCCTTCTGAGCCAAGTAAGGAACAGAAAACCTCATTGATGTTCAGTCAATAAATCTTGCAAGGTAGACACTGAAAGACCTGAATGAAAGGTAGAAGGAATAAAAAAAGTATGACGATAAAATAGGTGAAAGTGGTCAATCGGACAATTGGAAGCCATGGAACATTTTCAGGCTATATTATTTAAGATTCTATGTGCTGGTCAAGTCAGACTGCTCCTTGCTGGATAACTTGGATAATAATACGAGCTTGTATCTACTGCTGGTTTATGGGATTTCATTCCTTTTGCTCAAATAGTGCTCGTCTGGACTCCAGAATTACAAGTTTTAAGTTGTGTCCCTGGTTCTGGTCGGGTAATGTGCTTAACCCTGCCATTTCCTACCAGCAGGCAACGTGCTGCATGTTTTATCTGTGCATTTTAAGTCTTAAATTGCAAGCTCTCTTTATTTTCCATGGCTTGCTGGAGGAGATGTGGGGGCTTGTGCGTCACAAAGTGGTTGGTCTAATGCCTCTTCTGGAGAGGAGAGTGGTTCTCAGGGTTGTTCATCAGAGGAGCTTTACGAGCAAACCATTTGAGATCCTTTTTCTCCCTTACTGTAGCAGTAGGGAAAATGAGTGGGGAATTGCCTTAACGGTCATTTTTTTTCCTATCTTCTGTCCTGCCTTTCATCAAGGCTTCTGTTTCCAAAGGAAAACATCCCCCTTCCTTCTGCAGGAACAAATTTTCTCTGCTTTCTTCTGGAGATGTAAGGGGAATGACATCTCAAGCTTTTCCTCCTCGGCCACCCTGCCTCCAAGGGGGTCTGGACCCATCGCTGCCACGTAGGATGGGAATCGTGCCCCAACCTGAGCACATCAGCTTTTCCCAAAAGCCAATTCCCTTTTTTTCCCAGGAAAGGTGCTCGCTCTAAGCTGGAGGGGAACAGATTTAGATTGGAGATGAGGAGAAAGTTCTTTACTGTGAGGGTAGTGGAGCACTGGGACAGGTTGCCCAGGGAGCTGGTTGAGGCCCCATCCCTGGAGATATTCAAGGTGAGGCTCGACGAGGCCCTGGGCAACCTGGTCTAGTTGGGGGTGTCCCTGCTGACTGCGGGGGGGTTGGACTAGATGACCTTTGGAGGTCCCTTATGGCCTGGACAATTCTGTGATTCTATGATTCTAACAGAGCTTCCTGACTCCAGTGAAGCAAACCATCCCCTTCTGGGGTTGAGATCCCCAAAATCCGTGCCCTCTGGGTGAGAAACCTTTCTTCAGGAGATGCCGGGAGGTGGTGGATGACAAGAGGGGCGTGTGGTCCTGCTCAGGAGCAGCTCGTTGCGTGCTCCAGGTGATGGTGCTGCCACACGTGTTGGCCAGGGAGATCAGCATCCCTGACCTTGTTGGGAGGTTGACTGTTGTCATAAGAAGCATTAAAGACGGACAGAACGCTGTGTGTTTCCAAGTGTGTTTAATGGTCTGATAATGCGGTGTTAGTGTCTATTAATCCTCTAAGGAGATTGGTATTAGCTCAGCTTTAGCACTAGACTGAATAAATACGCTAACAGGATGCACCCGGGCTGGTGCCTGGAACATCTGTATCCAACATCTGTATTATTATGATTATAGGCTTGTGGCCTATATACAGTATCTATGAAATTAGATCTGGTATTATGCCTTTAGTGAAGCAGGGATAGGTTAATTCCCTTGACTTGCTGCCAATGACAGCTGGAAAGGATGCTGGAGGAGCATCCCTGGGTGATGCTCAGGGAGCGCGTATCGCCACGGCGAGGTGTAGGGCACCACTGGAGTGGTCTTGGGGGGAGACACCAGGCGCTGACCCGCATCTGTCCAAGGTCAAAACCTTCCTGGCTGAGTGAAGTTAAGCCATTATGGCACAGAGGGCTCTTTCTGGCGTTGCGTCTAACATTCTTTGCTGTGAGGGTGGTGGAGCACTGGAACAGGTTGCCCAGGGAGGTGGTTGAGGCCCCTTCCCTGGAGATATTCAAGGTGAAGCTCGATGAAGCTCTGGGCAACCTGGTCTAGTTGGGGGTGTCCCTGCTGACTGTGGGGGGTCAGACTAGATGACCTTTGGAGGTCCCTTCCAGCCTGGACAATTCTATGATTCTGCTTTCTTGTCTTTTGTGGGGAAGGACTCCCTGGAGTTTAGTCTTTTCCATCTCGATGGATGCCGTGAGCGAAGAGCCAGGCTGTCCTGTCTAGAAGCTTCAAAGTACGGTCCCACTAACATGCAGCTTCGTACCCATGAGGGGCTGAGGGATTTGGGCAGCATCAGACCCTGCCCGTGGTCTTGCCAGGGAATTTGAGCACGAAGTTACCCACCCCTCCATGTGAACACCAAAGAGGGGAAGTCCCATGCGCCGTCCTACCCTATCACTGTTTATTGCACTACCTATCCTAAGCAGCCATCGCAAGAGGCTCACGATTCCTATTCATCTTTTCAGCCCTTACCCATTTACTTTCAGGACATTTACATTTAAATGTGTGTTTCTGCAGAAGCTTTACAGGAAAGCAACATTGGACCAAAAAAAAAAAAAAAAAAAAGAGAGAGAGAGTTTAAAATGCATTTTTCATGCTCTTTCATACTCTATTGATTTTATTTTTCTCATTTTTTCTTATAAAGAGAAGGTTTTCTAATACATTTTTCAGAAATAAAGGAGTCAGCAGTTCTACCCTCCTAAAGCAATAGTTATTCACCTAGATTATAAACAGAATTTGGGAGGGAAGGCTATTTATATACATTTCCTTTTTCAATAAAATGAATGTTGTGAGAAAGCAGGCAGCTCGCGGAGGGTGGTTCCCAAGCCCAGAGTTGGGTCGCTGAGCTTCTCCCTCGCCTGGACCGATGGTGATGGGCAACGTTCTTTGCTTTGCCCACGTGTGAGACCTGGTGAGGAGGGAGCAGGGACACCCTCGTCACTTCCCCGTGCGAGCACCTTGCAGGCAAAACCCAGTTTCCTCTTGTCACGAGGCAGGACTTTTTTTATAAGCGCAGGATTGCTGCAGTTTGACATTGTTGACGTCCAAAATTCTAGTTCTCCGTTTGAAATGGTTGTTTTCACACGCTGTTTGTGTTGGTCTTTTTGAAGAAGGGAGGGGAAAAAGAGAAAGACATGCAGCATGTCAAAATTATTGAGAAGAATTGCTGTCACTGACTTGATTGTCTAATCTTCCAGGGGTTTTTTTTTCCGGTTAGAGACTATTTCTGAAATGTTGATGGGGTTGGGTTGGTGTGTTTTCGCATTTGTGAGCACGATTATTTTTGATACCTCAAAAAAAAATCATAGAACCTCTGTCTGGATGTATTTTGATGTAGACAACTTTATATCTCGGTTAAGCTCCTGGAGTTTGTGAGAAGCTGCCAATGATAGTCAATAACACGCCCTTTTATATAAAATCTGCCTTCTCGGCTTGGTGGAAAATAAATGGGCCCACATATACTAAATGACAAACTTTGGCTCGGAGCTCTTTTTTTGTTTGTTGTTGTTTGTTTGGCTCTGTGAAATTAGAGCCAAGTGGCTGTCAAGGCTGGGTCGGATGAGGGAGGACTGTCTTGCTCTTACGCTCCCACCTCGGGCACTTGCAACTGCAGAGATTTGGGCAAATGGCACAAATTTTGAATTAAATAACTTGTTCTGTGGTTTGTTTTTTTTTTTTNCCTTGCTCTGAATCTCTGCAGTCTCTCCCTATTTACTGCAGATGAGCTCTGCCTTCCTGCCTTCTTGCTTAGGGTTATTTCCTCCTCCCCCACTTTTGTGGACCAAAATGTCCTTGTTGGCTGCTGGAACCTCCCCCTTCTATTTATCCTCGCTCTTTGTAATCTCGTACAATGTAGCTTAATCAACCCACTGGTGCTCTGCTGAATCCTGTCTGGGAGACACAAAAGAATTAAAGCAGTCGGGCATTGAGAAGCTTTGCCCTCCCTCTGTGGTTGGTGCCATGTGCTGGGATGGGACAAGCCACCCTCGCTGGGTAACAGCACCCACTTGGCTTGGGTGGGGGGGGCCTGCCGGCCCCTGGTCCTTTATTTCACATTTCTAGCCCCAAAAACGTGGCCCGCTGTGAAGCAGAGCTCCTGCAGGCACCCAACTCTCCTCACAGCCACGAGGAGCATCCCTGCCCCAATTCGTGCAGAGGACTTTGCTGAGGAGCCTGGTGGTGCTTCTGGATTAGGGCTCCCAGGTGTTGTAGGCTGAAGACAACCCTCCAGAGATGTGCTCCTGCCTGAGCAGCTTTCCATCTATCACCGGGGGAACTATCAGTTTAATTTCATTTCCATCTCCCCTTCCTTCCCTCCTGGTGCCCATCTCCAAGCCTACCACGCTTTACAGTAACTCGTAGTGAAGGGCGTGGAGATGCCCCTTGGGAATATCGCTTTCCCACGTCCCATTGGATTCATTAATAACAACATTAGGTTACGATGTTTTCCCCTTGTATTATTCTATGGATCATTTTTATTATGTAGATACAAACCCTTTGATATTGTAATTGTGAAGCACACGTTATGAAGACAAATGTGTTTGGCTTAATGAGAATGGATTGCCAATAGAGGCTGAAATAGAGGAAAGCATTTTTTATTTTTTTTTTAGCATTAACCCTCATAGAAAGCGCCGTCAGAGCGAGCACTCAGCACAAAAGACCCTCAAATATGAAGAATATTTTTAGCCTGTTGATAAAGCATTGACTTCCAGAGCGTCAGAATTAATAAAAAGAAAAGGGGGAAAAAAAAAAGCCACCTGGGCTTAGGTGTGAAAGCTGAGAGTGTCAGAGAAAGGCTGCAGGGTAATGTGGTGGTGGGGGAACTGGAGCTGGACTGGTTCTGGCAGCCTGGAAGGGTGGGAAGCCCTTTTGGGTTGTCCCCCCTGGAGAGCAGCTGAGCCCCGTGCTGGGGTTATGGTCCATAACCCAGTGGGAGTGAGAGGGATGTGCTGGAAATCAATGGGCTTGGAGGGCCCTGGAAGCACGGTCCTGCCACCTCCTCGTGCCTGGGCTGAAGTCTCTCTGCTGCTGTTGGCAGTGATTTCAGAAGGAGGCACAGAGAAGGGGGCGGGGGGGGGGAAATTGCTCTTTTGCTTTTTATTTGCTTTGTCCCCAGTGCTGGCTTGCTTTATGGGACACCCACTGTGGTGCCAAGAGGTGCATGACCTTCTCAAACCCGTAGGGAGGGGAAATGGGGTGCTGTTTATCCCACAGAAAGGTTTCGTGAGGTTTTCAAAGTAATTATGAAGATAATTATCTTGTCCATTTGTGTTTCATTATGTTGAGAAATACTTTTTCTCCCTCTCCCCAACATCTTATTTCCTAGCCCAAACCACCAAGGGTCCTTTATTTTTTAATTTTAAATCCATTGGCAACAAAAGAAGGAAGCCCAAGCTACCACCATCCTCCGCTTTTGTTCGATGGGCGATGGTGCATGAATCTTGGGGTGGAGAGGCAGGGAATGAGGACGTGTGTGGGGTGTGGAAGAGACCATGGTTGGACAAAGGTGAGGTGATGATGTGAGATGAGGTGAGAAGCGGGAGGGAGGAGAGAGGTGACATGGAAACCAGGGAAAATATTTCAATCAGCGATGGGCTCAGGCCTGCATGAAGACCAGAAGTTGCAAGCAACTCAGTGAGGTCCAGCGAGGACACACCAGATCCGAAGCCCCGAACAACATCTTGTATTTTGGGTGGAAATCCAAGGGATCAGGGAAATTCAAGGACAGTGCACAGAAAGCAGAACCCAGAGATCCACACATGACACACCAGAGAGGGATCATTGAGCCAAGATGGACACAGTTTGGTGTAAACCATGGGACAGGCTCTTCCAGAGAAACCCCCAAACGCGGATCAAAGGCATGGTTTAACCATCCATCTCCGGAGGGAAGCATCTCCCAACTGCTTGAGACAGTGTTTTCTTTACAGATTATTAACTTTGTAAGGCTGAGTCTGTATTTTCACCTGCACGTGCACAGTTTCTGACCTGCAAAGGCGCACAGAACCTCCGTGCGGCGGCGGCGGCGGGGAGGGGGAGAGGGAGCATCCCCGTTCCTCCTGCTTTGCAGGTGGAAATGGCAACTCTCTCTGCCTTAGAGGAAGGACCCAGAATTTCAAAATGCTGGCCTGGGATTTCGAAACGGGCTGCACAGCGGAGGCGAGAAATCATCCTGTGGCCAACTGGAGGAGAAGGATCCGGGCATCTCAGCGCCCCGGGGCTGGGCTCGACACGCTTTTCTCCCCCTCCCTCGCTGAATTCACTAGATAAGAGCCGCTTGCGCAGAGGGAAAGGGATGCACAGATAAATCCCCACGCCCGGACACGGCCATGCCTCTCCAAGACGGTCTCTGCAACCTGTGGCTGCCAAAGTGAGATAACTTCGGCGTCACCAGCCGAAGGGATCCGCCGGCGAGCGAACAGATGGAAGGAGCCCTCTCCCCATCTGACGCGAGCGCAGATTTAATCAGCTCACGCTTTTCCTCTTCCACCTGGCATAGACGCTGGGAAATGTATCTTGATTTGCGTCCTCCCAGCTCTCCCCGTAGACTCTTGACATCTTTGTTTTTTGGTTTTTTTTTTTTTTTTTTGCGACTTAACAGCAGCAATTGCTGGCGAGCACTTTGCCACCTGTCCCAGGGACGAGCCCGGTCCCTCCCTGGCTGTTGCTTTGATTTGGGGCTCTGCCGGGTGATGGGGAGCACAGGGAGGCGAGATGGGGGGTTTCTGCTTCCTTTCCACGCTCCCTGT
Source organism: Calidris pygmaea (assembly GCA_003697955.1). Taxonomy (NCBI): domain Eukaryota; kingdom Metazoa; phylum Chordata; class Aves; order Charadriiformes; family Scolopacidae; genus Calidris; species Calidris pygmaea. Next base: position 299,490 of record QJSC01002443.1, on the reverse strand, counting down.
CTTTATTTTTTCCCAGCTTTAGAGAAATATTTAGGCTTGGCTTTGCTCAAGACACTGGTAAAAGTGGGGTTGTTCCCTGCTTGTAGGGGTTGCTGTTGCTTGTGAGTTTCTTAATATTTAACGTCTCGCGTTCTTGAAACCCACCTCTTGGAATTGGTTACTGAATGTAAATCTGCTTTTGGTAACAGAACAAAAATCAAAAAAAAGAAAAAACCCAGATGCCCTCAAGCGCTATATTAAAGCTTAAAAAGCTTATATTTTATTTTTTTTTTTACTTTGAGATGGGAAAATGAATCAAAGCCCCAGCAAAGGAGTTTTGTTGCACGGGAAGGAAGAGGCTCTGCAAAGCTGTTGGCTGGTCTCTTGGCTAGACCAAGGTTCTGCGAGGAGCGACGTGGCTGTTGTATGAATAGGGAAACTGAGGCACAAAAGCAAGTTGGTCAAGGCGGAGAGAAGCCAAGTCCCATGTGGCGTACGTGGTAGCCTTTGCACACACTGTCATCCTCTTAGAAAGTAGATTAGACTGGTTTGTGTTGCCTGTATTGAATAAAATGCTAAAAAAACATCAACATGAAAAGTGAGGGTGGGGGGGGAACTCCCTCCCTGGCTGTGATATCTGAGGTATTTGTGTGTCTCAGCAGAGCTGTCGGAGTTAAATCCCGAACGTGACCATTGGAGGCAAGTAAATTGAGAAGTGAAAAGTATTTTATTAGTATTCTGGTATCGATTTCTTAATGGCTTTTCTTCCTGGAAACCAGGAAAATATTTACTCTGCTTGCTTATTCTGGGCAGCGGGGGCCGGGGTGCGGTGACATGAAGGGTGTCTGACCCCCAGCCCCAACCTCCCACTGGAAAGGAGATGCCCAGAGAAGAAATTATAGAAACTTTTGCAAGCCTGGATTCAGTTTCCATCCCCTGCGTGCTCTTTCCCACTTGCACATTTCTATTATTTTAAGCTTTCAGTGCAGCAAGGAAAGGAAAAAAAAAAAATAAAAAAAAAAAAAAAGGAAGAAAATCACTTTCCACCTGCAAATGATTATATAAAACACATCACTGCTGTAACACGAGGTGAGGAATCGGGGATAATAAGAAAAAGCTGTAAGGAGGCTCATCAGTTTGCTTTGCCTGCCCACAGCCAGCAGGAAAGTGATGCATTAGATATTGGGCTGTTGGGTCTGGGTTGATGCACGGAGCCACCAAGGTGCCTGGAAAGCTAAATACCTTGTTTGGGCTGCTCCTGACTTCTTATTCTTCTCTCTCTCTATGTAATTTTTTTTTTTTTTTTTTTTNAAAAAAAAAAAATAAAAAAAAAAAAAAAGGAAGAAAATCACTTTCCACCTGCAAATGATTATATAAAACACATCACTGCTGTAACACGAGGTGAGGAATCGGGGATAATAAGAAAAAGCTGTAAGGAGGCTCATCAGTTTGCTTTGCCTGCCCACAGCCAGCAGGAAAGTGATACATTAGATATTGGGCTGTTGGGTCTGGGTTGATGCACGGAGCCACCAAGGTGCCTGGAAAGCTAAATACCTTGTTTGGGCTGCTCCTGACTTCTTATTCTTCTCTCTCTCTATGTAATTTTTTTTTTTTTTTTTTTTTTGGGGGGGGGCTGAGTAATATGAATATCCTTGGGTTAATTTGCATTGCATTAGAGTAAAACATTTTAAATTTCTTCACAGCAGAAGTAAATCTGACAGACTTTATGAAGCCATTATACCTGCAGGTATTTTATACTTTTAAAATACATTCTTGTCAAGCTATCTTAATTATATTATTATATGTACTTTTGAACTCAGATCCACTCTTGGGTGATATATTACGCTTCTGACAGTGCAGTCCTAAAAAGCTACAATTTATATCAAAGCTCCGTGGCTGAACAAAGATGTATCTATTATGGATTCAGGGGAATTTATTAATTTACTGTTTTGGAACACTTATTCATTGACAAAGCTTGCCAGCTTTAAATTTCTAGCGGGCGATTATTATGTGCAGCATTTACGTGGCTTTTGGGGCTGTCGGGACGGCAATTGAGGATTCTGGAGAGCAGCTGTTGGCCACCAACGCTGTAGATTTTGCTTGGCTTTTACCCGGGGTCAGAGTTTACAGCATTATCTCATTCCTGCGCACGTGTCCACGTTGTGATCCACTCAGGGTCATCACCAGCGCTCTTTGGAGGACCTGCTCTGGCAAAAATGTTTTCAGGAAGTACTTAAGCAGAGCCATTGGGTGCTCGGAATCGATGGGAGTTAAGAACGTGCAAGTTAAGTGCTTTGCTGAACCACAAACCTTGTTTGGAAGAGTGATTTTGCTCACATAAGTCTGTCCCATTGGCTGGAGCTGTTCTTTTGGGTGTCCCAAAGGTTGGGCAACGGGAGGGGACGTGGAGTTGGTCATCCCCATTCCCATGGGCAAAGGCCTCACTCTTCCCTGGTCTTGGTTTTATCACCCAAAAAAGAGGTCGGTAGTAAATAGTAAATAAAAATATAGTAATAATAGTAAATAAAAGTTGGTAGTAAATAATTATCAATTATTTACCCCTTGTGGAAGGGGTGGCACATTACTCTGTGAATGGTCTTGCTGCAAAGGGAAGCCACGGGCTCATCTTCAACACCATTGGTAGCAAAATGGCCCATGGACATGGAGAGGTTTCATTTCTTGCCGGTGTCTGCAAAGAGCTGGGCCAGTGACCCGGAGAGGTGAAGATCTCTCCATCCTTCCTCTTCAAACTCTTCACTGACTCCATGATAAAAGTCTTTTTCCTCCTATTTAACAGCGAGAGATGTACAGATCAGCAACAGTTCATACACTCATTAAATTGCCCTTGACTTTTCTGGTTGATGGGCTCCAGTAGATGGGAGGTCACTGGCTAAACTGGCAGGACGGTGAGGGAAACATCTGCCTCCCTTGTCCACATTGGTACGTGAGAGTCTTGGTAGCTCCAGAAGAGCTGGTGGTGGAGACACAATGATCCAGGAGCTCGTTTTTTTTCCCCATGAACCTCCTCCTCCAGTGACTGTTCTCTTCCCGCCTCTCCTCGGATTAAGAAGGCAAAGAGAATTGGAGGAGCAGCTTTAGACTTTCCAGCCTGAGCTAGCAATCACCCAAATCCATTCAGAAAGTTTAATTGCTGCAAGTAAAACTTGTAAATACCGACGTGGCATAAAGCAGAGTCGAGCAGGCAATTTTCTCCTCTGCCTCTGAGAATTCAAATGACTTTTTTTTTTTCCCTATTGTTGTTTTAAAGGTTTGGAATAGCACTGATTTTTTTTTTTTTTCCCCCCTTTCTCTTCAAACCCTGCACTTCTCTCCAAAACCGTGTTCCAGCCAGGCTCATTGAAAACGTCTTGGTATTGTCAGAAAAATCAGTTTGACTGCTTCATCTTGTAAAACTTTCAAAGCTAAAAATTAACTGACATTTCCAAGTGAAATGTCATTTTGCTCCAAATAAATAAATAAATAAATCAAATGTTTTGACATTTTTAAAGCACTTTTCCTTTGCAAAAGGGAAAGAAGTTCTCTAAATGAGAATTGTGTCAAAACTGACTTTTTTTTCTTTTTTTTTCCTCAGAGAAATTTTGACTTTTATGGATTTCTTTCTGTGAGAAGAAATTCAGTGGCTTTGCCCGTGGGGTCTGGCTGGCCTCAAGAGCGACTGGTGGTGGGATCCACTGGTCCAACCAGTGTACTGGGGTTTTGTAGAAAGTCCTGGCTGGTCAACACTACTGAATAGTTATCCATGCCTGGCTACATGCATATATGTGTGTATATATATGTTTAATCTCTAATTTATATTGGTTTAGCTGCTCATTTGGAAGCCTTGAGACAAATTTGTGAACCAGTTGAGCAACACTGTGATTTCCTATGGTGGCCAGGGATGTTGGACCCTGGGAAGGATCTCTGCTCTTCCACTGAACTGTAGGAAAATGCAGATGCCTGATGTTTGGGTCAGCTTTGGAAGCAGCAGCTCTTCCACCTCATTTTGTTTTATCTTGTTACGTGGCTGTTAAGATGAGGATGAAGAACAGCATGTGAGCTAAATGCTGGTCTCAACTCTGACTTGAATATTTCCCCCCCCCCGCCCCCGAGAGCAGTGCTGGGATGCACGTGAGTGGGTTTAGCTGGCATTCTCCCAGTTTCACTGGATTTAAGACAGCCCACTTATGGAGCTGTACAGGGGTGGTTTTTTATTATTTTTACATCGATTGATGTGCTACCTGCCTTCAGTGGAAGTGGCAGCCCTTGCTGAGTAAAGCAGATCTAAAGGTATTAATTCCGACACGTTGCATGACTCAAGGGGCTCCAGAAAGCTCCGCGCGGGAGCCCAGGTTTAAGGAGAGTGGGCAGAGCTCTCTGCCAACAGAAGGCCTTCTGAGATGGGACCCTCAGCCATGGGGCAGCAGGGTTGCCGCTGCCTGTGGCCTGCAGTGGGGCAGGTTGGTGGAAGTTGGGCTGGGACGTAGATGTGAGCCTGAGATGATGCTTTGCCTCTCGAAGAGATCAAGAATAAACACATCTGTAGCTGTTTGTCTTACGTTCATGTTAGGGAGTTAAATTGGCTTTGGTAAATCACTGCAGTGTGTTGTAAATGATGTATGGAATTTCCATCTTATTTTCTTTTTAATATACTCTTTTCTCTGTGAACCATCCTTCCCAAATATTCAGGGGCCCTCCCCAACCCATACTTGGGTCAGCCAGGCCTTTCTGACACAACCAGTGGTTTCACCTCCTATTTTCCCTGCCCATGAGATCTTTGGAGAGGATTTGAAACCAGGCCCTTGGTGCCTCCCCTTTACACCCCTCTGGTGGTTGTATAGGGTTATTTTGTTGGGTTTGGGGGTTTTTTTTGTTGTTGTTGCTGTTGGTTTTTTCACAAGGCTATGTAGTAACCTGTAACACCTTCCCTCGTGCCTTTCTGGGGTGGCCCGCAAGCAGTTGAGTACGTAGAACTTGGGGATGGGGACAACAGCATTTGCACGGGCCATAAAGCTGCTGCAAAGCAGAGGGGAATCACGAGTGACCACAGTGGGGAAGAGCAGTAGTCACGTATTTAAATTGCAGTGGGGGAGATTTAGCTTGAGCATCTGGAGAATCCTTTTCTCGGTGAGGAGAGCGAAGCCCTGGGACAGATTACACAGGGAGGATGTGAGCCCTCCATCCCTGGAGGGTTTTAGGGCAGCTTAGACACACATCAGCTGTTTTTTATTGGAAGCACAGTTCCTCCTGGTCCTGGAGAAATACAGAATAAGAAAAGTGGCTTGAGAGGACCCGGAGGGATCGTGTAACCCATCTGTGTTGCTCTAAGTCCTGATATGGGCAGCGCTGGACTGGCTTTATCAGGGATAGAGACCACCAGAGGTCTCATCTGCAGGAGGGGGTTTCTCTGGGTGGTGGAGATGCTCATTTGGGACGCTGGTGAAAGGATGCCCAACTGTTTTGCCAGGGAGGTGCTGTTATTTCTTGCATGAGTCCCAGCTAGCGCCTCTGAAAGTCCCTTTGGTGCGTTTTTTTAAGGACAACTTTAGAGGATGGACTTTTGTGCCAAAGAGATGGACTCCGTCCCGCTGTGTGATTGAGTAACAGCCATGAGTGAAAGCTGAGAGGAGACTGGCTGGTGTGTGTGTCTTGTCTGAACAGCAGCTTGGTACATAAACTCTTCATATCTCCACACACCTTTCATTGGCAGTGATGATCTTCCTTGCTTCCCATCTTCTGGCGATGTCGCCTTTGTGCAGTGTCGGGGGTTCCTGCCTGGGACTGAATGCTCACCAGCAGCAGGTGGAACATTCTTCACCATCTCTGCCTGCCAGGGATGTCTGCACTGGAGGTTGTCCTCCCTCCTATCTCTCAGTTATGCATTAAGTGACCCTCTGGGCTGCTCCTGAGGTCGGTGTAGATAGAGGCTGTGCACAAGATAGACTCATAAAATCATTCAGATTGGGAAAGAGCCTTGGGATCATCAAATCCAACCATCAACCCCATTCTACAAAGTTCTCCCCTGCACCATGTCCCCCAACAGCACATCTAAACGGCTCTTAAACTCATCCAGGCCCTGGGCAGCCTATTCCAGGCTCTGACCACCCTTTCTGTGAAGAATTTTTTCCTAATGTGCAGGCTGTGCAGTGACTTTCAGAACCAAAATCTAGGTGGGTGATGTTGTAAACTGCTAATTTTGGGTGCTGGTGTCCTCGGTTTTGGGATATACAACCATTTTCTGCACGTGGCTTTTATCTCCTGCCCTCCCTTATCTGTCCACGTCCTCCTTCCAGTGCCTGGGTTTCGAGGCTGCAATCGGCAAGCCTTTAGCGATCGCTTCAGAAATCAAAAGAAAGGGCTTTGAATATTCCTTGGCCGGGTTTCAGTTCATCTGAGATGGACCAAAGTGCGAGCTGAAGCCCAGACACAGCCTCAGGCCCGCGGTGAAAACCTGCTATTTTGGGAGGCGAATGGATGCAAGGGGCTATTGGTTATCTGTCAGCGCAGGCGAGCCGGTAAATGAGAGGTAGTCAATGCCATAAGAGATGTCAGGTTTTATTTCCAGTAAGAGCCGGTGAAGCTGGGAAAATTGCTCATTAATGCTTTATTGATATTCATGTTACTATTGAAGAAGTCTGGGGTGGGAGGCGGAGGAGGAGGAGGAGAAGGAGGAGGAGGAGGAGGGGGGTCCGTGCCCATGTTAATGGGGCCAGGCTGAAAATAGGTTCTTTTATGCCCGGGCAAAGGGTACGCGCTGACCACGGGAGGTTTGACTGTGTCAGTCTCTCTAAATAGAGAATAGATCAGTTCTGTGGCTGAGCCAAAAGCTTTGGAGGAAAAAACTAATAACGCAGGTCAAACTGTGCCAGAAGCATTGGAGAGTTCTCTCTTCTCTTTTTTTTTTTCCTTTTTTTTTTTTTTTTTCACAAAGCGAAATTTAAAGCAGATTGTTGTAAAACTATGCAAAATGTTCATCTGTGGGTTTGGGGACTATTTAACCCTCATGTTTGCTTTAGCATTCTGTTTTTAGAGTAATTTGAATTTAAAATGCTCTATCAAAAGGAATTTATTTCTAAAATGTCAAATTACTTTTATTTCAGAAGTGCTGACGCTAAAATGTTTGGGATTTAAAAAACAAAGCAAACTCCATTAGTTGTTTGGCAGTGTTGACATTCACAAATATTTTTTTGGTGTCTCTGAAACTCCTTAGCCTGTGTGTTTTCTAGATCCTGCCCAGTTCTGTAGCTGGGAATGGGGCTGAGCACTGGAGCTACACAGGAAAGACCCCAAACCCACCAATTGCCGGCACAGTGAGAGCTCCTGAGGCTCGTTGGAAATATGATTTGCTGTTCCTGGTGTCCATCCCTGGCACACTTATCCTCCCGGTGTGCTTGGGTGGTGCCCTTCATGTCAGGGATGGAGAAATAAAGCAAATTATGGATGTTTGGTAAGGTAGGGTCGAGGATAAAACCAAGAGGATTAGGATAAAACTCTTCCTGCCTCAGTTTCCCTGTGCACCAAAGCAAGAGCTGTGCTGCCTTTCCTTGCTATGGGATAAAAGATGCAAAGGCTCCGAGCTGGGCTGCCAAAAATCGCTTCCCAAGCCCTTCCCAGTTTGTTCTGGGACTCACTGGAGCAGCGAGTTCACACAGGAGCCTCACCGGAGGGAAAGCCCTGCATCGGCGCCGCGCTTGGCCAGAGCAAACCTGCAATAACTCAATAACTGAGATAGTTTAGAAGGTAAAATACCTCCCGGTATCATGTTTAATAAAGCTCTGCTTCTCATCTGTCATCGAGCAGCCTAATTTCCCGGGCTGCAGATCTGCGGGGAGGCAGCCGGTTGCCGAGGCCCCATCAGATCGACATACCCATGGTGGGGGTCTTGCTGTGCATAATTCCCCCGGTTTTTGGAGGTCTGGCTTTAGTTTTTGGTTGGTTGGTTGGTTGTTTTTGCTGTTCCCACGTGGTGCTCACGTGCACAGGGAGTGTTTGATCAGGGCAGGATTTGCCAAAGGGCAGGATGTAACATCCCGAAGGCTGAGCTTCTTTTTCTGAGCCGCTCCTTTGGGATGTTATTTTAAGCTCAATATATTCCCCGGTCTCCTGCATCCTGTCTGATCCTTCTGGGACTTTGTCTTAATGGAGCGTTGGGCATCCCGCGGTTGTTAAGAAGCTTATCCTTGTTGTTCCTGGTGTATAAAAGCAGAATTGCTCTTCTCACTTTATAGGTAGAGAAAATTTTCCCTGGTGCCATCCCCTGCCAGTCTGTTTCCCCAAGGCAGGGAGGTTTCCCATTAAAGCCTTTCCAGGAGCAATTGCCGGTGAATTCCCTTTTTGTAAGACACACGGTGGGGCACCCAGCGAGATGGAAAGCTGCTTGGAAATACGTTCTTCCCCCCTGCGATACGAAGAGAGGGGACTAATTAATGTTTATAGGTGCTGAGCTGATGAAAGATGCTCAAGCTGGTGTTTCGGCGCTGCTGCTCCTAGACCTCGGCGGAGCGTAAGGTCGTGGAATTAATAGGACGCAGGATATCGCTCTCCCTTGTTTTATGGTCCTTCTCATCACCAGGAAGTTGGTTCTGTTGGAAGCTGATAAACTTGCAGGGAAAGATAGTGATTTATGCCAACCCAGTCCTCCCAATCGCTTCGTAGCCGCGGTGTGAATTAAAGCTGATTAAAATTTTGGGAAGGCTTCCTTCCGCCGCGTGTAGGTTTTTTTGGATGGGGCTGTGGGGAGCATCCCTCTCTGCTTCTGCTCCACCGGGGCCCTGGCTGCCAGAGAGTGATGGGAGGGGAGGGCACGGGCCAAAACACAGGAGCATGGCAGTTATTATTCTAAATGAAAAGCATCTCTTCTCATTAAAGCTGAAAATTATGGTCCGCAGATAACTCTGATGGTGGTTCATGGAATCAATAAAACCCCAGTTTGTTTTGAAAGCCAAGTTGCCGATATGCCAAAATACATATTTTGTAAATTGCTTAATTTACATTTGAAAAGATCAAACCTTATTTCTTCTGAAAGCTGAGAGGTTGGGTGGGGGGAGCGACGTGCTCACAGCAATTTAAGTCTCCTTTTTTTTGATCCTGCAAGATACATAGTTTGATCGAAATTGGTAGTAGTTGAGAAACAATTGTCTATTTTTATTTTTCTTTTCCTTCTAAGCAACAACAATGCAGGGAAGCTGGTGGTCTAAGTTATCAGGGAGTTTTTACTAATTCTGAAGCAGCCATAGCTAATTTTTCAAAGCAACGTTTCTAGCTATGCAGGGTGTCTTCACTTGCAGCATCTGTCTTTGGGTGGCATGATGGTCATCTGGTACTCCTGGGGATGCTCATTACTTCCATCTCAGGTTCCTTACTCTTCCCCAGGAACTTTCTTGACACTGGAGACGTAGTATATAGAAGCCTCCCTTACGTGTGGCAGGGCTGCACGCTGGCAGGAACACTGTGATGTGAAATCATTAAGACCTGCTCAGCAGAGATAGAATCATAGAATCATCTAGGTTGGAAGGGACCTTCAAGATCATCTGGTCCAACCATCAACCCAACTTTGACAAAAAACCCATCACTAAACCATGTCCCCCAGCACCATGTCAACCCCTCTTTTGAACACCTCCAGGGATGGTGCCTCAACCCCTTCCCTGGGCAGCCCATTCCAAGGCTTGATAACCCTTTCAGTGTAAAAATTCTTCCTGATATCCAATCTGAACCTCCCCTGGTGCAACTTGAGGCCATTTCCTCTTGTCCCATGGCCTGTTCCTTGGGAGAAGAGACCGACCCCCCCCGGCTACACCCTCCTTTCAGGGAGTTGGAGAGAGCGAGAAGGTCTCCCCTCAGCCTCCTTTTCTCCAGGCTGAACACCCCCAGCTCCCTCAGCCTCTCCTCATAAGACTTGTCCTCCAGACCCCTCACCAGCTCCGTTGCCCTTCTCTGGACCCGCTCCAGCCCCTCAATGTCTTTTTTGTGGTGAGGGGCCCAAAACTGAACACGGTACTCGAGGTGGGACCTCACCAGTGCCCAGTACAGGTGGGAGCCGCAGGTTTGGATGGGGACAGACCCAAACTGCTGAGCCCGTTGGTTGTCAAGGAGTTTGGTCCCTGGCTGGGTGTCAGAGAGGCGTCAGCGAGGCACTTGGCATCTGGGCCCTTCCTGAGCCTGTCTGTGCGATGTGCGGAGCGAGCATCCCGTCAGCCTCTCTAACACGTCGATAAAACTTACTTGAATTAGCTGCTCAGAAAGGGGAAAGAAATGCAGTGGATCAAAGATGTGGTTGGAAGAAAACAGCCCTGAGGTCCCACTTTGCCGTGTTTCCTGATTGTCCTCACCCAGGGCTGATAAATGCTTCGTTACCACGGGGTCAGATTCTACAGCGCTCGCTGTCACGTCTTGATGGGTGGCTTGATAAGGGCCAGGGCTGGTCTCTATGATGTTTCCTAAGTCTACAACCCCCCGCTGCAGCTCTTCTCCTCCATTAGAACCTGAAAACATTCTTTCCCTCCTCAGGCTCATGATAATAGACCTCCAAGAGGTGGTCCACCATCTCCGGGAGGTGCCCATGGTGAGCACACATCCTCCTGCCCTCTGCCTCCCCACCCAGGGATTCTCTTTTCTCCGTAACCAGCCTCCCTACCCACTTGAAAAATAAAGATGTATGACTCCCACTTGAGGAGAATAGATTGTTTTCGATTGCTATTCATCTATTATTTTAGAAAGTAAAATGAATAAAACTTATGCAGGTCACAGACATTAAAGAGCGTTTTTATATCAGTTTGGGAGTGCTGTCAGCTTTGATTTATTAAGTAAAGTTCCCAGACTGGCTACTAGTATGTGTTGTCAGTCTCTTGATAATGGATAGACCTCACAGCTGAGTGCTCTGTGATTAGACTTCTCAACTATATATTTTTAAATAAAGGCATCGCTTTTTGGGGGGTTTGCTCATTTCCCTCTCTCTGAGGTGATTTCATTCATCTTCCCTTGCCCTCCCTCCCTCTGCTGTAAATTTGTTTTTGTTGGAAGCTATGAAGAAGGTAAATGGGACACATCTTTAAGGTTGGTGTTGTGTTGTTTTTTTTTAATTCCCCCCCCCCTCCAAGTTTGCTCCCAACTTAACTTGATTGATTAAATGTCGTGGGGGAACAGAACTGGAGAAGAAGCAGCTATCGAAACAGCTTTCCAGAGAGACCCGTTGCACGTGTGCCTCTGTTCCTACAACTGCGTCAGCCTTTTTTCTATTAAACTGCACTTCTTTGGGGCTGAGGGATGGAAATTACCCGAGCTGCGTGGAGAGGGGGCCCTGGTACCTGGCGCCAGCCCTGGTATCCCCTGTGGAAGGTTGCTGGGAGTTAATGGGGGATATGAAGCCTTGCATCCTTGATGAGGAAGGTTCAGACACACGGTTCTATCTCTGCCAACCACAACAATTTGCTTTCCCTTTGGGAAGATGGACCGAAGCCGGGCTGAGCTCCGATCCTGCTGCCTCCAGGAGCCTCTCCCAGGGCGTCTCAGCAGCTTCTTGGTCACGAAGGGCAGGGGATTTGCAGTGTTTGCTCTGAGCTGCCGTTCCCAGGCACGTGCCGTGATCTTCTCGTAGGGATGGCAGCAAACGGGTACCGAAGAGAGGTATCCGGGACTAAAATCCCCAGCTAGAACTTTAATTATGCTTTCATAAAGAACTGAGCTGGAACGAGGATGAGATTGTTTTCCCGGGGGCTGAAGGAGCACCAGGACTAATTCATTAGCGTGGAATTGAACTAGCGCAGGTGGGAGGCCACCAAGTACCTTCAGTAAATGAGCCTTGCGGATCCTTGAGGAAGGGCAACACTTGATGGCTTCCCCAGGATGCCAGGTTGAGAGAGCGGCCTCCGGTTTTCTTCTCCAGGGCCTTGGACTCCGACCAAAACCACTCCGTGTAACTTGCAAAGATGCGGAGCGCACTGAAAAGAAAAAAAAAAATAAATATATCCAATTGCACCGATTTCATAAGCCTTTTTGCTCTCGTATGACTCCAAAAATTGCTTTTGATTTAAAGGTTAAGATCTGACAGGCCAACAGACCTTAAAGAAAGATCTTTTCTTCTCCCTCCTCTTTTCCTCCCGGTTCCTGTCAAAACCTGAAAGACGAGCACATCTGTACGGGAACATCTGTACGGGGAGGGGGGGAAGCAATTCATTGGGGAAGTGCTTTCTGCTGCCCCTCTGCTGCTGTTTCAGGACATGGTGGTTGGATGAAAACTTGGGTTTCCTTGGGCTGTAGCAGCCTCTGCTCCCTCCCACGGCAAAACCCCCGCTGGTTGAAAAGGGGGTGAGCGACCCCATGGGCGAAGAATAGGTGGGATGAGGAAGAGGAGTGGGAAGAAAGGACGGTGCAGGGTTTGCAGTCGTGGTTTGGGAAGGGCAAGCGACGTGGCTGTGGTTATTTGACGTGATGGTTTGTTCGGCGTGCTGGCCCCATCTCCGGAGCTGGGCTATGCCTGTAGCAATGTCTTTTTGCAGTTCATTAAGTGTCTCTGTGCTGCTGTTGCTCAGCCTGAAGTGGCATTAGTTGCTTTGCATGTCCCGGTGCCACTGCCATTATCTCCTAATAACACCCGCATTAATTATTAAGCCAGCTTGCTTATTCTACACCTTTAAATGATAACCCTGCCATACGTGCTTGCTTAATATATGCAACCCCAGCGTGCTTTGAGATGGCTCATTAGGGGTGTTTTTAGCTTATCCCTACTGACTGTTGTTTCTGAAGCTGCCACGGTGCCAGGCAGGCAGGAGCATCACCGGCAAACACATGCTGGAAGCTCACATGTTACTGGGGTACTTGCTAATGGAAAGGTGGTTTTGCCATCAGAGGGAGGGAACAGCTACCAGACCTTCTGCAGGTACAAAGTGAAGGGGTGAAGGGTCTCCACTGCGATGGGGTGGCAGGTTGGGGCCAGCCAAACTCCCTTGGGGTTGGTGGAGGTAGAGAGGGAGCACCCACCGAGTCCCATCGTCATGTCCCAACCTTGGTGTTGGTGGAAAAAGCTCTTCTTCCAGCCCTCAGCACCAGCAACTCGTATCATCATGCCTACCTTTGGCTCAATGAGGAGGTCTCTGGCCAGGTCATCAGCAATGCTTCTTGCTGCTGAGAGATGGTGCCACAATTTAGGTAGGAGCTGGACTCACCTATCCCAGAGCTACTGCACATCTCCCCCTGAGGGCCAACAGTTTCAGCCCTTAATGCTTTACAGCCAACATGAATGCAGATAAACCTTGATATCCTACAGCAGAACCTCCCTGGTAGGGACCTTTATTCCTTCCCTTTTTATTTTCCTCCCAAACAAAACTGGCTGTGCTTTCTCCAACGTACCAGGTAAAACCCCAAAGCAATTCTCCCGTTGTCATTTCCTGAGAACACATAAAATAATATTCTCCTGCAGTGGGACAGACCATCCTGTTTCCCTGGCAGGTCGATGGCTCAGTGGTGCTTCTCTCCCCAGCTGAATGGTGCAAGTTGGTTTTTGTCCTCTGCGTGCCCATGTCTGTCCTTTGGGTCCTGTGGGGAATCTATGGGCCATCAGGAGTTAAGACTCCCAGGTTAAACGCGGTGAGGGAATGTAGATGTGTGTTAGAAAATACTAGTAAATGAAAGCTCCTGTCTAGACCCCAGCTCTCTTGTTGCCCACACAACTCCTGCTGGGGCACCAGATGGGGTTTAATCAGGACCGCCGCATCGCCGGAGGGATATTATTAAGAGACATCTAGTTCTGGATGAGAGAAGATTATCCAGGGTTTATTTCCAGCTGATAACACTCTGCCCTTCCGTAACACCTTTTATCTGAGGATCTCGGAGCTCTTTACAGACTTCAGTTAATTAAGCCTCGTATTGCCCCCTGGTGTCGTGGGTGAGACCAGGGCTAAGCATCGGCCGAGGAGCAATTAGGAGGGACCCGGCTCTGGCATGGAGATAAGAGAGATGATCTCCTGGCTCTTCTTTACTGTCTTATTTGCATGTTTATCTCCCCTGTGCAGTGGAGAAAAGAGAACCCAGAGGTTGCACCGCCCGCCCAAAGTCCTCCTTCGGTACCACAACATCCAAAAAACGTGGGGGTCCCCTCTTCCAGCCCCACAATGGGCTGGATGCAGAAATGCATCGTTGATGCACGACGCTGACTCTGCCCTCAAAGTCTCCCTCATCTCCTTTCCCAGCAGGGTTTTTCCACTGGGCTCCACACCTTGGCTCTGCTGGACTTTCCACCGTGTTTCCCTCCTCCAAACCCTATCTCAAAGTCTTCCTTTGGTAGAAAATAACAACAACAACAAAAAAAAAACCCTCACAGGCCTCCAGAAAAAGAGCTTCTCCCTACAGGGCCAGATTTCTCAATAGTCATTTCCCCCGAGGATTGCTGGGCCTGAGGTTTCCTTCCCCTCCGCTTTTCTTTTCTTTACTTTCCCCTAACTAAAAATCAGGAAGCTCTAAAATCCTCTTTGAAGTAACACTGTATGAAGAGGATTTATCCTTGTCCACTTAAATATTCATGACAGCTTGCATTTCTGTTCAAAAAGACACTTGTTTATTTAGATAAGATTTAATTTATTCATAATTTACCTAAATTTGCAGGAGCGTGCATGTACATTTTAGCTTATAAGCAGCGTAATACATAAAACATTATTGAGGCATGCAAATTACACAAATACAGCATTTGAAACTGCCGGCTTGTTTTAGGCAGATAACTAATTTCTTACCCTGAGTAGAGACACAAACACAATTGCATGGGCTTGTTGCCTGGGATTCGGCGACTCTGAATTATGCTTCCCTTAATGGAAGAGGCAGCTTTTCAGCAGGGCCGTGGTAGAGCCCACTTTTCTTAGAGCATCAACTGCAATAATGCCAGAGCCCTTTGCTGGCAGGGTTTTCGGAGTCTGCTCTCCCCCGGGGGCTCTAGTTGGGTTTGATGAATTCTCCGAGCAAGTTCCTGTTTTCTCCAGGATGGGGTTAGGATTTGCAGCGGGGCATCATCTCACCGGGTCCTGGGTGGAGATGATGGAGGGAGAAGACATCCCTGCTCCACGCCATCGATCCGGCAGTGTGGGATCTGCTCTTGCTGGGCATTGACCTCGTTCACATGAACGGTGGAGTCCCTTGCCTCTAATTCATCTCCGCATCCCTCAGGGTGGTATGGCCACTTGTTGCTATCCTTTGGGGTGGCCTCATAACGCCAGAACACCCCATTTTTCACTTGCTTCCAGATAATAATCGCACAAATTGGAATCTGCAGAACGTGCTAGGAAGCTGGGTTTGGCTTCCTCCCGAAGCTCCACCACCACGTGCCGTAGGGACAGCAGCACGGCACAGGCGAGGGCTGAGGGCTGGAGAAGGTTTTTTGGGCTCTGCGTTTGGCAGCTGGGTGACACGTATGACTTAGCATTGTGAGGACTCTCGGCGCTATTAAAAATTGTTTCTAAGAGGTCCCCGTCAGGAAGTAGGTGTTTGCGGTTATATCTATGAAATCTGGCGTATGTTCTTATGAAACCTGGAGAAGATGGTATCTCAAGGACTGGAATATTGTGCCAATCTCCTTGTGTATGCACTACCCCACAGCCTGTTATTAAGGTAGCCTGCCACTTCCCATGCAATCCTGCTTTCCCTTGTCTGTGACCACACTGAGCTGTGACTGTTGGGGCTGAAGTTTCCAGGCCAGATGTCCTCCCTGGGCTGGCAGGCTTTGTGTGTTTACTCTGCACGGAGAGGTGGACGAGGAGGGATGGGGACAGCAGAGCTCTTTGGTGCTTTGGGTTTTTCCGATCTGAAATCATAGCCAACGTTTTCGACTGTTTCCAAGATGAGGAAAATGCGTCTTCCCTGGGTTTGCCTGCTGCAAAAATGACTTATGAGCAGTTCTGGAGCCTGAGAACTTCAGGACAGGGACTGGTGGTTTTGGTGGGATGATGAAAATGCGTTTTTGACCTTGGGAAAAAAAAAAAATCTCTTCCCTGCTTTGCTCATGGGGTTGAGTCTGTGATGCACAGCAGGTTGATGGGGAGCATGGAAAGCGGCTGGATCTGCCTGGGAAGTTCCCCCCAAGAAGGCAGCTTGTAGTGGCCAAGTCCCGTGTGTCCCTTGTCCTTGCAGCCTTAAACCAGAGCAGGTTTGCCTTTTTTTCCATGGTATCTGCTGGGTCACGCAGCGAGGAGGAGAAGGAAGTGGCTATGTCTGAATGCAGCCTGCATTTGCATTGTGAGACTTTAATTACAGAGGCTTAATTACTTGATCACAGCGTATTTGTGTTTTTCCCCAGGACCGTGCCCTCACGGCGTGCACAGGGTGGACGATGTTGGCTTAATGAGTTGCTCGGCTCAGGTGCTGCAGTGATGAGCTCCATGGGAAAGCCCAGGAGAAAACTCATCCCCTGTCTCAGAATGATGTGCGGCAAAATAAGGCTTGGGGCCACCCGTAGAGCAGGAAGGAGAAATCACAATATTAAATGTTTCTTTATTAAAGGAGCTCTGCCTATTGTGTGCACACTGTAGATCCTGAAATGAAGTGGTGTAACAAGTATGCCCAGGGAGGGCTTTAGTAGCCTTAACTTTGGCGGTGATTAATTTAATATGAATGATCATGTTGTCTGACCACAATCTTTTTGTAATTTATGCATCTGGGCCCGCACAGAGGTTTGCATAGGGGGGTCAGAAGTGTTCTTTATATAGGATTAATCCTCATATTGTCCCTTTTTTTCCACCTGGCATTTGTGCATGGACAGTATTTTTAGAATCGGAGAATCATAGAATTGGCCAGGTTGGAAGGGACCTTTCAGATCATCAACCCCAACCATCAACCCAACACTGACAAAAACCATCACTAAGCCATATCCCTAAGCACCATATCTACCTGTCTTTTAAATACCTCCAGGGATGGTGACTCCACCACCTCCCTGGGCAGCCTGTTCCAGTGCTTAATAACCCTTTCAGTGTAAAAATTTTTCCTAATATCCAATCTGAACCTCCCCTGGTGCAGCTCAAGGCCATTTCCTTTTGTCCTGATCACCTGTGACTTGGGAGAAGTCGGAATACTGCGATGGAGCGGGCAGACTCAAGAGTTTTGTTATCAGGTGGGGCCTGTGGGAGCTCCAGAAAGGCAAAGAAATAGTATTGGTGGCGTTAAGCTACAAGTAATGCCATATAGATGGATAAAAACACCTCAAAAATGAGTGTTGGAGAAGAAGGTGGCTTCACCCACAAGTCTGGAGGGAGCCGCGATGGGAGAGTGTGTGTGAGGAGGAGAGCCTCTGAATAAAAACTTCAGGTTTCAAAGCATTTCACTTAAATTGTGTGCATTTGAATGACATGACACCGGTGCCAGGCAGAAGAGGGCAAATTCCGTGTTTTGGTGTGCGTGCCCGCACATTAATAACCAGGAGAGCTGAATATTTACTGACTGTCACCTAACATGGTGTATCGGAAAAGAATAAGCTATCGATTGGAGTTAAAAATAAATAAACAACTAAAAATCTCCCCTCCCCACCACCTGTAGATGTATCAGGGAGAAAATATTGAACTGGGCTCTCCTGGCTCCCATGCAATTGATGCAATTTAGTTTCAATTTGTCAAACGTGGCATTGGAGCAGCAGTTGTTTTTGGTGATT
Organism: Calidris pygmaea; assembly: GCA_003697955.1. Taxonomy (NCBI): domain Eukaryota; kingdom Metazoa; phylum Chordata; class Aves; order Charadriiformes; family Scolopacidae; genus Calidris; species Calidris pygmaea. Next base: position 281,897 of record QJSC01002443.1, on the reverse strand, counting down.
TATTAGGAATTTTCTAACCAGGGCACTCTGTCATTGGAGTTACTTCACTGGTGTCCCAGTAGATTTTTGTCTTTCTGCAATCTTGAGCTGTGAACCCAAGGAGGGGAGTTTTTCTTTATTTTCCTTTTTTTTTTTTTTTTTAAACCAGAAGGGAAAACCAAAAGAAACTAAGCCAAAAAGGGAAATGGGGGAAAAAGTAGCAGAATTGACATATTTTAAACATGATGACAGGATCGGCTGTTTAAATTGCCTCTGTGAATTGATTTAAAAGATGTTGGTAGGCATCTCTATTTCATTAACTGTCTTTCTCCTTCATTTCAGTCACTGGAGTCATTGCCTCTTATTACCTTCCAGGCTCATGATATCCATCCACATGGTTATTTTAGTTATTACTATCTGTATACAGAAAATATAAGAGGCAATTTTGGGACAGAAGCAGCTTGGGAGGGCTGTGGGGATAGTGAAATAAATAATTTGAATCCTGTATGACACCCATGATATAAAGCCATCAGGATTACGATAGCGTTAGTGCCGGGTGTGCATTTCGGTCAGAGCCTGTGGGAAAAGTGTTCAGGTTGCTGGTCTCAAATCCTGTCCCGGTAATGAAGTTCTTTCCCACCCTGAATAAGCAATAATGACTCCAAACCAAATTTTTCTCCTGGGAATTAGGTGGCCCAATGTCTTTGTGGTATTTTGCAACCCCTCTGACCACTGCGGCATCAGGAGTTTGGTGAGTGAGAAATGTATTTTCACTTTGAGATAGAGCTGGGGGAGCAGGAGGACCCTATCTGGGTTCTCAGGGACATTAATCGCAGAATCACAGAATGGTACGAGGTTGGAAGGGACCTCTGGAGATCATCTCCTCCAACCCCCTGCCAGAGCAGGTCCACCCAGAGCAGGTCCCACAGAAACATGTCCAGGTGGGGTTTGAATGTCTCCAGAGAAGGAGACTCCACCACCTCCCTGGGCAGCCTCTTCCAGGGCTCTGCCACCCTCACAGCAAAGAAGTTCCTCCTTATATCTAGGTGGAACTTCTTAATGTTCAAGATTGTTCCCATTTCCTCTTGTCCTGTCCCTGGGCACCACTGAAAAATAACTGGTCCCATCCTCCTGACACCCACCCTTTAAGTATTTCTAGGCTTTGATCAGATCCCCCCTCAATCTTCTCTTCTCCAGACAAAAAAACCCAAGTCTGCAGCCTTGTCCCTCCAACACACGGGGAATATTGATGTTCCCCTTAACAGGTATAATGTGCAAAGGTGTGTACAGACAGAGGTTGCTGAATGTTCTGGGGTGAAGGTCTGCCTGCTAGCACTAGCTGGGGAAAAAAGAGGAAAGCTTTTTGGGATGTCTTCCCCAAAGCTCAGTTAGCCCAGCGCCCAGACATTTCCATTGCTTCTTTTCAGACCCAAAAACACCCAGAGAGCTCCAGATTATTTTTGCAGTTTCAAAAATGCTGTAGCTTACAATATTTTTCCCCAGCGCTCTGCAGAGTCATTAGCTTGCTTACAGCACTTAAAAGAAAAACGTGGTGCTAGGGAGACTTAGCTTCTGTTTGCTGTCTTTACCACCAACTAATTGCTTGGATAACAAGCAAATATTTTTCCTCTGTTCCTCAATTTCCCAGCTTTTTGACTTGCAAGCAGGAAGAGAAAAAGCTGCTAGTGGTTGGCAGCCAGCAAAGGGAAGCTGTGTGATGGTGAGGGAACCAGAGACAGGCTGGAGATACCGTGCCTCTTCTCCTTTGCTTTTGCATCCTATGAGATGGCCTGGCCTTAGTCATCCTCTGGGCCTTCAAGGCAGGCTCCTGGTGGGGAAGGGAAGGGGTGAAGCTCAGCGGGGGCTGCGTGGGAGGGAGCAGCTCGGCGTGATGAATGGTTACTCTCGGAACCGGTCAGAACAAAGCATCGCCGAGACTTGATAAGAGCACTCCAATGATCCCATTATCAGGGTAACCAGGGTGGGAAGAGAGGCGAGACAGCTCCTGGCTCCACGTACAAGCATTACCTTGATTTAAAGGCAAGTGTTTGTGGCTTTAAACTCTGAATTTCCCTGCTTTGGCTTGGTTTAATTCAGAGCCGAACAAAGCGCGGTTGGTGTATCGCAAGAGGATGCTATTTACTCCGCTCCCTGTTAAAAAGCGATGTCGCTCCACGCACAAAGAAATACACTAGTGGTCTTAATAGAGGGTGTTGTAAAGGCACCGGCTGATTGAAAGCGTGGACATCCTGAGCTCCGGGAGGAGAATAGAGAGCTGACCTGACAAGCGAGAGCCGACCTCCTCAAGGAATCGATCCGTTGCCCGAGGACGTTCCTGTCGTAAACGGCAAAGCTTCCTCAAAGGGTGACGGGGGACATGAGTTGCAAAGCTCTTCTCCAGACTCAGACCCTCACCCGAGTTTCGGGGCTTGGGAAAGGCAGCTTTTCACTTGGCTCCGTGCTGAGGGCACACAGCATCCAGACCCAGCACCCCGGAGCACCCGGGGCCAGGGTTTTAACTCATCCTCCGCTGCTGCTGAAGCAAAGCCACCCCGAGGCAAAGCCCAGCCTTCCCAGTTCCCTGGGAGCATCACTTTAGCTCCCACCTGCCCTTTTAGGATGTAGAAATGCACTGACAGCTTGGCAAGAGGTTCATTCTGAGAGCAGCACCTTGGTACCATCTTACTTGTCCCTCGCACGTGGATTTGGGAATGGTGGAGAAGGCAGATTTTGTGTTTCTTAGCTTTCCCCGCTGTCTCAATAGAATTACTTGATGTATTTGAGATGGTCTTGTTTATGCGGTAACCTCTCTTTGTCCCTGTACGAAGGGAACCCCTCGCTTTTGAGTTGGCAAGACCCAAGTGACCCACACTTCATCCCTCACACCCAGTTACCTCCGCATCCGCCAACCCATCGTATTAATCGCCAAGCCCCTCGCATTAATTGCGAACGCGTCCCTCGCAGCGTCCGATTTCCGAGGCCCCATCGCTTAGAAATGTTAATGCTATTTACTGTAGCATGTGCCGGATAATGGCATTTCTCAACATCTGGTTTCATTTAGAATTTCCGAGGCTTTTTTTTTTTTTTTTGCACCCGGCGTGCGGTGACGCTGCCTCCTCGCCCCGACTGGGTGGCGGGATGGGAAGTGGCAGTCTCCAGCCCAAACAAAAGCCAACCCAAAAAAATTTTATTAATGAAGGTTTGCAGCTGCTCCTGGGACTTGGCAACCGCCTGCTAAAGCTGGTGACAGGATTCATCTCGTGAAACGTACCCATGATAAATATCAAGTGGGAGTGATTAGCGAGAGGTGGTTAATTCATGAGCGGGTTTTGTGTGCTGGCTGGGGAATAATTTGGTTTCTAGTGGCAGCAGAATGTATTATTTTTCCTCTCTCTCCTCTAACCTCCTGAAGATGCTGCAGGCCTGAGCTCGTAAAGCAGCAACTGTTGCAGCTCCTCACCTCATTTACAAGCCAAGGTTGATCCGCCTGGAAAGGAGGACCTGGTGAAGCTTGAAAAGCTGGGATGTGCTTAGGGAGGAGAGGGAAGAGTTAAAACCAGGCAGGTTTTATATTTTTTTGCAGGTGAAGGCAGCAGTGATAGTTATGGTAGATAATCATCCCGCTCCATCTGGGCTGAAAAATTTGCTAATTGAGGCAGGACTCATTTCCTGCGAGAGAGAGAAATAGCCTCCCTGTTTTCAGGGCATTAACTGCCCCTTATTGTGAGGGTCAGGGGCAGGCGTCCCTTTGGAGCTGCTCCCCGTCTCGTCCTGAGGCTGGTTTAGCTGAAATACTGTCAACTATTTTCCTCCTATTTTCCTCCATCCCTGGCACTTTCCATCTCCACCTCGTTACAGGCTTGGCAGGGGGAAGAGGCGGCGGGGGGGGAGGGGGGAGGGGGGGGCGGAAGAATAGGGGAAAAAAAAAAAAAATCAAAAAAAAATCTTTCATTTCCATTTCCAAAGCTGCGTTTCGGCTCCCGAAGAGCAGGCGCGCAGAACTGATGCTCACGGAGCTGCCTCTGACAGCTCGACGCCGGGGGGGGCAGGAGGGGGGGGAAAAAACCTGTGCTTCCATTTCCAGCCCTGTCCCCCCCGGGCAGAGCCAGCCCCGCCGAGGAGTTCACGGGGATCAGCGGGGAGAAGGAAAACAATTTGATCAAGGGGCCCTGGAGTCAAGGCGCACGGAGAAACTGGGCTGGTGGGGTTTTTCAGCTTGAATCAGTGTCAAGCTGATTTTATTTTTAGAGAAGTGATGATATTAAAAATAAAAGGGGGGGGGGGGGTGAGTAAAGCACCTACAAGTATACAGGGCAGAGTCCCCATCAGCTATTCAGCTGGTCTTTCCTAAAAAGCTCAAAGCTTTTTAGAGCTAATTATATGACGTGTGGGGCTGCAGGTGCAACATTTTACCCCGTGGAGCCATGCGTATCTTAACGCGTTAGCAGTATTCTTCCATTTTATAATATTTGGAAGGAGATCATTTTATGCCCCAAGCAGCGTGGCTTCGGGGGGAGGAAAATCCCCCGGGAAAGCTGCTTCGCTGCGTCAATCCCTTGGGACTGGACTCACTGGGCAGGTGGTGGTGGTGGTCCCAATTAGAGTCAGTTATGGGGCTCTCCAGGAGCTTCCTCTGTGTCCTGTTGCTGCCTGTGGCCAACATTAGGTATTTATAAGAAAGATTGAAGAAAATCCTGCAGCAGGCAGAGAAAGGAGGGTCATCTACCCTCCAGACAGGTCCCGTCCTAACTCTTAATTGCTAGAAACTACTTTACGACCTGAAGCCTGAAGTTTTTATTGTCTGTCCCACTCTGCTCCTCCCTTTTAGCACCAGCTGCCCTTTGATTCTTTCCAAAAACTATCCAAAGTCATGTTCTTGCTGGTAAGGAATGAGCTGCTGTTTGGGAGAGAAGCATCCCCTTTTTCCAGGCAGTGAATGGAGACTGTCTCCAAACGGGTCCCTTGGGTTTTCGAAACATTTTTCATCTGTGCAGAAAGAAAGTCAGGAAAACCCGTGGGTGGGAGACTGTTGCCTGGAGAAGTACCTCTCTCTTCATCTGCTTTCACTCAGCCCCAAGTTCTTCCTTGTTAATGACGGTCATATACATATATATATATATTTATTGATATGATTTTTTGTGCTCTGAATTGCCCCAGCAAAGCTAACCTAAAATCAATGCTGAAGGAAGACGAGATTTCACTTCTTTCTGTGCCAAAGAACATGAAAACAAGAGGGTTTCCAAACTTCTCTGACGTTTTCCTTTTCTTCCAAGTGAAAGGTAGCAGGAAAACAACAAAATAAGGCTTCCAGCCTGGACTCCAGCTGCCAAGAGAATTATTAGGCTTTTTTCAGCCTGGTCTCGGTGAGGGTTTTTTTTTCCGTCCCAAGCTGGGAAGGTGAGATGAAACATTGATGCCTGATGGTGCACAGGCAGGTCTGTCTTTTGACGTGCAGCTGCAGGCAGCAGAGAAGAGGTCAAGCCACGCGATGCCGTCTCCTCTCCCAGCCTCGTGTCAGGCAAAACAATGGATTTCCATAATTTTTACTCCGAGTGCGAAAAAGCGCCTTTGTTGCAGGGCTCGCGCCGTTCTTGCGAAGACAATGAGTTTGTGCGGTAATTGTGACCCTGGGCTGGCAGAAATGCCACAAGTGGGGTTTAATGAAGAATCCTAAGCAGAGGGAAAAAATCCCAACATTAATGCTCGCTCGCGAGCCCGCGGAGGTGAGCTGTTCCCAGAAGAAGGGGTAAAATTGACCCATAGAGGTCTTATCCTACCTCGGCTAATCAAGGCAATGAGACTTAGAATGAGACCCTTTTGTCTTGCTACCTCCTGTGACCCCTTTGAATTTCGAGACATCGGTGATAATATAAGTCCTGCACCTGGTCTTGACTGAAAAACCAGAGAGAGTGACCACAGCCATGGCTTCGTGGTCATCCTGGCCAGCTCACGGTGATCGTGGGCAAGTAGAGGCTTCTAAGTGAAGCCACAGGTGACTTAGCCAGATTGGAGCAATCAACAGCTTATTCATCCCGGCTCCCAGTGTCATGCTCCAGTAACCAGGCAGTTCTCGTTGCTCGTCTAGAAATCCCAATCGAACGCCTTCATTATCACACAGCAGTGTTTCCTTTGTGGATAACAAGTCATACTGCGAGCATTAATGTGGTGTCGTATGGATTTGTGTTGGGGGATTGTTGTAAGCTCTGATTGAAGCTTTTCCTGTGATTAGGGCTTTTATTCAGGTGTGAGAGAGGGGAGTCTCTGGTGTCTAGTACGATTTGAGTTTGCGGTGTGTCTCTGAGGGGTGTTTATAGAACCGTACCTCATGAAGTCAAGTTAATGAATTGTGTGCATGAGTTCTCTGTTTTCCTTTGTCCCATCTTGTGCCCGTCACTGCCATTGCCATTGTCTCACTCCAGTTTATACGCAACCCACACAGAGAACCGTAATATAGACATTGCCTGGGATTTTAGCAGGTATCTAAAGGGGGTTGGGGTTGGAGAATGGTCCTCCCTGCAGGGTGCAAACATCTTCCTGCAGATGTGGGCTTGCAGATGCACCACAGGAAGGGGAAAGGCATGAGCCCAGCTTCTTGTTCCACCCAAAAACACTAAAGAGGGAGAAGAGAGGTGGCCTTTTCTTGCTGTATGGAAGAAACGAGACATCAGGTGGGGCAAGGGCTTCTTGTTCAGCAGCTCCAGGAGCTGTGGGGCAAAGTTGCTCCATCCTGGCTGAAAACCATGACGCTTTCACTCCTTGAGGAGATCAGTTGCGATACCTTAATTGGGATGAATGTGTAATTGAAGGAGAGGCTGGCAGCACAATCTATCAATTCTACCAATGAAAAATGATAGGAAGTGGCATCCTCCCACTGTCTGGCAGGCTCCCAGCCTCCTCCGCTGCACACCTCATTATCCCCATTGACTGCTTCATCTGGATGGTGTTTGTCCTTAATGGTGGCAAAGCGATATTAAGTTTCTGCAGTGTTATTTCATTATTACCTGCCCACTCCCTCTTCCTTCTGGAATAGCCATGGGCCGGATTTCCAACGACACAGTTGCTAGATCTGGACTGATGGTTGCGAGATGAGGGAGAATTATGTCCATACTTTGGGTCCTGCCTGGTAGGCAGAATATCTCAAATTCAGCTTTTCCATCAGTGTTTCTGTCCAGGTTTCTGTAAACTCGGCTCCAGGAGGAGTTTTAGCTGTGACACCAGCAGGAGGAGGGTGCTCAGTCCTCTCTGGGGGTCATACAGCTGAGTGGTGGGTTAAACAGAAAGCTGGGAGGTGTAATAAAATGGATAAAGTGTGGTGCTGAACTACAAATGTGTGTCCAGGCCAGATGATAAAGCAGTTAAATTATCCTGTGGGTTTTATAGTGTGGGCTATGAAACCTGCTTCTTCTCACCTACCTCCTAGTGAGCCTCATGCAATATCTCAGAGGCAGTCCCTGACCCTGTGAGATGTCCTTGTGGAGCTTCTTTGTTGCACCTGACTTTCTCACTTTCTTCATCATCAGGCACTTCAGACTCTCACCATTAGTATTAGCCTCATGGGCTTGACTTTGTCAAATGCTGCCAGTCCGTTTGAGAGATGCCAATTGCAGCTCGCTCGTCCGCCGAGGCAAGTAATCTCTTCAAAGACTTCTAACAAGTTAATAAGGATTGATCTGCTTTTCATGAGATCATGTTGACTGTTCTTAATGAACCTGGGCATTTTCAAGCCTTTCTTTCCCCTTAAAAATTAGCTTCCAAATAAATACTCTTCTCCCAGTCGATGGGCGACTGATTCTTTCTGTGTATCCCCAACATGCATTAAGATTTTGATTGAAGGAGCCACCCCTCCTGTTTTTGTGATGGTCACACGTGTTGGTTTTGGGGAGATGGAAGGGGTTCAGTTAATCAAAAACATGCACTTGTCCTAGATAAAGATAGATTTAATTACATTACAGCTAACTGTCTCGTTGAGTGATGGCTTGGGAGAGCAGGCTCAGGCCTGATTTTTTCTGAAAGATTTAGTTGCAGGCCATCTGAAAACGTGATCTTGATTTTTTTTTCTGGAGAGCTTTGAGTAGCACATAGCAGGATGAGAGGAGCATTTTAAGATGAGCACTCAGAGCAGTGAAATTCATAACTTTTCCCACAACACCCCCCCCAGCCCTTGCTGCTAGCAGCGTGGCTAATCCATCCTACTCTCTGTAGCAATGCCAGGAAAGAGATGTGGGAGTAATGGGGTCTTTGAGAGATCGTTGGTTCTTCTTGTAGAGATGTCCAAAAACTTGCACTCTCTCTTCCCTGTCTTACCCCTCTGAAGGGACATCCGTGAGACTGAAGTCTTGCTTTGCCCTTGTTTCCCTGGTTTGTTAAATCCCTTGTGCGCACGTTGCCATCTGGTCCCTGACGCTCTGTGTCAGTTTTAAGTTCCCCTAAGCTTTTATTGACCATTTCTTGTGTTATCTGCACACTCCCTAATTCCTCTTCTCCTCTCCCTGGGGATCTGATCCCTGACTTAGGCAAATCCTCATCCTCTTCATTTGCGAACACAGATGCAAAAGTAAATACTGTAAGTGTCGGTGTCGGCTTCTTATCCTCCTCTGCCTCCAATTTCCCTCTGTCGCTCTTATCTGGGCTGTATCCACTTATCTCCCGTGTGTATATAATGGTCTTTTCCTTTACTGTTTTTTGTAAAAGCCAGGCGATTCTCCATCGTTAACTGTCTTTGCTCCTTTAATTATATACTTGTGTGTTTACCTTCCTGAACCCATGCCCCTTACTTCTAACACATCCCTACTTCTAAGCAGGCGAGTTTTCTTTGTACGCCACTTTGATTAAAGATAGGAACGCACCAAAATCCCGTGTTTTGAAACCTCAAAACCTTGGGCTCTTTGAAGCTGAACCTGAATTCTGCGTCGAGCCAACATTTTTGTCTCTGCTTTGAAGGCTGCTGTGCCTCTTTGGGTGGTGCACGTGCGAGATGGTGAATATAACACCATCGCAGCCCTGGTAGTGATGCACTGTGTGAAATCAAGGGTGTTTTGTTATGTCTACGTGTCTTCATTTCCCTGCCTGGAGATGGAGGTAACGTTCCCTCTAAAAACAAGAGGAAAGAGTTGTGTAGGTGAAAGCTACTGCAAGGAGCATCCCCAGGCAGAACTGGGAGCTGAGCTGGGATTTCTGTTGTGATTTTTTGTTGTGGTAGGGATGCAGGAGTATTTTGGGAGAGGCTGTACCTAAGGTGCATGTGTAGTTTGTGCCAGAACATGAGCAAGAAACCCCCGAAACGTTTCGGAGCACCTTGCTCCAAGGGAGAGCTGCAGCCCTGGTGGATGGTCCATGCTTTGTGCTCACATCTGATCCACCCCAAGCCTCATGACTTATGTTCCGATCGTCACTGATGTTATAACCTGGTTGTGAATCATTTTTTTTTTATCTACAGACGCCACACAACAGTGTTTATTGCATAACAATTCCCATCAGGAAGATGTCTTGGGGTGTAATGTGTAGCAATACTAAACGCTGGCGTAGAGCAAGGGCTCTGCTTTCTGCAGGATGCAGCAGTTTGTAATTTCAAGATCAATATGGTGATGTGGTTTTTGAATTTTAATAAATAAACTACACTGGTGTTTGTTGTTTACTTGCTTTCTGATTTTTTAACAAGTGGCTCTAGTGATAATTACCGAAATTCTGTAGTCGCAGAAGGAGGGGGGAGGGCGGGGGGGGGGGAAACCTGGATCCTTCATAACTATCCAACTGGGCAATTATCTCCATACTGTATGTGCTGCTTTTCTATAAATGTTGAAATTCAGTAATTACCACTAGAGCCAGCCGTGACATTTCGAAAGCAGATACATAACAAATAGGGATGCCATGGAGTCATTAAAATTCAGATATCAAAACAGCTCTCCTTATTCTTCCTTGCATGAATCCATCTCTTTGTTTCATGAGGAATTCAGTTGCCAATTAAATACCTTTTCTTTTCTTTTTCTTCTTTTTTTTTTTTCTTTTTATTTCTCTTTTCCTTTTACAAATGAATTCTAATCTCCATGAAAGGAGCTGAATTGACAGTCGTGACAGTTGGTGCATTAGGAAAAACCATGGGTGAGTTTAGTCCTTCCTAAGGCAACCAGCCAGCACCTCTCCAGCTTTGGAAAGGGTCAGGCTGTATCAAAAATTTAGGGGGGAAGGACGTTTTTCCCAGCAATTCCCCTTTTCTCTTTCCAGCACCGTTTTTCCTTGTCATCCTGTAAAAGAAAACATCTTTTAAGGTTGCTAATGACTTCGGGAAATATTTTTGCCTGTCCCGCCAGGGCTCTGGTTTCGTCACCAATAGGAATAGCTCAATTATTTCCCAAATTGTTATTCACTCTGCACTCTCGTAGCAATCTCTGGCATCTGGCAGTTGTGTTATTTTTTTTTGGTTTGGGGTTTTTATTTTTTTTTTAACAATGTTGTCTTGTTTACCGGTTTGACTCTTGGAAGACAGGATTTGATGCCTCCCAATCAGTCGCTAATGAAACGGAGGGATTGACAGCGTGGAATTGATCCTTCCTTTGTAATCCTGTAACAGCGAGACATGTTTGTTTCTGAATCTGTCAGTGGGTTGTATGTAAACCAGGTGTGATGAGGAACCCGTGCGCAGAAAACAAGGAGAACAGTGGTTTCACAAACCTCACAAGGAGGAAAACCTGTAGGGTTTCTGTGCCTCCTCTCTTCCCATATCTGAGTGCTCCACGTATGTTTTTTCATGACTGTCTTTAAGAGAGAGTAGGATGAGTTTGTTCTGAGAAGGGGAGATGCACATGGAGGCAACCCTGATCCTTGGGCATGGGTAAGCACCACAAGCCTAAATAATCATAGAATAGTAGAATGGTTAGGGCTGGAAGGAACCTTGAAGATCACCTTGTTCCATCCCCTGCTCCAGGCAGGGACACCTCCCACCAGCCCAGGTTGCTCCAAGCCCCCTCCAACCAGCCCTTGAACCCCTCCAGGGATGGGGCAGCCACAGCTTCTCAGGGCAACCTGGGCCAAGCTCTCACCACCCTCACAGCAAAGAATTTCTTCCCCAGATCTCATCTCCATCTCCCCTCTTTCAGTTTGAAGCCATTACCTTTCATCTTATGGCTCCCCTCCCTGCTCCAGAGTCCCTCCCCATCTCTCCTGGAGCCCCTTGAGGGACTGGAAGGGGCTCAAAGGTCTCCCTGGAGCCTTCTCTTCTCCAGGCTGAACCCCCCCAACTCTCTCAGCCTGTCCCCACAGCAGAGGGGCTCCAGCCCTCCCAGCATCTCCGTAGCCTCCTCTGGCCCCACTCCAAGAGGTCCATGTCCTTCTGCCGTGCTGAGGTCTGCAGAGCTGGACACAGCACTGCAGGTGGGGTCTCAGAAGAGTGAAGGAGAGTGGGAGAATCACCCTCTTTGTTTTAACGATAACAAAGGGGCTTGGAGAGGTCCATGCTCCTAAACACCAAGGGCTTTTATAGCTTTATTCCACACTTTCTCTTTAGTTTGTCCACAGCAAAGGCCTCCTCACCTCTTGCTCAACGCTCTGACCTCTTCATTTCAAGCAGGTTATTTGTTGCATCCTTCCTCTAAAAAATAATTCTCCTGAGACTGAAGGATTTCATTTTGCAGTGCACTAAGGAGGAGCTGCATCGGCTCGTACAGTTTTAAGGGGCCTCAAGTCCATCCTTTGGTTATCCAGTAGAGGACACCTTCCATTACTCCTCCAGCAGCTCTCTGGGAGCAAGTCCCTCATTGAGGCCCATTCAAGGAGAGTTTGTCTAAGGTTTATTCTCCAGCCTGATGCGTGTGTGTTAAGGTGAATAGGAATTATATTCACTTCAAGGAGAGATGAGGCCCTTGTGTTGACTACATTATCATTTATACTAACAAAAAGAGCTTAAAATGTTAGCATATTCTTTTGAAAACGGAGCTTTGCATCCTATTAAGAGGAAGGAAACACAACCCGCGGCGCATTATATTTCCAAGAGCCTGTCAAGAAACGCTTAGGGCTGTCGCCTGCTTACTGAGCATCCCGCTAGAGGAATAAATTGGGACTCTCTCCCCACTCACGCTCATCCCCAAACCAAGAAGCAGGAGACGCTGTTCAATTAAAATCCAGCCAAACACACACCTTGGAGCTGCGTTGGCCAGAGACTCGGGGAACTGGGGTGTTTCAGAGCTGCAAAATTCTGCTCATGAGGAAGGCAAGAATAGAAACGTGTCTTCTAGCTTGGGTTTGGAGAGTTGGGGAGTTTGGGTGAGATTCCCCCAACTTGCTGCACCATGGGGTTTGGCTGGGGGATTTCTAGCCTGACTGGAATAGAGAGGAAAAGGCAACTTAATTTAATCTCTCTGATTAGGGAAAAGTACTTAAACACCGGGATTGCATCCTGCTGGTGTCAGATGGCGGGTGCAAGAGAATAAACTGAAAATCTGCGCTTCCAGGGGGATAAAAGTTTGCAATATATAGCCTGTGGCCCTCTTGCAGGTACGTCATGAAATAATCTGGCCGGGGGGGTGGTGCCTCCCATTCCCTAAAGCTGCTCATCCATCCCCCGAGGAGGCACTAAGTCCTGCCTGCATCAGTGCAAGCGGAGTCTTTTTTTTTTTTTAAGGGAAAAATGAGAGAAAACCCTAAATCCCAAACAGAAAAACTCAAAAAGCCCTTCCCCAAGCAGGGCTTTTGGAGATAAGCCGCTGCTTGGCAATTTGCTAACTTGAACTTTTAACACCGGGTAGTCTTTCTAGAACCAAAATCCACCTTGAGGGGAGGAAACAAGATCGTAAACCAGGCTGCAGCCAGGAGGTGCAGAGGTGCTTCATCAGGCTGCTGAGCTCTGTGCTTTGAGTCTTTTACGGTCCCATCTTCTAGTTTAGAAAGAAATCACTCGTGTGCCCTTCATGCTCTTTGCCAGGAGGACGGAGGCGGCTCCTGTAGCAACTCAGGCAAATTTTTGGGGGGTGAGAGTGGATGTCTTTGTTTGGTTAGGGGTTCAGCACGGCATCCTCCGAGAGCAGCTTTCCTGAGCTGGAAAACCAGAGAGACTTTTTAAAAGACAACGTTTTTATTTCTGTAAAGGCCCCGCAGCTAAACGTGTGTGTATGATATGCCTGCTGATGAGCCTATCTGTAAGTGGAGATCTTCAGTCGCTGTGAAGCATCACAGATTTGTTTTAGCCAACAGAATAGAGTTTGTAGAGTGGGTGAAACCACCTTCCGGAGCTCCTCCACCATGCACGAGCTGCAGGAGATTAGGGAAGAGATGACATCCAGCAAGAAATGACATGGAACAGGCTTTGCCAACAGACTGGATGCGTCTTTATTGGCATCTGTGTTAGCTCAGTGCAAGTCCATACACGCTGACACGTGCCGCATCTGTCTCCACGAGCCCGAGCAGGTGAAATGAAGATGTCTCGCCGTCCTTTCTCATCAACAGTGGTGCATCCAAGATCCCACTGATAGACAGAGCACCGTTCCCTTCCCTGTCCGCTTTGCTTAATTTGGTGCCTCGTTTCTGGAGTCCGTGAATTCGTCTTGGTTTTGCTCTTCCCCTTGATGCAGAAGTTTCTCCCTCTCCTTTTAACCACCTTTCTCCTGCAGAGCCCAGCCCTATCTAGGCTGGCCCGGCACAGTGAGACCAGCAGGAGATGATGTGCTAAGTCCTTGTGCATTACGGAGCGTGAAATCCGGCCGTGAATCCTCTTTACAAGACTCCTGAAACCGCTGCCAACACCAAGGCACGGGCCGGGGGAACCGGCAAAAGCATGGCAGCTTTGGGGCACTTCAAACCCAGCGCTATCAGGAGGGCTCCGGGCTTGCACAAAGAGCTTCCAGCTTTAACACAGAGGAGGGAATAAAAGCTCAGCAACAGTGAAGTCCGTTGGAAAGGTTTCTGGTGTGTGCAGTAAGATAATATATGGTAATGAGGACAGCACCGAGTTGCTGTAAGTTACAAGAACTTATCACTGCTCTCTGCTGTTGCGGCACATTCCCGGGATTCGGTCGCGCCGAAGCAGCGTGAATAGATTTATTTTGTATTGTTAGACTGTCAAGGCACTGCAGAGCAACAACTTCCAAATGATAACTTCTCCAGCGTGCAGAAGTTGTGAATTACATGCTTTTAGTCCCCGGCAAACCGAATGGGGTGGGTTGACAGCTGCTGGGCAGAAACCTTCCTCCCACTCCCTCTCCGTGCTGCCGCGGATGGTCAGCGCCTCAGCATCAGCTCCCTCCCACCCAACCCAATGGGGCTGTTATTAAGAATGATATCAATTTATTTCTAGCAGCAGAGCATGCCCGAGCAACCGAGCGTGTAATCAAGGAGAAAAGGGAAGCACTTTCTTACCGATCCCTCATGTGTTGTGGCTTGAATTGGTCTGGAAGGACTTTGAAGAAGGGTAGGTGGCCCAGCCAAGGGGACGTGTTGTGGTGGGACAACTCGTTTCCTTGCCTGATGGGTCAACATCCCTTTTTCTGAGGCTTTGGCCCCTGTTTTTGTCTCTGGCAGCAGGGAGTTGAGTTTATAGGTGTTGGGGGTGAGTTCAGCATGGAAACCACCCAGCTCTGGCCACATGGAGCTGAAAGACGTATGGATGTGGGTGGTGTTTAGCGGTGTCATTGTCTGTAGCTGTAGGTGACACCATGAAAACATACCCATCAAAAGGTTATCTGCCACAGGCTGGGTACTTCAGCCTTTACACAAGCCCCGTGGGCATGGAGACAACTCTTGTGAGAGCAGGAGCTCCTCTTGGATGGGGAAGAAAAGGGAAAGACTAGAATCATCAGAGCTATGGAGATGAAACACATGAGGAGGCTGGGAGGAGAGCCCAGACTTTTGTATAATTGTTCTCGAGCTTACCTTTAGTCCTGAAAAGGTAAAAATAATGGCTGGTCCTTGGTATTCATGACAGAGTTGCTTTTTCTTCTTTTTTCTTTTTTCTTTCCCTTTCTTTTGGCTCTTCTGAATATCTACAGACGTTTAGTTCTTCTGGCGGTGGGTGTTGCACCTGTAGATCTGGTCTGCGTGCCTTTTTCTGGATTAATACAATTTTTGGGTAGGAGTCTAACTTCACAGAAGCTGGTGTTGCGGTGCCACCTGCCTTGTGGTGCAGAGGCACAGGCACTGCCTTGTGAATGTAGAGCTCTGAGAAATAACATTCAGGCTGGCAAGTTTTGCTTTTTTTTTTTTTTTTTCTTTTTTTTTTAATATTCCAGTAGGGTTTGAGACTGTATCAAGAAACTTCTTTGAAAAGGAAATAAACCCATAAATTATAGCATAGTCTTTGCAGAAAGGCAAAAGGAATACAAGATTGTTTAAACGTATTATTTGCTGACCTTGACAGTTTACTTGTAATGTTATTTAAACATTGGGGTTTGCAGGGCGGTGTTCTTATTTATTTATTTAATAAGCTGCCAGCTTACAAATTGCAAAACTTTTGCAGTCCCTCTTATCTTCTGCAGAACCACTGAGATGGCAAAATATATTCTCTGTCTCAACAATTCAGTCTATATTTGCATGAGGAAATTGGAAAGCAAGTTGTTTTTCTTCGTTTGCATGACAATACCCAGAGCGCAATACAATTCAAGGTTTAATTTGTGATAGTTAGTGTGCGAGAAGAATGGGCCCAGCAGTTTGGCTCAGTTTTGTTGCTGATGTCGTCGTCGCTGTAATTAAAATTGATTTATAAGTAAAGGCAAAGAAATCTAAACTACCTGTTTATTCAGCATCTTGCCGACCTGCGGAGCGCAATAGTTGGGGTCACCGAGTTCAGGTCTCCTACTGGAGACGCTGGAGGAGTTTTGCTGAATTAAGTTTTCGGGCTTGAGCTTCTAATTAGTCAAATATCTCCAAGCGGATGATGGTGGAAAATATCAGACCCCAAATAAGAGCAGGCAGCAACAACAGCAGCAGCAGCTGGACCTCCCTTGGCTTTGCAGGACCTGATTGCAGGAGCATGAACCAGGAGCCCATTGGGACATCCTCACCAGGATGCAGAAAAATGACATGCCAGGGGTGACTTAATCCTTGACTCCTCACATTAATTTGGCTACAGCAGTTCATCGCTGCTGATAACAGCTCAGGGCAGTTAATAAGCCCTTGATTGGCTTGAGGAATCCCTTGACGACAGGGAAAACATCTGAAATAAAACTGATGGAAGGCATCCCCTGCAGTTTGTGTCATGCTGCTATTGCTGAAGATGGTTTAATGTTTCAGGTGGGGCCTAAAAGTGTGAGCTGTGGAGCTTGTGCTCCCAGGTTTGGTGTATTTTTTTAGTCAATGGAGAGAAAGAGGCAACGCCAGCAGATGATTCGTCTCAGCTAGAAATAGGCATTTGAGGAGACTTGCCTGCTAAAAGTGCTCATTTCTCTCTTTTGACTATAAAAGAAATCTCAGGTGACTGAGTCATTCTTCAGTGTCTGACTTGAGGTATCTGTCCTGCCTGCTTCAAATAACTTTGAAGCTTTTCGGTGCTTTCCGAGTATTTTAAGAGGAATTGAATTTCTTGACTTTGGCTGTACGTCACTAGATTAATCCTCGAGCTGGAAGCAATTTGTTTCAAGTGAGGCAGCACGATCGTAATTATGAAGCTGTTGAGACAACAAGAAGTGTTTTGGACAACTGGTTTGGTCACGAAGGAGTTTTGAAAGGCAGATTTAGGCCGGTGCCAAATAGGCTTTGAAAATCCCACTATTTACTCTTCAAAATATGCAGAAGCAGAGATTTTATGAGTAATCCTTGTACTTCTTCAGCACAAAGAAATATTAACATTAGATAGCGATCATCTGACTTTGTTAAAGAGTAAATAAGGCTAGAAAGATTGAACAGTTGGAGAAAACTGTGTAGTGAATGAAAATCCACTTCACTTGCCCTCTACAAGCACGGGCCAAGGTTGGAAACCAGCTGAAGTGCTGGTCTTTTTTAAATAGGAGTCACCGAGGAGGAGCTTGAGGAAATGTGTGTACACATCCTTAATGACTGTAGTTACCTTGAGTGTGTTTTTTTCCTCGTGTTCAAGTGCTGGGGGTGTCACGGATTGAAAGTTGCGTTTTAGGGGGTGACGTTTATGATGTGAAAGAGAAAGACAGAGCACTCTAAGAATAATCCGCTCTCAGGACTGAGCCTCAGAGATACTGTTGTGAGCCTCAAAAAATATTGATAATCTGTGTTAAGAGTTCCCCTAAAAGAAGGGATTTCTCCAACCGTGGTGCAGCTCCTACCAGTAGTAGGATGCAAAGCTACTGCAAGACATCAATTTTATGTTTCCATTAAAAAACAACCTGTAAGGACGTCAGAAGTGTTGGGAAATTGTACCCACCTTCTCCCCTCCATCCCCCCGAAGGAGCCGGAGCCGGGGGTTGCTGCTGCCCATCAGACCTGGCTCAAAAAGGGGAGCTCCCAGTGGAGGGAAGGGAGCAAAAAAGCCAAAAGTTCTTTGCATATCTGTAGGTAGCAAGCAATGTTTGCCATTTATGATATTTCAGGGGAGACCTGACTTTATGAAGGATTCATGAGGTTGGCCTCCCTGTATGCGGGGTTTTTTTACTCCCTGGTTATTAGGAAATATTCAAATACTGCAAACAAATGTCAGTCTGTAGAATATTCATGAAGTCTCCTGTTCAAGTCGGTCCCCCAAGTCACTGCTGGCTGGAATACATCAAGCTAATGCTGATTGCGTACATTTAGGGTCGAATAAAGATATTCCACTAAATAAGTGCCAAACTGTATTTTCTAGTTTTGAGACTTTGGGAATTGAAAAGGGTCAGACGAGTCCTGGTGAGAGGGAACTACTAATGGGTGTTGGTTTTCTCTGGGCTTGACCATCCCTTGGTATCATGGGTGGAATTTATCTCTTCCAGTTCCTGGCAAAACATTTTATTTGGGCTCCCTTCTTTAGTCAAGAGCAGCAATTACACCCTGAAACATGACAAAATGGCAACATTTTGATACGTTGTCAAAAGCATCATTTAGAAACCAAAAGGAACCAGAAAAAAACCCCACCACCCAAACAAACCACCTCAGCTTGGTTACATTCTTTCATTCAACATATGCCTACCCTGCTATAATGATTTGCTGTTGCTGTTGAAATAACATTTCATTTCAAAAGGAGAAGTTTCTGGTACAAAATTGCCAGCAAAAGGCTGTGCCAACACTTTGAAAATGACTTCATAAATGCTTTCTGTTTTGGTCAAGCTGGAAACAGTTTTGCAAATAAAATCAGTGCTTCAGACAAAACAACATCACAGGGTTAGAAAACATTTAGGCAGAAAAAGGAAAAGTTTAGCACTTGTCCTAACCCCATTTTTCTTCCTCCTTCTGGGTTGGATAATCCACAGCAGAATCGAGAGAAAGGGACAACTTGATCCGAGGAGAGAAAAATTAGAAAAGTGAGTGTTTTGAGCCACCCATCAGAGACGGAATAAAAACCAGCAGCTGGAAGACGAAGCTTCCAACCAAATTCAGGCTAGAAAATAAGCGATACCTTTAATCAAGAGGCTAATTAGCACTTGGCACAATGTGCCAGGGGTTATGGTAGATTCTTTGTTGTTGGCAAAGTTTCAGTGGCAACCAGATGTTTTGCTAAATCCCGGTGCTGTAGCTCAAGCGGGCGTTAACACGGGGAAGCCCTTGTGTGCTCTTGAGGCCAGAGGTCGAAAGAGCTGATGGCTGTGGTCCTGCCAACATCAAAAACCCGTGGATCCAGTCTCAGGTAGTTTGTGGAGGCTGCTGCGACACAGGTTTCTAATAAGAGAGCTTTGCAATACCTTCCTGTAGCAGCCACTTGCTTTTTAGTACCCATCTTTAGCATGCAAGCCACAGGGAGAAATAATTACATTTAATAGAAACGGTGGGTTCCCAATGAAGATGTACAGAGGCTGTACACAGTGTGTGCTCCTAATGAACAGAAATGTCAGGCCAAAATAATAGATGAGAAGGATTATATTCTCCAAGGTGTATTGTATTATTACCCTGCCTTTTTGTTCGGTTGTCTGGAGATCCGGCGCTACAGCTGGAGGCTGGTGTTGGAGGGGAAAGACCAATGAGTTGATGGAAAAGAAGGGAATCCCACCCTGCTTTCAAGAGATGCTAATTAAAGGGTTTAATCTAGGTTTGTTTGCTAAGCATCCCGAAGAGCTACCAGGAGTGTCTGGGAGGGGAAGATGCCTTTGGTTGGCCACCGCAATCCCAGAGTGGAGATTGGGAGAACAAGCTCTCCTGGGGCTGATGTGAGACCTCCAGGTGGTGGGAAGGCAGGACAGGTCCCCCTTGCCATACAGCCCACCTCCTCTTTTCATGGCCTTGGTGTCACGTAGCCGTGGAGCTCTCCGGAGCCTGCAGTGGGACTGTGGGAAGCACTGTACTTTCTGCAAGTGGAGGAATTCCCTGAATTTGGAGGAATTCGGCCCAAGAATTCACAGTTCTTTGTATTCCCTGTGTCTCCTCCTGCTGCCCCAGCTCGTGATCCTGAAATGCTTCACTATGATGCTGAATTTGCACGAGACGCTTTGCAAGCTGCAGTTCTTCAGCCAGTGCACCTACTCAGAACAAAAGGCAAGAGACCTTAAACTTTACTGCTAATTTTTCACTCCCTGTAAAAATTGCTGCATAAGGATATTTGAAGAAGTCATTGCCCCCTGTAGATGTTATCACTTAATCTTTTTTTTTTTTTTTTTCCCTCTCTTAATAAAAGCCAGGCATGAAAGTCACTAGCTGAAAACAGCCGTGTCCTGTGCTGCTGGTGTCTCACAACAGCATTTTTAAAGATCATAGCTCATAACCACGGGGAGAGCTCTCCGTGGAGGGAGTGAGAAGTAACTTTCTGTTTATAGCCATTTACCTTCGGCTGTAAGGTATTTAAGAAGGAAAATTGCCACTTACACTTGCAAAGCAAATTGGCTCGCGCTCAGTAATAGCTTTCTAACGTCTGTCTAGGAAAGGTCATCCTGAAGACTCTGCACTCTGCACAACTCGGTCCTGATGGCCAGGAAGGAAATGGTGTGTCCCCAGGCTGTGATTTTTCTTTTCCTTATGGGAAGACCTCGGCGCCACCATGCTTAGGATCCCCAGGTTTCTCCCTCGTTGTTGCATCCTGGCTGGGACGCAGATTTCTCCTTGGTGTTTCCTTAGTAGAGCAGGAGCCCCCCCATCATGAAAACCCCCAACTTGTGTCAGGCAGAGACCCCTTGGACTGCATTTTACCCTTCCCTCCATCGTCTCCCACTTTGCAGACGCATCAGCCTCCCGTGTCCTGCTGCAAAAAGGGCCCGTGTTCCATTTTAATGTTATTAGCCATCGCCTTGGCAACAAATATAGATGTTGTGTTTGCAATAGCACCGTTTCACAGGTCCCTGAGGAGTCTTTACCCTTGAGTGCATTTAGTTGATAGCGAAACCAAAGCGAACGTAAAACAAGCAGGTTGGAAAAGAGGCAGTGGCCTTTTTTGCTCCAGTCGGGCTCCAGAAGTGCAAATTATCGGGTCGGGTAATGTAACTGACTGTCATCCTGTGTGTAAATCTCACCCACTTATCTGTCCTTGCAACTGTAAAACAAGCAGTGTCACCAGCTAGTAAAAGCCACCGTTGTGGCAAAGCTGGCAAAGCAATTATCTTAACAACTTAATCAAATAGCAGCAACGGTAATAATCCAACTATGTGTTTGTTTGGAAGTATCTTCACCTTTATCAAGGCATCAATTTTGGGGAGCAGCAGGAGACAGGAGAAGAGGTTTTGTTTTCGGTGCGTGAAGCAGAACTATCTCAGATAATTGGGGTTTGGGCTGTGGGCATCTGGCCTCCGAATGCAACCCAGAAATCACTGCTGGCTGCCGAGTGCCAGGCGCAGGGGTGTTCGACGCCTTGGAAAAGAGACTAAAACATCCCCGAGAGTCGTAAGGCAAGGACAAGAGGATGATATCTGGAAGATCTAAGCCTGAGAACAGGGACCAAGTCACGAAGGCAGTGGCAGGAGCTCAGATTTAAGAGGAGTGCATGTGTTACCATGTTAATTGGACAGGAAGAACTTGCTTCCAGTGGTCCAGCAATTCATCTCTGCCTTGGGAGAGAGCAGCCTGCTTCTTTTTCTTCCTTGGCTTAACGCTGTCTAGTCCCTTTCTGAGTTTTCTTCTTGTCTTGTGCCTCCTATTCAAACTAGGACTTGGTGAAGCCAAAATTGGCATTACCTTTAATTTCAATAGTTCCCCTTGCAGCGATGCCCTGATTTCATCAGTCCATCTCAGCCAAAACAACAGCCAAAATGCGTTTCCCAAAGCCTGCAGCGGCAAACTGAGGGATGGCGCCTTCTTTTAGACATTTTCTTCCAACAATCCATCACTCACAGCACGACAAAAAGATCTCTTTGGAGCCCGTTGCATCATTAAAGTTGAGTGTCATCAGGCCAGTGCAGCCAAACGCTGGAAAGGGGAGTTTCATGGATGGTTCCTGTCGAGGAAATGCTCTTGTCGATGGCCAGAGGAACGAGTGTCACGCCAAAGGTTCGCTAATGGACCCTGCTAAAAGGATGCCTGGGGCTCATTATGGTGGAAATAAAACTTGAAGGTCAAAGTGGCATGGAGTGATGTTTTTGGGCTTAAGAAAGAGAAGAAGAAATAGAATGTATCAGAGTTGTCTAAGGTCTATTTTGGGATTCTGGGCACGGCAGGCTCAGAGGGCAAACTTCTCATAGGAGGCATGTTCCTGATAGTCCACCGCAGCTGAATCTTAATCGAGATGATGTTTGTTCCCCCTGACAGATCTTCCCTATCAGTATTAGGTTTTTCAAACAAGCATCTTAATGAAATTTTCCCATTTATTTCAGCTAAATTTTCCTTATCACCATCTTGTAGCCTACGCTGTGTTTTTCTTGAGAGAAGAGCGTTGTTTTCCCCCTTCTGATGGGGCACAGGAATAAGAAACTTGTGCTGAGGTGGGAAGATGTGGGCTATGTTTTATTTTCTTTGGCTGCAGAGAGAGGAGTCACTTTCCTTTACCCGGCCTCTTTTTATGTCTTGCTTTTTTTGGTGTTGAGTTTTTTCTTATTTCTTCTTTCCCTTTAACATTGAGTCTCATCACCCCTTGTCAAGTTTGGTTGAGATTCACCAGGAAATTCAAAAGTACTTAGGAGACACTGATTGATGGACCAACAGGGCTGTCAAAACAGCTTAAGAAAATGAGGCTAAAACTAAAGATAATAATTAGTGAAATAGATAAGAAGGAAAGAGGCTGGAAGACTTTCCAGCTGCTAGACCTAGTGGGGATCATCAAGGCAATCCAGCACCTGGGGTAGAGACTGTTAGAAAATGAGCTGAAGAGGCCTTCTGCTGAAAACTTGGAGACAGACAAAGTTTGACATTGTTTTCATCATATGCCAAATACTTTGGGGGGAAAAAAAGAGGCGGAATATTCCCCTGGAAAACGCTTGGATTGATGTACCTTGAGAGGTGTCATTCAAATGTACCGTATCTTCGTTTCCCTCTGTAAATGGGTCTTTGCTGCCGCCTTCTCTCTTCTGCAGCGGTCGGGTTGGCAGGGCTATTAGGAAGGTAACGCCGAGGCTAAGGGAGCCCCAAATCCAGGGATCTTCCAGGGATTTGCAGAGCGACGTGTGGGACTGACAGACACGTTCCTGAGGGTGGTTAAAAGGAAAGGTGGGGTTATGTCAGGTTTGGTTTTTTTCCCCACTAATGGATGATGATCTGATCAAGGGATATCAGATCGCCAAAGGCAATACAGGTTGTTACACACTGATGAACCGGAGGTTTGTAAAGATCCGGGGAGCCCACAGTGGGTCTGAGCAACACCTCTTCCAGCACATCTCTTTCTTGACTGGCTGAGCGTCTCCTGCTGTGTGGGGATGAGTAGCAAAAGCAGCCTGCATCTGTCTCATAGATCTTTAAAAGAAACCCAGCATATGGTGCGTGCCCCAAGGGGTGTGAAGCAAGGACTGTTAGAATCGTAGAATAATAGAATCATTTAGGTTGGAAAAGACCCTTGGGATCATCACATCCAACCATCTACCCTACTCTACAAAGTTCTCCCCTGCACCATATCCCCCAACACCACATCTAAACGACTCTTAAACTCATCCAGGGCTGGTGACCCAACCTCCTCCCTGGGCAGCCTATTCCAATGCCTGACTATTCTTTCTGTGAAAAGCTCTTTCCTAATGTTCTGTTAAAACCTACCCTGTTGGAGCTTGAAGTCGTTCCCTCTTGTTCTATCATCTGGGAGAAGAGACCAGCACCAACCTCTCTACAGTGTCCTTTCAAGTAGTTGTAGAGAGTGATGAGGTCGCCTCTTCCTCAAACTAAACAGTCCCAGCTCCTTCAATCACTCTTCGTACGATTTGTTGAAGGAAGGATGGAGGTGAAGTGGCAGAGTGAAGGCAAACACATCTAGGAGTAAAGATGGAATAGCTGGGGACAGCACGGGAAGGTGCCAAATCCAGGAGAGCCCTGTTTTGGGGCTCGGATGTGCAGGTGGGGTCTGCACAGGCTGTTTTGGCTTTGCTTTTCCCCTTTGATGGGAAATGCTTCTCATTAGTTATTTTGGTTTCTGGGAGCACCGGATGGGAATACCAAATTCTTGGCAAAGTTTTGCAGGAGGAGCTCCTCCTGCCCTCGCGGTGCTGGGCGGCTCTTGCCAGTGATGGGCACGTGGAAGTAGGTACCGGCGTGTAGTGGAGAGCCTTTACACTTGACCCCCGTGTTTATAAATACGTATCTACATGCAGAGGAATTGTCTCAAGCTGGTCAAAACACAATTATTTCATTTTCCTCCCCATTCAGGATTGTTGTTGTTTAGGAATAAATTGCCGCCGCCGCCGCTGCTGATTTCCAAGGGCAGGAACGACGGCATGAAATGGGCTCAGTGAAGTGATTTTGAATTTCCGCTACAATTACCCTTCTCTTCAACCATATGATTCCCTTTTTCTCGCGTGCACCAGCCAGGTCCCAGTTTTGTTTTGCTGGCTGCTGTGTGCTCCCCACCCCACTGAGCTTTGCCTGCCCTGGGCCCCCGGGGCTGAGCATGCGGAAACAAACCTGAAGTGCGAAATTGCACTTTAATAACGGAAGCTGGCAGAGAAGGTGTGTCCCCAAATCCCACTGCGCTGGCACCAAGGGATGCTGACGCTCCGGCTTCGGTGGTGAAATCAAGAGTTAAGACCCTGGGTTTGTGTATAACCTGTGTTGTATTTACTTACTCACCACTGGGTAAATCTCTTCTTGGTACCACAGTTTGCCACTACACCCTGGGTAAGGTCTTTTCAAGTTCAGGCAGATGGGTGAGACTTTGTGTGTCGCTCTTAAAGCTCTTCATGGCCCAAAGGGC
Organism: Calidris pygmaea; assembly: GCA_003697955.1. NCBI lineage: Eukaryota > Metazoa > Chordata > Aves > Charadriiformes > Scolopacidae > Calidris > Calidris pygmaea. The sequence continues at coordinate 257,596 of QJSC01002443.1, read as the reverse complement.
AACCTAGTTATTAGGAAAGGGCTGTAGGCTTGGTAGAAGTTCACCTCCTGGTGTCTTTTGTGGTCTTCTCTGGCTCATTTGGCCTCCCCAGGGTCACATCTGGAACTGGGTTAAAAATCCCATGTTCAGGTTGGCGGCTGGGGGATGCTCTCATGGGTATGTACTTGACTCCCAGTGAAGTGATTTAAGTGAGCAGAGAAATTATTTGGAGCAATTCAGCTTTCTCTGCTGTTTCTTGGCTCAGTTTGATGTCCCAGGTTTCCCTTTGCATCCCTTTCCCCCCTTAAGTCCTTCCCTCTCCTTTACCAAGGTCTGCAGGAGCTCTACAGCTCCAAACCACCCTCCTGACCCTTCAGGACACTGGGATTTTTGGAAGGCGTTACTAATTCAGGTCTATTTTGTCTATCTTGAATTGTTCTGTGAAAGGTATGTGCTGGGGATTCTGAAGTTATTAGCAAAAATCTGAGCTCTGGTAACATAGTACTAATACAAAACCACGCCAGCTACGCTGAGCTCTAAATAGTGTAATAAATGTGAACATCTTGGGTAATGTGATTTATTATTGGCAGCATGAATAGGAAAATAATAAAACAATATAATGATTCTGTAAGAAAAATGAGGTTTTTTTATTATTATTCATACTTCGAAGCTTGTTTACAAGGCAGGAATGAGGTCAGACTCTTAAACAGAGCCGTTGATGCCAGATCCTCAACTCGGTGCGTATCGGGAGATGTAATCCCCTTTCCCCCAAGTTCATTTGCGTGGGGAATTAGGCTCCCCAGTTTCATTATCGCTAATAGACCTTGCCTGTTTCTAAGTGGCACCGGGTGTTGGAATGCCAAATTGATAACTGAGCCTGCACAGCTTGATGGGCAAGTTGGTTTTTTCCGCCTGGCAAAGGGAGCGATGGTTTTTGGAAGTGGGATTTGTTGGTTTAGTTCGGTGGGGCAGAAGGTGGGGCTAAAAGGTGGGGTTTGGTGGGGCTGGGGTGCAGTGGGGAGAGGAAGGGTAGGCAAAATGCTGGGGGGAAAAGAGGCAGGGCTTGAAGGCCTTTTGCTGAGAGGGAAACTGAGGCACAAAGAGTCGATGCAGCGGATCCAGCATGGGCTGTCGGCAGGACCTCAGGCTCCATCCAGGGGTGGTCCATCAGGATGAACAGCCTGGCATGGGGGTTTGTAGGGCAGAACTGTTGACACTGGCACCCCCAAAACCCCCCTTTTTCTTTCCTCACGGTATCCTCCTCTTTTCTCAGGGATACATGAGCCCATCCCTTTCCTCGGAAGTGCGTGGTGCATCCTGCGACTTCCCAAAAAAGGCTCCATCCATCCTTTTATTTTGCATTCCACTTCTTGCCCAACCTGGTGATGTTTGGGCATCAACACTTATTTTCCTCTTTATTTTGCATCAGCCCAGCTGCACTCAAGACCAATCGGATTTTCCATTACTGCGGCAGGTTACGATCTTTTGGTTACTTTTCCTGTAATTTCCATGTTTGCTTTTTAATATTTCTTATGAGATTGAAAGCTTTGGATAAGAGGTGGTAAGCTTTTGCTCGGCGTGTTCCAGAGGAACTACTTGAATTTGAATGAGGTGCGAGGAGGGTTGAGACATTCCCAGGGCTGGTGGCTGCTCTGAGGCTGTGCAGATGAAGGGAGGTGATGGGGCTGAGCGCGGGGAGGATGGAACCCCCCAAAGAGCATCTCCAAAAAAGCATTTCTTAGGGCCCAGCTGTGCTAAATCTCCGCACCTTTACAATGACAGCTTCTGCTACCGTCAACATCTCCCATGCTTTTCAGCAAAGTAATTCTTTCAGATGCTTCATATATAGATAGAGTTCTATATAGAGGTTTCTTAATTATTTATTTATATAAAAATATATATCTGTATCTATTGTCAGCTGGTACTACAAAGAGCAAAAAGCACATCCTTGGCTCCTGCGTGTTCTGCTCAGTTGGGATGATGCAGCAGGTATGAGAACAGAAATGAGCCAAACCCCATCATTTTCCCTCTGCGGGGGGCAGGACTTGTAGGGCGCCAGGAGGGACGGATTCATCGTTGTTTGAATGGCTGTGGGATTCTGCTGGTATCTATAGAATTTCAGCTAATTCCTGGATGCTTTGGTAGAGAACGTGCATAATTGAGCATTTTGGCACCTTATTTTCCTCTGTATGGAAAAAAAAAGTACTCCAGGCTGGAGACTGGTGCTGGAGACTGTCAGCTCCCTTGCCTGCATCCCTCTGGAAAACAGGGGCTTGTGGAACTTGGGATAAAAAGTTAGATAATGCCAATTATCTTACTTAAATGTCATTAAATGTTGCTGCTGACGGTCAGCTAAACCCACCTCCTGCAGCGTTTCACAGGTGGTGACAGAGCAGCATTTCACTCGGTGGGAGAGACCAAGGTAGGGAGGGATGTGGTGCTGGTCTGGAGGAAATCTCTGCTGTGGGACCCAGATATTGCATTTAGATACAGTTGCTTTCATTAGCTCCCTATTTTATAGTACTCATCAGTCTTATTCCCCTGCCAGAAAGTCTCAAATGTGCTGAGGAATGTTCAGACCTCTTTTGGCAAGCGTCAGAGATAAGTGGATAATAAAACACACCTTGAAAATATTCTCCATCCTATTATTAGGCACTTTCTTATTATACTTGCAAAGGAAAAAAAAAAAAATTCCAGTTATAAAGCAGTAGGCTTTTCTATATTGTCAGTGCATCGTGTCCAGACGTTTGCAAAGAAAGCCTTTCGGTAATATTCTCACTATTGTTTGTGGATTGGCTCCATTAATCAGTTGTTCGTTGCCTCAGCTACGTATTTCCAGGAGTTTGCGCCGTTTAAATCCCCCTCCCTCCCCGCAGCTTCCTTTTGTGCTCCCATGAAACTTTGAAAACGCCTAAACCACCGCTTCAGCAGGAACGAGAGGAGCCAGATCCGCAAAGATACCTGCTCTCCTTTCAGAGAGAACAAAAGCTCCCCGGAATAGCAGCTGTTATTTACTCATCTCTCATCAGCAGATTTGACCTAATTTTGGTCTCCCCTCGCCTTTGTTTCAAACACCTGGCTGCGGCATCGCCGGCGGATCCCAATCTTTTATAGTGGCTGCTTTGATTTGAGGGGGGAGGCGGGGGGAGACGGGCAGCTCCTGGGAAAGCTGGGCTGCTGTGATTGCGGTGTGGCCACCTGGGGAACTGAGGGGGTGCAGCAGAACAGACACCCTCCATTTAGCTGTTAGAAACCCGACGAGAGGCTGCTGTTAGTATGTTGGCATGTATGTAGTAAGAGGCATGTCATAACGTGCTGCTGTATGTAGGTATCTGCTGGATGGCCACCGTGTCGCCTTTTGATCTCAAGCTCTGTTTGCCTTGGGTGGTGGCACCTTGCTGGCCGTCAGCTCCTATAAATGCACCCAGAACGTTTGATCTAGTGAGCCCAGCTGACATAGAGTCATAGGATGGTTTGGGATGGAAGGGACCTTAAAGATCATCTCATTCCACCCCCTGCCCTAGACAGGGACACCTCCCACCAGCCCAGGTTGCTCCAAGTCCCCTCCAACCTGGCCTTGAACCCCTCCAGGGATGGGGCAGCCACAGCTTCTCGGGGAAACCTGGGCCAGGCTCTCCCCACCCTCACACCAAAGAATTTCTTCCCCACATCTCATCTCCATCTCCCCTCTTTCAGTGTCAAACCCTTCCCCTTCCTCCTATGGCTCCCCTCCCTGATCCAGAGTCCCTCCCCAGCTTTCCTGGAGCCCCTTTAGGGACTGGAAGGCTGCTATAAGGTCTCCCCGGAGCCTTCTCTTCTCCAGGCTGAACCCCTCAACTCTCTCAGCCTGTCCTCCCAGCAGAAGGGCTCCAGCCCTCCCAGCATCTCCGTGGCCTCCTCTGGTCCCGCTCCAACAGGTCCATGTCCTTCTGCTGTTGGGGACCCCAGAGCTGGAGGCAGCACTGGGGGGGGAGTTTCACAAGAGCAGAGCAGATCAGAGGGGCAGAATCAGCTCTCTCAACAAGAGCTGAGGCTTGGTGATCGGCACCCAACTCACTTTAGCATCAGCTCATGTGGTAGGAGCTATTACTTGACCTCGGAAGCTGCCCGGCTCTCTCCAGCGCTGCCCGAACAAATGTAGCCACAGATTTGTTATGGCTCTCCATTTAAAATAGCCTATGGCCCTCCTGTGCTCGCGAGGAGGCAGCCAGGAAGGGAGAAGCACTGATGAGAAATGCGGGGGCCCTAAATTCATTTTTCAAAGATGGCAAGCAAAGCCAGTGATTTATCTGCTGTCACTCCCGTCCGAGCAAACCTTCCCCACCAGGTGAGCGACGTAGGAAGGGGAGCTCACCAAACACACAATCCAATGAAGCCCTGTCAAGTTTCCTCACCTACAGCTGACATTTATTTTGAGCCCTGGAAGTAATTAACAACACTGACTCGAAAAAAAAGGTAATCAACCTCTCTCCCACAGAGTCTCTGGGGTCTGTTAGCCAACTTTCCTACCTGTCTTGTGCGCTGCCCATGAGTTTTCATGCCTGTGGCTCCCTCCGTCATCTCTGATTTATTACCTTCAGAATGGGACCTTCATCCCCAGGCTCAGCAGCTCCGAACTGGTTTTAGAGAGACCTTCACTGTCATTGGGAAAGAACCCACCCGTCTGGCTCAGCATTATTTTCAGAAGTATTAGGTCCTGTTGGACTCCCTTGAGGTGCTCGTCCATCCTTAAGGTAGTCTTCTCTGGGTGTGGCTGGTCACAAACGTTTCTGGCAGATGTTTCAGCAGTTTTAGGAGGGTTGTGTGCTGTAGAAGTCACCTCTCCCTTTATCTACTTGGGAACCATGTGATATTGAAGCCGGTGCCACCAGGCAATAAGTGTGCTTCACCTCTCATTTAGGTGGGTCAGCGAGCAGCCCTACGTGCCCTCAACCATGATACGGGATCAACCTGGGCAAGCAACAAAGCCAGGGTGAGATCTGCAGTCTGGGCAGAGGAGACATTTTCCTCTCAAATTAGAGGGCTTTGAGGGGGTAGGAAGCCAGGTAAATATCACATCACTTATGAAGCTTAAAAAAGGAGGGCAGGGGAATGCAGCAGGAGCAAAACAATGTCTTATTGTGTTGCATGTATAGGTTGGAGAGAGACTAAATGACCACAGGATGTGCGTGCACTTAAACCTTGTGGTGCAGAGAAGCCCAGCCTTCTTGGAGGCTTAATTCTGCTTTCTTCTTGTTGGATCTGCAGAGGTTGTACTAATGGCTCATGCAGCACAGGGTACGTCCTTCTCTCCCCATGGTCCCTCCAGCGGCCCCAAAGCTTTATGTAGGCTGAGCTGGGGTACGCTGTGGAAGGAAGAGGAGTTGGGTGGAGGTCGGCACGTGTAATGGAGGTCATTTCTGCCCAGCGGTGGGGAGAAGGGGAGGTTTAAAGTGTGACAACGTTGTGGTCTAGTTGTAACGTTGAACCCCGAAGCAACATAGGGTGTTTGGAGAGCATGGCCAATGGACTACACTTTTAATATTAAAGGTCTTTTTCACTTGGTCCCCTGTGTTGGAATGAAGGTCTGACACACAGTGCCCGTAGGGTCCAGGTTGGTGTCTCCTGTTGGCTTCATTTTCATAGAGCCGTGCAAATAGAGCGGCTGAGTATCAGCAGGAAAATAAATTAATAGCTAGCCCACCCCCAAATAAAACTAGGGATCTTTGTTCCTATACCATTACTGTTTTCTAATAAGGATGCAAAGAAACCGTGCCACCTCCCAGGTCACTCTGTGTGCACCGAGATGACTGTTTCTTCAGGCAAATTGGGTGGGAGCTGCATGAGCCAGAGCTGCCCTCCTCACTGGGTCATCCTTGGTCACCAGCTTTGCTGGGAAATCAATCAGAAAACTCAAGATGCCCTCAAATGGGGCTGGTAGTTCCCTATCTCTGTTGTACCTAGAAATAATGGGGATTTTTGTACATATGTGGTTGGGGTTTTTCAACCAAACTGGGAAAGTAATCATCTACCTGTGTATGGTTTGGAGGAACCTTTTCCAGAAGATTAAGGCAGGGCTCTACCATGGGCTCTGATCAAATTCTAGATGATTTTAACTGCAGTGCTTTTACCTGAATCCCTTTTTTTTTGGCAGTTTCAGATGGCTGAGTTGTTCTTGACCTCCTGCCTTGAATTCTCATGGTTTGTTACTGCTCATCGTTAAAGAGCCACTGTGCTCTACACCAGAATCAATGCAGTTCAGGACTAGGTAAATGAATCCTGTAGATAGTCGATTATAAGCACTTTGGGACACTTCTGAGTGTAAAGAAGTTATATAAATGCAAGCAGTTATCTTGTCATTTAGATAGTGAGATGAATAGGCTCTTTAGAAGTACCCAATAGGTACGGATAGTTATTGCTATTCAAAACTTTCCACCTGACGTTTGGTTTAATTATCAAAATTATTTCAGAAGCAAGTTCCTGAAGAGCCTCCTTTCTTCCTCCTCAATGGCAGCACAACCTGGAATCGGGTTGTGTCGTTACAACTGAATGCCAGGAACTTTGCTCTTCAGTGTCGTCACAACATCTGCTGAGAGGGCAGCCTGGTGGTACCTAAGAGAGGAACCACCCCGTGTATACCGTGCTCAGATTGAATGGAAATTATAGTTTTGGGACCAGATTCTCTCTGCTTTCCCCTTTTCTTGTTGTGTTGGGTGCAAAGCCTGCACAGCAGGTTGGGCATCCAAAGCCGACTTTGGGTCTTCAGTAGCCCAATCAGTCAAACATCATGAACAACCCTGTGATTTCTCATCCCCTTTAGCATAATGAAGTGTGTGAGGTACTTGCTAATTTATTACCACTCAGACCACTTTTATTAATGCTCTTAATGTGCCAGCAATAGGGGTGGACTTTGGGAGAGGGGGCTGCTTTTAGATAAAAGAAAGGTGATATTTTACTCTGAAAAGAAACACAAAGCACTGCGAGGCTCATGATAAATCATGTGCTCGACATCGTCACCGCCGCAATTGAAATTAATGGGAGTTACGAGGAGAAATTCCCCGTCATCTCTTGCAAATCTCAACTGGAGTTTGCATTCTCAACCGCCGGCTTTGTGCGTTGCTGCGTTGAGCCCCTGCTCCCGCGCTCGTTCTTCATGTAAAAAGGGCCCTCCAGCAGGCTGTAAAACTTTACGACGTGATGGAAAAAACCGGAGCTAAAATGTAAGCTTTTTGTCATCAACAAACGCAGCCACTTTGGGGGCTCGGCAGGGACGATGGGCTGCAAAAGGGAAGGAAAGTAAAAACAACGAGGTCTTCAGTCACTTACAAAAGATGCAGAGCGGCAGAGTCGGTTCGGAGCGAGGCAATAACCCCGGAGTTGCTCTCCTGGCTCTAATAACCCAAATGTTCAAGGCAGTGGGTTGTATCTCATCAGGAATGGAGCTCCTCCAGCAGCACCGTGTGCCCGCTGCTGTGCTGGTGCACGGGAGTCAGTAAAGGTCCTTAATGAAGCATTATTTCATCCAGCGCTGCTTGCGGAGTCTCCTGGTTGTGTATGAGACAACACGGCGTCTATCTAGTTGGAGGACCTTCTTTTTCCTTCCTTTTTCTTTCTGTTTGTTTTTTTTTTTTTTTTTTTTTTTTTTTTTCTCTTCTCTTTCAGGAAGGTACCTTCTTTGCAGGTAACGAATGGATCGCAGATGGCAGATCGCCAGATCCTGCCGTGCTTGTGGCTGCTGGAAAAAATTTAAGATGACAAGTTGTGCGAAACTGCCTGTAATGAACCATCCTGACCCTTACTCGCAAGAAAGCTTTTTCTCTCTCTTTCTCCCTCTCTCTCACGCGGGTGCCCTCCCTTTGTTTGAATTATCCTGCAGCACCCTTGGGGTTTGTAAGACCTCTTTGCACCTTTTAGAACGTACAAAATCCCAGAATCTTCATGGTTGGAAGGGATCTTTGAGATCACCGAGTCCAACCATGCACACACAAAGAAAAACCCAACCCAACAATCTTGGGCACTAGAGCATGCTCTGAAGTGCCACGTCTACGTGTTTCTTAAATACTTCCAGGGATGGTGACTCCACCACCTCCCTGGGCAGGCTGTTCCACTGCCTGACCACCCTCTCAGGAAAGTCATTCTTCCCAATATCTCATCTAAACCTCTCCTGCCCCAACTTCAGACCATTTCCTCTGCTCCTGTCATGATTCCCTTGGGAGAAGAGGCCAACCCCCACCTCTCTACACCCTTCTTTCAGGGAGTTGTAGAGGACAACGAGGTCTCCCCTCAGCCTCCTCTTCCCCAAACTCAACATGCCCAGTTCCCTCAGCTTCTCCTCGTGTGACTTGTTCTCCAGACCCCTCACCAGCTTGGTGGCTCTCCTCTGGACACACTCCAGCAGCTCTTGAAGCCCTTCCGAGCCAGGCGGTGCCGATGGACAAGTCCAAGAAAAAGGACTACAAATATGGGAGGGAGGAGTCATCAGTGGGGAGGGAAGTAGGGTCTCAGCATCTGCTCTGCTCAGTTTCTGTTATTGAAAGCAGTTTGGAGGGAAACCAGGTTTTTTTATTTTCTGAGATTTCTTTTCACATCTCTTCTGTAAGTACGCTCTGTCTGTACACGCAACATAGCTGGTTGAGTAAACTGTGGCATATGGGATTGGGTTTTTTCCTCCATAATAGTGGTTGAGTTGATGGCAGATAATGTTCTTTTATTCTTTTTTTCCCCCTCTCCCACAGAAAATAAATTGGTTTTTTTTAGCATGGGCTTTTCAGCAGGAACTGTCTGTTTTCAATCAACCATTTGAGTGCATCAAAGAAAGAACATATTGCTAATTTTGGCCAAAATTTGATGGCTTGTGTTTAAACCAAGCGTTCCTTGCTCTGGAGACCTACCAGCTTGCAGTGAAACACTTGCAGAAAAAAAAAAATGTCGATGTAGTAAAATCCTCAGTGCCTCCATTGCTTTTTGCTGAGCTTTCTCGTGGAAGCAAATTTCCCAACGAGCTGTAAACCTTCGTTCCTGTTCCCTGTTCATGAATTATCCAGTGCTATTCCAGTGCCTCGTGGCAGAGCTCAGTCAGTGAATAGGCACTGTCATGAAACACTCCAGAACTGTAATTAATAGCTCAACCTGCAGAAAGAGCTTAAATTTAGAGCTGCAAACTCTTGTGTGCTCCTCGGATGCTCCGCCTGGAGCTCAGCCTTCGCCTCCTCTTCTGTGGCTGCTGGGTGACCTGTGCCACGCGGTTCTGCTCCTCTTCCCTGGCAGGGTACAGATAAACACTTGTGCCAACTCACAGCCCGAAAACAGTGAGGATTTCTATTCAAATTCAAGGAATAGAGGGAATTTGTGAGAGGAGCAGCCAGGGAATGGGATTGAATTGCTTCCGGGGTAGAACTTTAGGAGGATCAGGGAATACGGTGCGGCCTTTTACGTTGGTCTTTCAGGAGAATGAATGGTTTTACCTAAAAGTTCAGAAGGGGACACGCTGGGAAATGCTCATAAGCTCATAGGAGGCGGCTCTGTTTAGTCAGAGACACGGCGTAACTCCTGCTGCCCGCTGTGGGGTGCTTGTTGAGCATCCTGACCTCTGCCATCCACCTCCCTCCAACCCCTCCTATGGCTCTGCTCCTGCCCGGGGTCTCACAGAGCAACGAGCTGCACAGGGACCTTGCAAAATGCCCTCCCATGCAACATGGAGAGGACAATCCCTCTCTTTCCTTCCATCCCTCTCACAGAGGATCTTCCCCATCTCTCTTATCTTATGGCTCTCGTGATAGCCCATCCGTGGTGTCTCAGCATCGCTGTACCTCTTCCTGGCTCTGTCTTTGGCGTTGCCATGGCCTGGCTGACAGCAAGAAAGAGAGAAAAATGCACATCATTTTATCTTGGGGAGGGTGGGGGGAAGCATTTGGAGACCACAGACCCATTATGCAGAATGAAATACATCATAAATCCGGTGCTGGGGAGTTTGCTGTACCACACCAGGTTTGCTGTCCCCTCCTCATCCTTTGCACTGGCCCCATCCCTGTTATCAGCTCCTCATAAATTGCACAGAGAACATAGAGGTGAGGGAAATAATCCTTTCACCGGGCCAGCTGAGAAAAACAGCTGCAATTAAAAACAATGATGCAATGGGTTTCTAGCATTTGTCTTTATTCCCCGTCAGGCTGCCAAAGACCAGGCCAATTAATCTGTTACAGGTGGGAGTTAGTTTTAATATTGTGTCAAAAGTCAACCAGGCTGTTTGGCGTCTTTTTCCACCATCTGACTTGGTCCTCCTGCCCTCTTGCCTTCATTAGTGTGAGACAGTAAAGAAAATTACAGTATAACCCACTCAAGGCAGCTGTATGGGAAGGGTTTTTTTTCAAAAGACAGAAGTAAATAACAGTGACCTGGCAATTACTGGAGCATTGTTTATTCCAGTGCTAAATGCAGAAGCCACAAACCAGTTAAACGGTGGGAACATGGAAACCTATTATAAAGAAGATTAAAAAGAGCTAGCCTTTGAAATAGGAGTTTGGGTTTCTTTTAAAGGTGATGCACACAGGATTGTTTCTTCCTTACTGATGCTATTAACTCTCCCCTCTGTAGTATCACACGTAGTTTACACGGAGGGAAAGGGATGTTTGATCTGTGGAGGGACATGCCCAGGCAATTAGCTTAAAAAAAGCCCTTCTCTTGCTACAACCTCAGGTTGGAATGCACTGAACTGAAGTGATTCATCAATGGACAAACACAGGGTGATGGTGGCTTCTGGTGGCCAGGAGAAGGGGATTGAGGAACAGGAGAACGTGTCTGTGAAATTTCCTTTGGCTGAGGGAGCAGGAGGTGAATCTTGGAAAATAACGAAGCGGAATTTATTCTGACTTAAGTACCTTTTTAATGCTTAAATGCATGAATTATCTTCCTGTTAATTGGGGGTTTTGAAATATCAGTGAGCATATGCACAGCCTTACCTCGGTTTTTCCCTGGGAAAGGGTAGAGGCAGAAAAGCCCTCGCAGGGAGATTGGGGATGCGGGGATGGATGCGGCTGGTGATGCCGCAGAGGTCAGCTGGAAACAGCGAGAGCTGGGGCATAGAACCTGGTCCAGGAGGAGCAGACACTGTGATGGGTAGAGATGCTCAGGATCTCAGCCTCCCCAGCATCTCTCACTGGGTCCTGGGTCCCCCAACACCAGCCCTGGGTGACCTCTAAGGCTCAGGAGACGCCTTGGAAAAGTCACTCTTTTCTCCAGGGGCTGCAGATACGATGAGGTGGGTGAGCAGAGGACCTTGGCGTCTTCTGCAAGCTCTGTGGCTTGAAACTACAGCTTCAGCAGTGGAACTGCAAGAAAAGCTCATCTGCAGAGTTAAGGGTTTCCAAGAGGGAAACCAAGGTTTGTCCGACCCTCGCATTACCTTCGTGTAGAAACCCTTTCACTCACTCTCCTGCTAAAGCTTTATTGCTTTGTCTGCTCGGAGGAAAGGAAGACCTTGGTTCCTCCCTTCTCATCCTCCTTGCAAAACCCTGCTCCTCCTCCTTGCTGAAAGGAGATGATTCCCGTGGCCAGAGCTGATGATTTTCCTCCATTCCCTTTGCTGGGGATGTGGAGCACCTACTGGCTTCCCCTGATCTGGGGACAATGCAGGAATATTTCCTCATCCACTCTGCTTCCATTACTTGCCGTTTCTGCTCAGTGCCTGCAGTGAAGATCGGTTAATAGCAGAGCCCTAATCCTTAGTAGCTCACTTGATTTTACTGGAGTTGGGGCCAGGTTTTAATCTTGATTGTAGCGGTGTAAATCCTTGTGTGGCTTCAACAGAGTCAATTCAGGCTTTAGAATAGCGTGAGTGAGACAAGAGTCCTCTGCTGTCCCTTCCTCCATCCGTACACCCAAACCCTGGGAAAGCCTGGGTCGATATATATTCCCAGCCTCGTATATCTGTGTGTGGACTTGACCAGTGTTCTCTCAGGGAGATGCAAATCAATGTGGCCTTCTCTCCTCCCCACCCCTTTCCTATTTCCTTTTAACAGGACTATCTCAGGAAAATGCAAATCATAGAATCATAGAATGGTTTAGGGTTGGAAGGGACCTTAAGGATCATCTAGTTCCAACGCCCCTGCCACAGGCAGGGACACCTCCCACTAGACCAGGTTGCCCAAAACCCCATCCAGCCTGGCCTTGAACCCCTCCAGGGATGGGTTAATCAAAGTATTAACTTCAGCTGCCAGCCCAGAGGGTGTCATAAAATCAGGGAGAAGGGTCCTGGTGTGCCCTGTTAACTGGGAGCACTCCCTGAGGGACGGAGGGAAGCTGAGGTCGGAGGTAGGGAAACAGCAGGCAGTGGTGATAAGGCTCTGCTGGAGCTGGTGGGGGGCTCCGTTAAAATGCTGATTTCACCAGTGTGAGAGATGCTCTAGGTGGGCTGCTTCCTCCAAGTGTGGAGAAAACAGATGCCTGTGCGATACGGCTGTGGTACAGGAGAGCTGTGGGATGGGGTTAAACCTCTGTGTGTGATGGCCTTGCCAAGGGAAATACACCCAATGTGTGCCAGAGCCCGGAGGAGGCACAACATGATGCTCAGGGAGCACCTGGTACCTCCTGGGAGAGCCAGGAGCCACCCCATCTTCACCTTTGCATCAAGCTGGTCGCTATTAATTTACCATCTGGGCCCAACTGGAGGTTCCAGTGCAAAAGCACTTAAGTTCTTAAGATGCCTTAAAATAAGAGCTGACTCTTACTGTAGGCAGCTCATGACCTGCGTGGAGCAAAGAGAGGGGATGAGACCATGGACACCAAAGGTTTCCATCGATGGTCCTTCCAGTGAACTCTGGCTGTCATAAAAACCTTAATAGCTCCGATCATCTCAATTAGCCAATGCCACCATCCAGTTTTGGAGTTAATAATATATCAGGAATTAGCACAGCCGAGGAGCTACTGAAAATTACATTTGTTTGTTTATTAACGAACCCATTTCTGCCTGCTTTCGCGTGGATTAATAGCTGAGCAGAGACCTTGAAAGGTTAAGCGCTTGCATCCCGGTTCATATTTTCTTGCTGTTTAAAAAAAAAATAATACTTAATTCATTCAAGTCATGGCTTTTTCTGCAGCTAAAGCAGTTTCCCGGAAGAAGTTGTCACGCAGGCTCCCAGTTATGTAAATGCAATAGTTATTTCTGACACCAGTAAATAATAGTTCTGTATGCACTGACACCGTTTTCTTACCTTATCATGCTCGGTCTCGAGCCATGATTTAGATGTTTGCAGCTTATTAGCATTTTTTGGACTGTGGCAAGCAATTTGTGTGGTGTGTTTCAATCTTATTTTATGCACACGAAAGGGGAAAAAAGTGATTAGCGCTCTTTGGAAAGAAATGTCTACTAAATTGCTGTTCTGATCAAGGTAAATCAAGCCATCCGCTGTAATGATCTGGTGTCATCTGTAAGCCAATCATGCCCGAAGCTACTCCACGTTCACAGGAAAATTAAGACCTTGTGGGTTTTGTTTGTTGGGTGGTTTGGTTTTTTTTTTTCATTCGTTTTCTGCTATGGAAAGATCATTTTCCTGCAAAACGCCTTATCCTGAACCAAGGAAAATAGGATCTGGCCTCTTTCATTGGGAGATCTCAAGGCACGTTCCGGTGCTTGGGAGAAAAGGATCACATCTCTGCCATGTTCAGATTAAATATAATCCTGGACAGATAAGCTTTGCTCAATAAAACAGGTGGGATACAGGACAGAAGAGGCGTGAAGCCTATGCCATTTCTGCAGTCTCTTTGCCACGCTGCCACCGGATGATCTTTTACGCTAAATTTTCCATGGTTGCACTTGGGGTGGTTGGAGTGAGCAGCGAGTGCATCGCCGAGTCCATCTGCCCGCTCCCGGGCTGGGACTTTTACACTTTGGCCACCCCTGAAATAGGTTTTTCTGAGCTGTATTTAACGCCCTGCAGTGAGGGAGGCTGAAAAGTTTCCTTTCTTTTTTTTTTTTTTTTTTTTTTTTTTTTTTTTTTTTTTTTTTTTTTTTTTTTTTTTTTTTTTTTTTTTTTTTTTTTTTTTTTTTTTCTTTTTTTTTTTTTCCAGGAAGTTTTTTCGAATGTCTTTTCTAACTTTTTCTTGCTGCAATTTAAGCTCATTATTTTTCATCCTGTCTATCTGCTGCGGCCGCGGAGAGGAGCTTCTTCCCTCCTGCCACCGGGCTTTTTTATGCGTTTGAAGATTATTCCTGTGGTTCTCCTCAGTCATCTCTTCCGCAGACAAAACAGCTCCCGTTTGCTCACTTAGTCCTCTTTGGTGGTGTTTCCTCCTCCTCCGGGCGCTGTCGCTGCTGTCACCTGGACACTCATCCCAGTCTCCTTTCATGCGCGGTCTTGCAAACCGGGCTGCTGCTTTATCAGGGCCCAGCAGAGTGCGAGGATTGCTTTGAGCCTCTTGCAGGTCCTACTTGACTGCCTGCGAAGAAAAAAAAGCCAAGCCTTCGTGGCAGGGAAAGATAGACTTCATCTATTTCCAGCTCGCGCCGGAAAGAATCAGGTGGTGGTGAGATGGTGGAGATGGTGGTGTGATTACGCAGGCGTAGCACTGGGAAAGACCTCACGGGGCCCATCCTCTCACAAGCGACCGCATCTCATGGCTGAGTTTGCACACTTACTGTTGTTTGGACTGCTGCTAATTAAATTCTTTGCTAACATCACCCGACAGGACTCTTGAGATGCTCTTCCACCACTTCACCCGTGTCACAGTTCAAACACTCTTACAGTTTCCAGCCAAAATCCATTCACGTGGCAGGGTAAATCCCGCCGGGGTCAGCTCATGAGCCCTGTTGCTTTGCTGAAATTAAAGGTCAGTGTGATGGTAATTAAGTGTGAGGACCTCTATATCCTATAGATATAGAGGAGACCTTATAGCAGCCTTCCAGTATCTGAAGGGGGACTACAAGAGAGATGGGGAGGGACTCTGGATCAGGGAGGGGAGCCCTAGGAGGAGGGGGAAGGGTTTGACACTGAAAGAGGGGAGATGGAGATGAGATGTGGGGAAGAACTTCTTGGCTGTGAGGGTGGGGAGAGCCTGGCCCAGGTTGCCCCAAGAAGCTGTGGCTGCCCCATCCCTGGAGAGGTCAAGGCCAAGTTTGACGTGGCTTGGACCAACCTGGTCTGGTGGGAGGTGTCTCCCATCCCTGGAGGGGTTCAAGGCCAGGTTGGAGCAACCTGGTGTGGTGGGAGGTGTCCCTGCCCAGGGCAGAGGGGTGGAACGAGATGATCTTTAAGGTCCCTTCCAACCCAAACCATCTTATGATTCTATGCTTCTATACCTGTATGATCATGCTGATGGACCGGAATATAAAACTGACTTGTGGCTCTGGCTTGAGCTCCTCTCCAGCTCTGGGAGGCTCCTCTCCAGGTGGAAAGGCGGAGCTTGGGTGGTGATAGTTTCAGATTGGAGATACGGGTGTCCTGTGAAGGACTTGGCTGTCTGTGAAGCTCAGCTCCCATCCTCTGCCTCCCTTCAAAGCACTCGCCATCGGCTTTTTTGTTCGTGTTTAGAGACACCTTGCTCTGTCCTCCAGGCAGGTCGCTCAGCCGGCAGCAGAGCCGCCTATTGAAATCGCTGCCCTCGGCGCCTCGGGTGCTCGCATGCCCGGCACCCTCTTTGTAATTATCTCCAATCTGACTGCTCATTTCCACCAGAACTTTAAACATTGTTCCTTTTTATGTAGCACGCCTTTTTAATTTCCCTCCCTAACAGAAGCGATTGTTTATGTTGTAAATGCCACATTAGTCCCTGTGAAATGGAGATGGAATTGATTTTCATTTCAGAGATTTCACAGCCTGCCCCAGAACTTTTCTGCTTGGTTGCCGGTGCTCAGGCACGGGGCTTTGTGAGAGTCAGAAACGGCGTGTGCAGTGTGGTATAGACAAATACAAGAGTCTGACTTGAAACGCAGATCCCCCTGCTCTCCTTGCCTGTAATTTGACAGCCACCTCAAAGAGTTTGCACCTTCAGGTCTGCCATCCTGCTCGCCTTTGCAAGTGGAGGTTCAATCTGGGGCATCACTGAGCTTTCAAGACTCACCATCCCACCAGGGAGCAAGTCAAGAGGTCAAGGTCAAGTCAAGAGGTCAATGCCTTTGTTCTTGAAGGGGGTTCTTGGATCAACCTCTCCTTTCCCAACTGTGAAAACTGGGATGAGGTGAGCCCAAGTCAGCCTGTCCATGTTAGAACCAGTTCTGGCTGACACTCACTTGAACCAAGCCCTTGGTCCTGGTTGTTCCATCTTCTCAGTGGGAAAATCTGAAGGAGGATAAGTTGGGGTTTGGTTTTTTTTTGGTGGCGGTGTGATGGAAACTTGTGTTTCCTTGCAGCCCAGCTCACCTGTGCTTACAGGATCAGAACAAGCTTTGAGGAAAAAAGAAACTGTTGTGTGGTCTCCTTCCTGCTTGGTATCACACAAACACACAGTAGGTATCATACAGGTGGGATCAGTCCCCGTCATTTGGCTTGTGTCACCAAGGCATCTTGGAAGACCCTTGGGGAGGTGGAAGTCACCCATGGAGGGAGCAGAAGGAGCTCTACCTGATTCCAGGGCTGCAAAGACACCTTTCCCTCTTGTATATTAGCCAGAGCAGTGGGAGTTGTGTGGGGTTGTGGGTGTTTTTTGGGAAGCTCGTCCCCAAGCTGCATGGAAGCTCTTCTTTCTCTGCTGCCATAGCTCGTTCTCCTAATGAAGCACTCGTGTTTAATCACTCTGAGCCCATGTATTAAAGGCAGGCTCGCTCTGCGAAGGGAATGCGCGTGCCCTCGGCGATATCACAGTGAATCATTTGCGAGCAACCCAAAGGCTGAAATATGTTTGCATCAACCATTTCTCAAAGAATGCTCCATAAAGAATCAGTTCATAAATAACTAGGCTTGAGCGCGGAAAGTTCATAAACATCAGAGCCTGTTGAACAATTTCCTGCCAATAATTCACGATTGTGGGGTTTTATAGAGGGCAAAGGAAAAAAAAAATGCAGAATTCCCCTCCCTCCCACCTTCTAAATGAATTAAAAGAAGCTGGAGAATAATCTGTCCTCTTCCCAAAATGTATTTTTGGAGCAGACTTCCTCAATTCCCCTGCAAATATGAACTCCCCTCCAGGCGATGGCGCAGGATCCAGCTCTGTGGAGGAGAATTGTGAGTAAGTGGCATGAAGACAATTTGCTTGGACCGGGGAGGAAGATGTGCTCTGACAAGGATAGATGGAATGAGGTTGTTGCCAGAGAAAATCTCGAGGAATCGCGAGCCAAGTTGAGGGGGGAGCCTTGGACGCAACGAGCATGCAAATCTCCTTGTGTTTTTTGGTTTTGAAGCAGTAGAAGAGCAGGAGAAGGGGGAGGAGGTGGGGGGAAATCCAAAGTAGCTTTGTCAAGTCTGACATTCCTTTTGCATCCAAAAGTGGGTATTGATTTTCCACCCATGACTGCTATAAATGAGAATTTCTGTGTCGCGGCTGAGGCCTGCGCTAGTAGTGTTTCTTATCTCCTTAAATATGATTACCTGCACTTCATGGTTTCATGGTTAAAATCGTAATGAACTTTGCCAGCCAAGTCAGTCCATCGTCTCGGGCGCGTTTGTGTGCGTGATCAAATGAATTCTCTCGCTGGTTACTCACAGCTCTATCTCCAGGCTACAGGTTTATTGACTTACTGCTAATTTTCTTGTCAGGATAATTCTTCCAATCAAGATTTAAAACAAACTGGGAGGTTACTAAAGTGCTGGAGATTAAACTCCTAATGCTTTTTGATTTGATTAAGATACCTCTAAGCGTGGGTATTTATTTTAGGGGGGCAGGAGAGGGAAGTAGACATGGGGGGGGTGTGTGTGCTTGATTTGGGTTTGGTGCAAAGCCTTTCTTGGAGGGACTGGGCTGTTTGTTTAGAGCAAATCCCTTCTTCCATGCCAGCATCTGCTGCTCCGTATTTGCTCACAGGAGAAACTTTAAAAAAAAAAAAAAAAGAAAAGAAAAACAAAAAAAAAAAAGGAAGAAACAGAAAGAAAGAAATAGATTATTCCCTCTGCATCAACCTACAGGCGGCTGCTGGCTGCAATTTTCTTCAATTTCTTGCCGTGAAAAGCAAGACCGTTCATTTTGTAAGTGCTGCTTTTGTGTGTGACCTATATTTTGAAAACTGATGGGGTCACCACCTCCCTCCTCCCAACCTGTTGAACCAAAGAGTGTTTGAGATCTGGCCTAGATCGTATTTATCTCTGAGATTATTTAAAAAGCAAGGTAGCTATTACTAATAAGACAGTGTTCGTCTAGTGCTCTTTGATATTTTTTTTCCTTCTCCCCTTTACTCTTCTTTGTAAATGAAAATCCCAGCCCGGCTCCACCTGACCAAGAAAGAGCTTTCCTTCATGTCTCTGTCCTTCAAAGCTGATTTAGAAAGCACGTAATCTTTCTCCATTCATCATCTCCTGACCCGCATTTTATTTTTTTCCCCCCCTGTTGGTTGCTATTAGGCTGGCTGGCAAGTTTAAGAAGGTGTCGTAGCTTGTCAGGTAGTTTTGAAGACAATGTATCTGTGCATATGGATACGGGCAATTTCGGCACTCGAGTTGTTTAATGACACATCTCATCCCCGTTTGATTGGAGGTTGAAACCGGTGCAGACAGAGCCAGGTGAGACCCAGCAGCCCAGATTCATCCACGTTCAGCACTTCTGGTCTTTATCGAGTTTGGGGTCTTTTTTCCCCATCAGAAATTCCTTTTTTAATTTTTTTTTTTTTTCTTCTCCTTTAATCTCACTTTCCATTAAAAGTCTTCCCAGAGCTAATGTAATAAATTTAGATCCAAAGCCAGATGCATAGCAAAACTTTTGGCAGAGAATACTCTATCAGAAGACATTGCAAATGAAATATGCTTTCCCTTGGGGATTATTCTACAGTTTAATTTAATTTGATATTTCAAATTAAATTAATTCAAATGGTTATGCAGTTTCCAGGGAAAACAGACTTCATTTATGATGTTCTGCCACCAAATTGTTTTGCTCCTATCATATATCTTATATTGTTAACCAGGAATGATAAGTAGTGACAATGTAGGGTTTTTTTTCGTGCCCTTTGTTTTTCAATTCCTATCCTAAAGGGAAGGGAAACATTTCCTTGTGCAGGGGCTTCTCCGAATGGTTTGTCCAACATTTCCACTGAAACCTTTGTTTGGTTAAAAATTAGATTTTCATCAAAATGCGGTTTAAAAAAAATAATGTGTTTGCTTTGAGCAGGTTTTGTTTTCATGGAACTCCTACTTCTTGCTGGTTTTCAATTTACAGATGAAAAAATAGTGATTCTTTGTGTGGGATTGAGATTTTCCTGTACAGAGCTTTATAGCGCGGGGAGGAGAGACACCAGGAAATAAGCACGGTCCGAGCTGGTTTGCTGGCTTATTCTTTTGGTTTGGGATTCTTAGTTTTTTCAGCAAGAAGTAATTTTTATATATATTCTTTTATTTCAAGGGCACAGTTGGAAAAATTTCTGTACTTTCCAACAAGGTACAGTTTGAGAGTGCAGGTGGTTGTGTTGCATTTGGAGGGGGGTCCATTACTTTTCATCCTTAATCTTCAGGAGGGAACTTGCTAAAAAAAATATAATCCAAATCCAAAACCTGAATAGTTCTCCTTCTGGTGTGCCCCCATCACATGGGATTCCTCATGTTGTAACAGCCCTAAAACAACTGCTTCTCAAGACCTGTGTGGGCTCCCGTGGGATTTCTTACTCATCATCTTCTACCGCTTTTAAAGTGACTGATTTATTTAACGTGGCTTTTCTCCACTGGCTCTTATTATCCAGAGTCATCAAGGAACTTGCACCAAACTCTGAAGTACATTAAGACAAGGTAATTCAGGGAAGTATTTGCATCTAGAAATATATGTAAGCACTTTCCTATCTGCTGGCCTGTAGAAAAGCCATTATTCTCGACAGGGGAAAAAAAATATTGGTAATATCACAAGAGGCTTTGGAAGAGAACATAAAACTAGTTTCATTTTCCAGTCAACTGAGATCTAATATTTCCTATACAAGATGTTTAGATGTTTTAGAAAAAGGAGCAATGTTTATTTGTCTAAAGCGACACAAACACAAAAGTTCTATATTGTGCTTGTGGCTCTTTTCCATTGTAAATGGTTTTGCAGGGAGAAATCACTTTCTCATCCGTCGCAGCCAGTAGATTAGAGAAATATAAATATTATCTAAAGAGAATGGAGCTGCTTCTACTACTGAATGCACGAGAAAAAAAAAGAAATATAGCATCCCTCCTGATGAGACCCTTGCTGTCACCCAGCTTCTGGGGATTTATTTGCTTTGCCTGTCCCGGGACAAGGGTCCCAGCCTGGTATTTCTTCTCAGGCATGTATTTTGGGCCAGTCCAAACCCATTTCATTGAAGCAGTCTGTCATCAGCAAAGGAACATTGGCCAAAACATATCCTACTTTTTCCCCCTTTTTCAAGTCTGGAAAGGATTTGGTCCAGCATAATGTGTATCCCTAAAGCACTCCGGGGAACAGGAGATGCCCCTATAGTCTTATTCACAGCCTGGCAGCCAGACTGTTGCTGCAAACTTCTGCTTTTTGAGACAGGCCTGTTCCCCAGCCGGTTTTAGGTGTGATGGGAGACGAGTTTTTGCCCTGGAGAGCTCAGGGATGGACCAACTCAATGTGTGATGGGGACACACCAGGCAGTTGTGGGGCTTGGAGTAAGTTGAACCTCCCCCATCCATTTTACAGGTTCATCCCTATCGCTGGAAGCGTTGGCACGTCTGACTGCACTTTGAAGGTTTTAAGTGTTGGGATTTTCATTCTTTTTTCCTTTTTTAACTCTTCTCTATTTTTTGTTGTTATTATTTGAAAGCAATTTTCTCCTCGGCACTTCCGCGGGAACAAGGAAGGCAGCCAGGAATTCTTAACCTTGAAGCTTCAGTGCTTTGGTCCCATCGTGTGTTGCCAGTGGTTTTGGTGCAGAAACCCTGCTAAAGTGGCTCTTTGGACATAATTAGGGTAATCAGGGAAGCAAACCCCATCTGAATTAGCTCAAGTTTAATGGGGTGCAGAGCACGCCACAGCATCTGCTGCTCCGTTGCGTCTCACCGCTGCTGTTCCTCATGCGGAGACCTCCCAGCACAGATTTTGCTCTTCTCATCTGGGTGGTTTATATTGTAATCCATCTTCCCTCCTTCCAAAAACTCCCTCTGCCCCGTTCCGCACCCGGGAGGCTGAGCCCATCCTCGCCTGAGTGTGTGCAGGAGGAGAGGACCGGGCAGGCGTGAAAAGCCTCTCCGATGGGCGAGGGGTTTGGTTTCTTCTCCTTTTGGCTTGGTTTCTTCTCCTTTTGGCTTGGTTTCTCCTCCTTGCAAAGCCTTTCTCCAGCAGTGAGGTCCTGCACAGGCCTGTGGTCTCAGGGGCCACGTTTGCAGGGTCCTGCCTTAGGAAAGGAGTTGCTGTCAGAGGTCCCTGTTACCTGGTGCTCCCGCTGCGAGCAGATGTGCCCATCATCTGTTCTGCTGCCGTGCGAGGGAAAAAACAGGTGCTGGAAATTAAAAAGTGCAAACGACTGCAGGAAGATGCCCTTCTTCAGCCAGCCCTGATCCTCCAGCCCGTTCCTTTTCTTTTGCCCCTTCAGAAAGTTTCTCACGACATAGGACCCTTTACAACACCCCTACTTTTGTATATATATATATATATATTTTTATTATTTCTTTTTTTCTGCAGTAGTGTTTTGTCTCTCAGCAAAGTCATTGTGTCAGAAAAGAGATTGCTTGAGCCTGAATCTGCTTTTGGCTGGTTCATTTTCCCCAAGCAGCATCCACGAGCAGGCGGCGACGAGGGGCTGGAGCCCTCCCCGGGTCACCGTGCCGGGCAGCCTCGGCAGAGCTGATGCTCATCAGCAAGGAGGAACAGATGAGAGGGCTGTGTTTGGGGGTTTGTAGATGGGAAATTAAGTCACGGGCTGCTGGAGGGTTTGCTCAAGGTTATACAAGCCAAACTCAAGGGGAGGGGAGGTAGCTGTTATGTGGAAATAGCAGAAAAACTGGTATTTATGGGCTATGGGTATCCCAGGGGTGTGCATCTCTGCTCCAGGGGATGGACTGGAGTAGGTGTCCCTGGGAAGAGCCATTCGGGTAAGGATATTGCTGCCTGACCTCGTGGTCCAACAGCCCATGGCACCTTCTTTCCCATCTTGGTTGTGATACAGACTTTCCCTCCTTGCTCTTGAGTTGAATTGAATCGTGTGTTGCTGGGGGTGCCTGCTCTGCTCCTGAATGAGCTCTTTGCCACTGAGGTTAATGACCACTGAAGGAAAAGCCTTCAGCCCAGGGCGATGAAAAGTATTTGTCCTGAGCACCTTTGAGTGAGGTGAGGCCAAGAGGAAAGGCAAGTGTGTGCGCTCGGGTCCTCGGAGGAGGTTGAGATGCTGCGTGGGTGGCTGTGGGGACTGGTGTCTCACGTGCTGCATCAAACCCTGCCCTGAGTTGGGGTCCCATCACCCTGATTTCAGCAGCAGCCGCTCTTCTTGCTTAAGTACATCAGCTAAAACCTGTGATTTAGGAGTCCGTTTCAATGCGGCTTCAAAAGTCCTTTGGGGCTGAGGCTGCTGCCCTTAAGATAGTTTAGGAGTTATTGATGGAATAACCTTTGGGGACCAAGTCTTGCCTTTCACAGAGGCGAGGGAGAAATTGTTGTTTAAATAACCCCCCGGGGACTGGAACTGGTGGTGACCCAGAAACAGTTTATTTTTTTTATTGCTTTCCATATCTTCCGCAGGGTAAAGCTGTCTCTGGTAAAGGAAAACCAGGTTGTTACTGGGGAATAAGCAAATTAGCAGACGAGGGCAAAAGCTTAACAGAGGCAAGCATCCAGGAGGCAGGAGCTGCAGCAGCTGAACACCACTTGCGCCCCATCTCCTTTCTTTTGCTTTTAACGTCCCACTGATCTGAAGCCCTTTCCCCAAATAATGTGTTGATTGTTGAATTTTTCGTACCGTTGTTTCAGTAACTCGGGGTCAAAGGGGATGTTGACTCTTCCCCAGATAGTAATTCTAATTTCGGCTGATGAGATGTTTAGTTGAAGCCAAACAAATTTCCTCATCCACTGAAGGATGCTCTCAAGAGCTTTATTCTTCTTTATCATGTTAGCCACCGTGTGGTTGCTGACTGGCCAGGCAGGTGTCTCCCAGCCAGGTACCTGCTAACAGCCCCAAGTGGTGGAGATGTGAGAGAGAGGGGAAAAATATACTCTCATTTACCCATCCCTTGACCTAAGTAGAGGCCACCACCATCTCTAATTATTACAGGGTTGAATTTGGGGTTGCATGGAATTTGGGGACATCAATATTGTCCCTTAGCCTCAGTGCCAAGACGTTCATTTTTGTTTTGTGGGTGCTACTCATCACCCCTGGGATGTACCGACCCCGCCGGTAGCTTGACCATCATAAAGGGGTTTGTTCACTTGGTTTGTTAATTGGATTCTGCACTGAAGGGCGCTGATTCGGCTCCACGTAACAACCCCCCCCGGCTGAAATCATCAGCGTGGAGTCCACCCCAGGCCATCAGTACTAAAAGCACAAGCCGTAGCTTGGCGGGCTCCAGGAGAAACCTTGTCATATCCTATCAATATGAGCCCTCACACTCTCCTGAGCACCAGCCACGAGCAGAAAACGTGACAAATGCAGTCATAGCACAGATGTAGGGAATAAACAAGCCTTTGCCCACATTATTGGATTGCTAATGAGGAGAGACCCATCAACCGCCCAGCCATCTAATTTCTCTTGGCTACTATTACAGCTGGTCAGGAACCGCACGAGGCACAACATTTTCTGGCACAAAACAGTTCAGGGAGAGAGATGCTTCCAATGGGAAAATGGCCAATTCTCCCTTGCCCCCCCCCCCATTTTGATATTGGAAATCTCCCTTCGGACCACACGTTTTCTGGTGAAAGACAAAAGGACAATCCCAACTGCTTGTCTGGATAGAGCTCCCAAATTTCCCAGCACGTCCTGTGACTGCGGCGTTGCGTGCCTCCAGCAGCGTGCCAAACCTCCATGGAAGGGGAAGCAGGAGAGACTCGATCCTCACCCTACAATCCCCAAATCAGGCACTGCACGATCAAGCCTGGGCAATTTGGGGTATTTTTTAGAGTGACCTCCTCTCTGTTTAACCAGAGTTGTCGTGCCACGGAGCTCAATTCACCACTGGCCCTTCCAAAACTTGAACAACAGCTCTGGCCACCTGGAAGGTTGTCCTCCTTGCTCTGTCACATTGTAGAATCAAAGATGTCCCATTCTGCAAACCGGCCGCAGCCCCCACACTTTGCTCGTGCTCCTGGCGCCAGTGGTGTTGCCCAGAGATCTATTGCTCGCCCAGCGGTGTCTCGACTCACAAACTAATTAAAGTTCATGTCACACCGGGAAGATGCAAACTGTTCTCTGAGTGCTAGATGTTATTATTTTAAGCTTCCCTTCTTTTTCCTGAGGCGCAGCAACTCCCCGAATCCCAGCTGGCACACCGCATCCAGCCACAAAACACCGCTAATTGGGTGTTTCTCCTGTTGACCTCATTTCTCAAGCAGACTTTGGCTGGGTTTATTTCCGTGGTTTTTTAGGAGGTTTGTTTTTTTTTTTTTTTTTGCCAAGAGGGCTCAGAAACTAGATAAACAGAAAACAGCCACTTGATGAGTGTCATGGCCAACCCTTGGTTGCGTCTGCCCTGTTTCAGGGTATGAAAATGCTGCTCTTCCCCCACCATCATCCCTTTGAGACATCCAAGGAAATAAGGGGTAGAGAGAGATGGGAAGGAAGGGATCAAGGGTGGAGTGATGTTTTTGGAAGAGTTTTCATTTGGAAGAGGCCTCAGACTGAGACTGTTGCTCCTTCCCATGAGAAAGGTGTCATTGGGTCTACTATCCCGAAGATGTTTTACTGCCACAAGATTTAGGCATCTTTTGTTGCCAATTCCCCTTCAAAAGATAAGGTGACTTATGCTATTAATGATGTAAAGCTCAGCCAGTTTCTCCAGGTACAACTCCTGCTGCCTGACGAACGCACTGAGTTCATTAGAGCCAGCTTTGTTCAAGTCTCCCCGAACTGGTTCACCTCCCAGAGAATCGAGTAGCATCCCATTAATTGCTTAATTGACTGGCGTTATTGGGAAGGTGCCTCCTCCAGCAACGGCTCGGTGTCACCTTGCAGAGGTGGCAGGTGGAAGCTTCTCCCTGATGTTCTCGAGGTGGCTCCTTTTCTTTCTTTGTGCTCGTATTTATGAAAAGATATTTTATTCTGTGCCTTGGATTCTGCCCCATCTGCCTTCCCCTGCATTAATCAATTGTGCTGTTTCCCCCGTAGCGTTCATTACCTCCTTAAAAATGAATGCGGAGAGAAAACACAATTAGATGCTGCTTTGGTTAAATAATACCTTGAAAAAACCAGAACAATGGCTTTAAAAATAAGGAGAGAGTGAAGATCGCACAGTTTGAACTAATGATGGAAATTACCTCGGGTTAAGTTGGATTTTAAATCAGAGGTTTGGGGGGGATTTTATTTTTTCTTTTCTTTCCAGTGAATTATGACAAATACAGGGGCCTGCTGGATGGATGATTAGATTTTTTTTTTCCTCTCCCATCCGCATTGAAAAATGAAATATTTCTGTAATATTAAATCCGTCAAATTGATCAAAGTGCAGTGTCAAAAAATGTTGTAAGCGCTTCTTCTCATCCAATCCCCTCAGCGGCTGCAAACCAGAGACCTTTTCATATCCCTTTCTGGAGGTTACCTCTGCTGAAAGAGCCTGTGCAAGAAATGAGTCTGCATTTCTCCATCTAATTCCCATCGTAGGGACTCACAAAGGGCTGCGGATTTGGCACATGAAACTAAAAGATGTGGTGCTCGGCTTTGTGGTTTTGTATCTACGTGTGTCCATAATCTGTCTTAATACCATCCTTTCCCTTCAGCTTAATGGTGGGGTCAGGATTAGGGTGGGTATAGCCAGAAAATGGGGCGATAAAGGGAAGTTTCTACATCTCTGGTTCAGCTTTATTAGGAAATATGGGGAGATTTATTGGTATTTCCCATCCTCTTTTGTATTTCTTTTCTCACGGAATCACACAGAATCTTCATGGTTGGAAGGGACCTTTGAGATCATCGAGTCTAATCATAAAAAAAAAAAAAAAGCAACAAACAAACAAAAAACCCACAAACAGACACAGCCCAACAATCTCAGGCACTGGAGCATGCCCTGAAGTGCCACATCTGCATGTTTATTAAATCCCTCCAGGGATGGTGACTCCACCACCTCCCTGGGCAGGCTGTTCCAGTGCCTGACCACCCTCTCAGGAAAGTCATTCTTCCCAATATCTCATCTAAACCTCCCCTGCCCCAACTTGAGACCATTTCCTCTGCTCCTGTCATTATTCCCTTGGGAGAAGAGGCCAACACCAACCTCTCTACACCCTTCTTTCAGAGAGTTGTAGAGGACAACGAGGTCTCCCCTCAGCCTCCTCTTCTCCAAACTCAACATGCCCAGTTCCCTCAGCTTCTCCTCGTAGGACTTGTTCTCCAGACCCTTCACGAGCTTGGTGGCTCTCCTCTGGACATGCTCCAGCCCCTCAGTGTCCTTCTTGTAGTGAGGGTCAAGAACAAGAGAACAAGAAACCCAAACAAACCAAAACCCCCAAATATTTGGTAATTGTTTCAGGAAGCTGAGAGAGAGCATACTCAAACATTTAAAGGGTTTTTTTTGAAAGCTGTCAATGAGGAAAAACTGAGAAGGTTGGGGGTTGCTAATCTAGAAAATAAGGGATGGTCTCCATCAAGGAAAGAGGTTGTTGTAGGTAAGATGCCAAACAGTTGTCTTCCATTCAGAGCAATTAGATGAGAAGAAATCAGCTTGATTTCGGCAAGAGAGATTGATGTTGACTACAGATGGGAGAAAAAAATCCCTTCTGCTGGGGTGGCGGAGCATGAGGACAGGTTATTTGGGGTGTTATGGAATCTCCTTCATGGGCAGCTTCATCAAGAACAGGTTAAACAAGTATCTGCGGGTGGTTGCTGCCGTGTACCCAATGCTTTCCCTGGGGAGGTGTGGGATAGAGACTGACCCCACATCCCTTTTATTTCTACAAAACCACGTTCACAAGCACAGGCCAGCTACTTCTAAGTTCTGCTGCACCCTTTGACAGGAAACTTTGGTTGTCTCTAAAGAAAAACACGAGGAAATAAAAAGAGGGGCTTTTGCATATGTTTGCATATCGGGGGAGTGTGTTTGCTTAAACCTTATTCTTGTGGCTGGGTGGAGAGGTGCTCAGAACCTCCTGAAAATGTGCAAAGGGCATCAAGTTTTCCTTTGTCTTGTGACGAACAGCCAGTGCTTTCTGCATGCCAAGCAAGGAGTGAAAAGTTCCTATTCTCTTACCGAGCTGTTTTACTGCTTTGTGCCTCAGTGTCCCTCAGCTTCCTCTGTGTGCACGTTTGAGATCAAAAGAGGAAAATCTCCGCTCTCCCAGACATTGATTACTTTGCTTTAGGAGCTCTTTTGTGCTATCGACTAACCCTCGCGAGGCAAAATGAGCATTTTTGCCTTAGTTACACAAATGGGGAAACAGGTGTAAGAGAGAT
Source organism: Calidris pygmaea (assembly GCA_003697955.1). Lineage (NCBI taxonomy): Eukaryota > Metazoa > Chordata > Aves > Charadriiformes > Scolopacidae > Calidris > Calidris pygmaea. The sequence goes on along the minus strand of QJSC01002443.1, from coordinate 230,022 downwards.
GAAGTCATTTTTCAGAAAGTCACCGCCAGAAATGAGAGAAAGTTGGAGCCTTCCCCGTGAGTGTCTGTGTGTTCTGGTTGACCCAGAGGAGGGTCTCAAACAACCCTACAGAACTGCAGCAAAGAGATGGATTGCTGCAACTCTGCCGCTTACCAAATGAGAAACAATTTAAGGATTTAAGGATTAAGTACCATTAATTACTGCCCAACAAATGCTGAACTACAATGGAGCACTTGTGAAAATGGAGAGAGAAGTTCTGCGTGAATACTAAATGGCTTCATTAATGCTCGGTGCAATTTCATTGAGTGATAAATTAATTCACTTGGTGCTCCAGGAATCACTGAGCAGGACCGTGGGCACACGTGATGAAGGCAGAGCAGGAGCTCAGATTCCCCTTGCTTATGCTGAGCAAGTCATGCAGGAGTGGGACACCCCAGAGCAAGGCAAGGGGAACCCTTGACTAAAGGAAAAGTGAGGAAATGGGTTTACTGGGTGAGGAAAAACCAAAAATGCAGCTCCACCTCATGTAAAAAACAGGAGTGGTTTTGGAGGTCAGGATGAGAGCAGGGGGGGTCAAGGTTGTTGTCTTTCTCCTGCATTTGGAGATGCAGGAGATGTTGCTGCACCCTCCTGCTGATGGTGGGCCAGCTGGACATCAGCCCTGCCTTGCTGTGATGTTCCTTGTCTTTCTGTTCCCTCTTTCCTTTCCGCCGCAGCCGTAACCTTGGGGCTGAATAGACCTTTCCACCCCATTGATTTCCTTTGGTCTCTGGCTCCATGGCTCATGCTGGATGGTCTTCCCGTCAGGTACCATGATGAGCAGAGCTTGGACTTTGTATCTTGGACTCTTTATCTAATGGTGAGCTCAGCTTATGGTGAGCTTATGGTGAGCTCTTGCAAAGCTTGGAGCATCCTGGGGCCTGGAGAAGACTTTGTGCTTCCAAAATCTGGGGGAGCCACGTCTGGTGTCCAACCCAGCAAAGCAGTGACAGCTCCAAACTGGACTCTCCTTCCCCGGCAGCAATTTCCCCCAGAAGAAGCGGAGAAGGAGGGGAGGGAGCAGCATCCAGCCAGGATGGCTTGCAGTGAGTAATTTCAGTTTCTCCTCTGGCTGTCATGGCATGACAGCCGCCCGGGCAGAGCCTCGCTGCCTCCCTTTAGTACGTGTTACCTGGAGTTCAGCATCGGTTTTCTGTCCCTCAAGACTTTTTAGCCTTCCGTTGCGTTGCAGCACTATTGATTGCTCACCCGGCCGTGGCCTGGAGCTGGTATTAGGTGTGAACAAAGCGCTGGCCCCAACAGGCCCGCGATACAGGGCAGGATGCTCTGAGATTCGTTTCACCTCCACTCTGGTTTTAGTTCTTTTCTGGGTTGCCTCCTGTGCCTTGCCCCGCGCCTCGCTCTTCCCCGGCAAATTTGTAGTGGCTGGAGAGGTTGGGTGGTTTTGTGGCTCAGTGTGGGTCCCTTTTTGCCCCCATGGTTTAGGGTCCCTCAGCTCGTTCGGTTTGCAGCCTCACTGCTTGAAGGCAATGAGTGGGAAATGGCAGAGAGACTTTGTCCCCTCCCTGCCAAAGGGAGATTTAATGATGAGGGGTCTGTTTCTGCCCCACATGTGGCACCGTAGCTCTCCACCTCCCTCTGCCTCTTTTCTTTCCCAACCCCTCCAAGATAGCCCATCTTGAGGGGACCAGGGCTTGTCTCTTGCTGTCATGAGACATTACGACCCTTGTCTTGGCGCAGCCTTCGAGATATAATCCAAATGTGCCAGATCTGATTTGGTCAAGAGTGACGGGTGTCCAGGACGCCTGAGTAGAAGGATACAGGTGATGTGGGGACTTCACTCTGCTCTTCAAGCTAGGCAGGTCTTCTCTGTCATGTTAGCGTGATGCTCTTCCTGAGCACACTTCATAGTCCTACATGGCTCCTGGTCCAGCCCTGGCTCGCATCTGGGCAGCTCAGAAATGAGAGGGGCAGAACTACTTGCCCACGAAGACGAGTTCCAGATTGGCCATTAAAGAACGGAGGAAGAATATCTAATTAACAACCCTAATGCTAGCAACGTGCAGAACCCAGACCAAAGTTTTCCTAGTGTAATGAGCTGATATAAAAGCAGCCAGAGGGAGACATCGTCAGCTTTATTGGGCTGGCAAACCCAGGCAATAGAGCTGTGCATTCTTGAGTGCCATCTTCTGGCACCTTGTATGTGAACCAGTTGCACGTGTGTGTGGCTGGAGTATTCTGGAAATGCAGAGCTGCTGCCAGGCACAAGGAGCAAAGCAGATTTTCTGCATTTTCCAGTGCATCCTTGAAGGATGCACAGGAAACAGCCACTTCTCTTTGCATCCTGCCATCCCTTTGACTGTGGAGAACCTTTGCCAGCACGAGGAGCCACACATCTGCCAGTCGGCTGCTGCCGTGTTGTTGGTGTGGGCTCCCCGTGCCAGCTTGGGAAGCATCTGTTTACTGGTTTATTTATCCCCTCTGCAATCGCCACGGGAGGATAATCTCAGCGACATGCCACATCTCGTTTACAGCCGGCCCCTGAAAAGTTAGAAGTGCAAGTTGTGGGGTGGGGAGGAGGCGGGGGGGGAGACGTGGAGTCACACACGCTGGGGACAGAAAGGGGAGTTGGGGAAATGTGTAAAATATTAAACGACATCGTGGCAAGACACAGACAGGGGTAGAACAATAATTAAAGTAAACAGCACATCAAAAGCCTGGCTAAAACTCCCATTTAAATTGCAAGTCAATGCAGAAACAGCTCATGTAGCCATGTATAAATGTGTTTCCAGGAACCTTTTAAGAATATTAACGATGATGGAAGCAGAACAGCAGTGATTCAGACTTTATGGTATGTGACAATCCAGGAGGCCACCAGACTCGTGCTTGGCTGTTGGCATAAGGAAGCTGATGAGAGCTTGGATCTTGCCAGAAGAGCAGGTTTCTTTCCAGGGAGACTTCAGGAGAGAGAGATCCTGAAGTGAGCAAGGATGGAGCCTCTTCTCTTGCCAGGGTTGTGCACAGTTTTCCTTCAGTCCCAGGGCTCCACGGTGAATGTCGGGGGCATCCCTATGAATCAGGTGGCAGGGACTTCCACGATTTTGTTGCCCACAGCCAATCCCTGGTTTTACCTTGCTGTCTGCTTCCCCAGGCCTTACCATAATTCATTTTAAAATTAAAAAAATGAAAATTTGTTTTAAGTGACCCAGGTCAGGTCCTCTTGTGTTCTTGCTTGGGATCTTCCAGCATGTCACCATCAGCACCCCTTTACTTGCTCCTGGTGAGGATTCCTGCTCCATTTCTAGTCCAGAGCATGCTCCCTTCCCATCTGTCATCCCCACGCCTAGACAGAGCAGAAGACCTAGAGTGTAATTAAAAAACTCGGGTCAGGAACTGAGGCCGTGCAAAACAAGCTGAGCAGCAGCATCGCGGGCGCCTCGCTCCTTCCCCGCCACGGGAGATGGCACAGCACCTTCCTCCCCGGCTCCGCTCGCCGTCAGCAGAACAGCACCCTTTGAATTAAGGGCCAGAAATCAGTGTCAGATTTGTCCTGACTCCCGCGCTGAACACCTTTGGGCTATAGAGCAAATCTCTTAATTATTCCCCGTGCCATTTGCCCTCGCCTGTACAATAGCTCTGTCCTTGGGGAGGACGAATTCTCCTTAGTCCTGATAATACTGTGATTTACGGAGGATTTCCTCCCCCGGCCTTCGGGGCACGGTGTTACCTAATGGAAGCAATTAAAAAGCGTTGGGAAGTGACCCCCTGAAAGTTCAGGCAGCTTCAGATGAAATAGGGGAATTAAAAGGCAGATGCGGAGAGACACCGGTTCCCGCGATTGCCTTCACCTGGCGCCGCAGCGGGTACGGGTGGTTGGAAGGGGGTGTCCCGGGAAGGGGATGGAGCATGAGAGGCTGAAGAGGAAAATTGCAGGTGGATTATGTTTTTTTTCCACTTGACTGTGTGTTTTCCTAAGAGGCTTTTTTGGATATTTCAAGCTTGGCAGGTCCTTCCTGGGAGACCGCATGAAGGTTTAACTTCCCACAAGGTTCAATTTTCCAGTTTAGGTTTCCAGACTTTCTGGTTTTCTCATAGCAGTAGCAAGCTCTTTTGCATCCTTCTGTGCTGCAGCTCCTAAGCCGCTGTGTAAAGGAAAGCATAAACCCCTGCTTTCTTTATGGGGAAACTGAGGCATGGCATGGGGGGAACAAGTCTAAAGGGGATAGTGCCCAAGCCCAGGGTCTCCCAGGCTGGGCAGGGAGTCTTGTTGTTTTCTCAGCAGGCAAGAAACACAGTCAGCAGCAGCGCTGATAGCTGGGATGAGCCTCACCGTGGCCTTACCCTTGAAATAGCCCTACTGCTGGCAGAGACCTCCACCTCCAGAGCCAGATGGACCTAACAACTTCCAAGCGCGATTGCCTTCAAAATATTCCCACTCACTCCTGGGCAATTCGCAGCCTTGGCAGCCCCATGGCATTTTGTCCCTGTCGAAGTGATGACGGCTGCGCTGGAGCCAAGGGTCATCAAGGCAGGGTCTGACCTTCCTTTCGGGAGGGTCTGGGGACACCATCCATCAGCAGCCATGTAGAGCAACCCACATTGGTCCCATCTCCTAAGAACCAGTATTACCTGGACCAAAGACGTTTACTGCTCCAGCAAGAGCATCTCAAATGCAAGTGGGATCCCCAGCAATGGGCTGGACCCACTCACAAGCTACCCCAAAATATCACTGGGGCAAACATTGGGAGGGGGCTGCAAACCTCCTCCCTCCCCCACTTCAGCTGGAGGGGCAGGGGATTGAGGTGAGACCTCAGGGCTTTTTGGGGTGCCCAGGTTTTGTAGCGGTCAGGAAAACAGGAGAGCGATTTTTTTACTACCTTAGCCAAACTTCTTGCCCCTCAATAGAGAAAAGCACAATTTTATTTTGGAAATAGCTAGCTCTAAACATAATCAATTTTCTCTGGTGCCTAGGTGAAAATTCAATACCACACGAAGCCCTTTCTCAAAGCGATCGTAGGTTTAGTGAGGGCAGGATTTCCCTTTTTTCCCCCCCTTGCACATGGAGTGGCTGAAAGCCTCCTGTCAGGATTTTCCCGGCATGCAGATGTTGTTTTGACCTAGATGCTTAAGCATTCGTTTACTGCTGAAGTTTTGCGTTTAGAGGTCTTAAGAGTTTGTATCGTGGGCTGTCTGGAAAGCTCTGAAAGGGAAAAAAAATACCGAGGGCAGCTCACGAGTGACGAAGGAAAACCGATTTGACGTTATTATGCCTCCGTTTATTGGCAGCCCACAATGAGATGTAAAGAAATGTCAAAAAATCCCATGTGCACATTGCTTTGGTTCAGGAAAAAATTGCTGTTTGCCTCTGCCCGGAGGCTACGAGTCACTCTGCTAATGCAGAAGGCACTAAAATGACCCCTTTGTTTTTCTTATGATCACTTCTGATAGTGCGCTCTGCCAGAGATATCATATCTTTGATCTCTCAGTGCTGATGTTAAGTCTCTCTTGAGTTCAGTAGCATCTCCTTGAGATTAATACTTCATGGCATTCTCAGCACCAAGCTGTCTTAACCCATACATCACAAGATGTCACGCTTCGCACTCGCCTCCTGCCTCAATGACTTCACGCTGGCACAATAAATAACCCTTGGCCAGCTCTGCTCTCCCCCGTTCCTTGTGTACAGAGAGTTTAACAAGGAACATGGAAACTCTCTGGAAGCGAGGAGGGAAGGGATGCTCTGGCAGCCACAGCAAGGGTGAGGATGGACCTGCTTCCCTCTGGGGAGGGAGGAGGCTGCCGAAATTTTGCAAGGGTTAGTCCTCTTTCCTCTCCCAGGGAGGAGGGAGGGAAGATGCGCGGTGGTTTCTCTGCAACACCTTATAGGGAGTGACAAAGCAGTGTACCCCTAGGGTACCCATCTGCTGGCTAGCTCGTTTCACATCCTCTCCGTTAGGCGAATGAGTTGGGAAAATCACTTTCTCCTTCGGCTTTTACTTTGGCGCCTGCTTTTTCGCTCGCTTGCTCGCTTTCCAAGGGCTGGGCGTGCAGATTTGGCTCCTTTTGCAGGACGGGCAAGGTGTAAAAAACACCTTCCCTCTTGTTTTGTGGGGTGAGTGAAGCGGGCTGTCAAACCACGGTGCTGCAACCCTGCAAGAGGACCACAAATCTCAGATGGGGCTGACTTTCAGAGCTATCTGAAACCCTCTGCGTCACCCTGACCCAGTGGGCAAAGCCTTGACCCAGGGGGGAAAAAAGGCGTTTTAAGAGGACTTGAAAGATGACGTCCATCAGAGGTTGGCTTTTTGGAGGTGAACATCCAGACTCATCAGTTGAAGTTCCTGATGTTAGCGGGTACCGGCGATGCAGAGCAGGGTCCGGGTTGCTGTGGTCCTGCTGCTCTTGGGATTGAAACAAGGTCATGTCCATGCTGTAACCAGAGAGCAATGGAAGTCCCAGTCGTGGAGATGCTTGAATATGAGCTTTGGGAAGGGTACCAGGGGATGCAAGCTCTGGTTATATGTGCGGTTTGGAGTGAAGAGGACTTTGCAAGATTTTTTTCCACTGACCTGGGGCCTGTCATTTATTTCTTGAACATTTATGTCGCTTTAGTGGTGCTGCTGGAGTATAACACGCTGTTCAGTGACTGTGATTTCAGGGAGTGGAGAGTTGCAAAAGAACCTTGACACTCCGCAAACTCAAGGTCCCCCGTTAACTCGCACCCACGCAGCCTCCCTCCTCTCCCTTGTTGCATTCGGTGAGGAGGAATTGAACCTGAAGGACTTCAGGGGGGCAGCGAGGTGGATTGAGTCCTGGTTGTGTGACAGGACTCAGAGGGTTCTAATTAATGGAGCGGGGTCAAGTTGGAGGCCTGTGACCAGTGGTGTCCCTCAGGGGTCAATACTCGGCCCAATCCTGTTCAACACATTCCTAAATGACCTGGATGAGGGGACAGAGTGTATCCTCAGCAAGTTTGCTGATGATACCAAATTAGGAGGGCTGGCTGACACCCCAGAGGGCTGTGCCGACATCAAGCGCGACCTGAACAGGCTGGAGAGCTGGGCAGAGAAGAACCTCATGAGGTTCAACATGGGCAAGCATAGGGTCCTTCACCTGGGGAAGAAGAACCCCAGGCACCAATCCAGGTTAGGGATGGATCTTCTGGGAAGCACTGCTGAGGAGAAAGATCTGGGAGTCCTGGTAGATAGCACACTTTCCCTGCGCCAGCAATGTGCCCTTGTTGCCAAGAGGCCAATGGGATCCTGGGCTGCGTAGGGAAGAGTGTGGCCAGCAGGTGGAGGGAGGTCATTCTCCCTCTCTGCTCTGCACTGGGGAGGCCACAACTGGAATCCTGCGTCCAGTTCTGCGCCCCCCAGTTCAAGAGGGACAGGGAACTACTGGAGAGAGTCCAGCGTAGGGCAACAGAGATGATTAAGGGATTGGAGCATCTCCCTTACGAGGAAAGGCTCAAGGAGCTGGGACTCCTTGAGGAGCCTGGACAAGTGAAGACTGAGGGGAGCTTAGATACTTATTTATAAGTATCTAAAGGGTGAGTTGAAGGATGTTGGAGCTGGACTCTTTTCAGTGGTTTCCAGCGATAGGACAAGGGGCAACGGGCTCAAGCTGGAACATGGGAAGTTCCATTCAAAAGTGAGAAAAAACTTCTTTAGGGTGAGGGTGACGGAGCCCTGGAAGAGGCTGCCCAGGGAAGGTGTGGAGTCCCCTTCTCTGGAGATCTTCAAGGATGCAGTCCTGAGTGATGTGCTCTAGGCGTTGCTGCCTTAGCAGGGGAGTTGGACCAGATGATCTCTAGAGGTCCCTTCCAGCTCTGACAATTCCGTGATTCCGTGACTTACCCAAGCGTTGCGTTGATGTGCTCGCCTGGGAGCGCTGCGGGCGCGACGTTGCGTCGCACCACGTCTCACGCCCTGCCCTGTGCGACGGGATGCGCCGGGGCGAGGACCCGGCCGCCGACCGTCCTCGAGTCCCCAGCCCGAGAAAGTGGCCGGTGTCGTTACTGAGGGGAAAAAAGTCCTTCGTCTCCCTCACTACTGATTTTCTGGAGATAGTTGAAAGGAAGAAACAAAGTCTCAGGGGAAGGAGTGAAAACCCCAGTGGTAGATAGTGCTAAATTGAGGTGTCCTGCAGTTTGTGACCCTCTTGTTTGCAGACAGACAGGCTGTGCATCCCCTCCTGCTGCGCAGGGGCCCTCCAAGGTGCCAGTCGCAGCTCCTTTATTGACAAAGGGGCTGTTTCCTCCCATTTCTTTTATAATCTTGTCTTTTAAAGCACGTTAAAGGCTCAGAGCACCCCATGCTCAGAGCCAAAAGATGCCTGGCCCAAAGAGCACCAATAAATTGATGCTTTCCCCAAAGAAGAGGTGATGAGGGCACACTGCAAGGCTTTATCTCCAAAAAAAAAAGAGCTGAACGGGTTGGGTTGAGTTTATTACTGGCTGGATCAGCCATTCCGGTGTGGAAATCCAGGTGCAAAAGGGACCGGGCTGAGTCTCTGCTGCTCGGGCTCCTACTAACCCACAAACACCCTTGTGCTGCTAAACCTACCTCTAATGAGAGCGTGATGCTAATGGGGTCCAGCAGGCTTGGGAGCACAGGCAACACGTGTGCCTCGCAGGCTGGGTGGCTGCTACCGAGAAAGGACGATGCAATTAGAGAAACCCCCTTCTTTTCTTTATTTTTTTTTTTTTTTTCCCCACCAGGCTTTGGGAAAAAGGGTTTCATTTGTTTTACGTTCTGTCACAACAGGTTAGAGTATTAGCAATCACGGTTCACTGCCATCTGTATTTGTTCCATTTGTGGCATTTATGATGGCTATCCACATTAATTATTTCACTGCTAAAGTCCCTTCTAATTTCAGAACACTGTTATTTCTAAGAAAGATGGATATTAAATATGCCACACATCAGCACGGGGTGGCATTACACCATGCTATTAAGTTCTGATGCGAAGGCTTGGCAAAAAATAACTTTGCTATTTGTAATCACCGTGAAGTGTTTTAGTGTTGCAGCTTGGAATAAGAAATAAAGATGATGACAGGAACTGATTTCTTATTAGGACGCGGTGCAGGAGTTTACATAAATCAGGAAGGAAATAACGAAGTAACCCTTGGCTGGCCAGAGCCCCACGGGTACCTGTTGGTTGGGGTCTGATGGGGACTGCTCTGGGTAAAAAGGCTTTGAGGGCATCTCCACCCAGCACTGAGGTCCTTGATCTGCCCAGGGAGGTGGTGAGACCCTGGCTGGGTGGAGTGAACCATCACTCCAGGAATTACAGAGCGACCCATCGATCCCAAGGAAGGAGCTGAACTCCCCAGGTGTTTCGGGGCTGGTGGATGATGTTGCAGAGACTCAGCAGGACTCTTCCTTGGGCGGCAGGAGCTTGTCACATCATGTGGGGCTACATTTTGCATGCACAACATTTTTGCCCTCCCTAACGTTGCTTATGTTTTGAGGGGTTTTGGAGAACCACTGCATTCCCATGGCTTACAGGTGCTATAACCCTGGTGAAGCCCCAGGACTTGTTGTAGACCAGCCTTTGAGGGCTTTTCCTGGGAAAGCAAAGGAGAGGGATTTTTTTCCCCATGAGGTGGAAACAGATACCCCCATCAGCCCTGTGTTTATTGAGGATACGGTGTCTGTGCCCAGTGGATGTGGTGGGACAGAGCCAGGTTGGGTGTGACTTGTAGATGTGGCATCAAACAACCAATTCTGCAACAGCAGGTTTGTGGCACACTCTTGCTGGAGCTGCCCTTTAAATATGGTTTGATCCATGAAGACACGCTCTTGTTATCCTGCCAGGGAGGGCGGACAGAGGTGATGAACCCACGTTTTTGGCAGTGGGGCTGAACCCTGGGTGAGTTTGGCTTCTGCCAAACGAGGCGTGGAGTTGAAGGGCACCTAGGAAGAGAGAGGGCAGAGCAGTTGTGCGCGTAAGCGCTTTGCAGGTTACTGGAGGTTGTGGCAACAACTGGGGATGGGGTTAGAGAGCAATTTGCCTTGGGTTGAGCCTAAGGAGAACTCTTTGTGATTCTCAGCAGACCAGTCAAAAAAAAAAAAAAAAAAAAATAAAAGAAAGAGGTTGAGATCAAATGCAACGTTTTGCTCAACTCCCAGATGAAATATTCCCTCTTAGCAACGAGTGTTTGTGTTCAGGTTTCGCTAAGAGCGAGGGATAATTTGAAATGAAAAGTAAACTAAAGGGGGGAAAAAGCCCTCCTGTTATTTTTTCTTCAAGTGTCAAAACAAATTTCTCTAATTCCTTGGGGGTTTGGGTTTGTTTATTTTTGGCTGCTGTGGTTTTAGCTCCTCAAGCCGTGGAAAATTTGGCAAGGCTACGGTGAGGCATCCCAGCATCTCCAGAGTTGTCTGGGGGTGGGAGAGGTGCTGCTGAGGGCAAGAATTTCAGCTGCATCCACTCGGGCATCTCAGGTCCAGGCTCTGATCCCAAGGGCTGCTTCAAACCATCCTGCTGCACTGGGTTGAGCAAGTCTTTCCGCCGCAAACAGGTCCTCCAGTCCCGCTCTGCTTCGTGTCTCAGCTCCTAAGCAGCTCGTGCTCGATACAGAAGGGTACACCAACCTTTCTCAACTGTTATTGTCTATTAATTAAATGCTAATTAATTATTAAAAGGGTATTTATTGAGATTTAACAAGTCTGCAGCTAAAAAAGAAGAAAAAAAACCTGGCGGTGACAGGTGTTACACTCCAGTAATGAGGTTCTTAATAATCAATTGGCATTTGTTTGACTTAGAATAACATTCTTATTAAATCTAAATCAACTCTTTACTTGAGACACTTAATTACATGTGGGTTATTTTTTTTTCCTGCCGCCTTTCCTTGGCGCGGTGGGAGTTCCCAGCCCGCGTCTCCAGGCGTAGACGGAGGAGGCTGTGCCTTAATAAATATGAAAGGTGATGGTTATTCATCGAGAGTGCCACTTAAGGAACGATTTCCCCGAGCTCCTATCCACATCGATGCTAACGGGAGCTTTAAGGGCTCTTTCACTTTTCATTAGGAAAGTTGGCACCTTGGGGAGGACTATTTCCCTGGTACCAACCCCACGTCCATCCCAGGGCAGCCACTGCCACCGAGCATCCTCCTGCCCCTGTTCAGGGGAGCTGCCAACCTCACCTTTCACTCGGTTATTTATTAGAAATCACATGGAGCATTGGGAAAAGTTGCTCGTGCGGTGCTGGAAACCCACAGGAGGGGAAAAATAAAAATCCTTCCAAGCATTTGCTTGACCGTGGTGCCCTGTGGAGAAGCAAGAACTTCACAAAAAGCTGCGGCGATTGCTCTGGCTCAAGTTTTGTGTTGCTGATGCGAAGGCCAAAGTCTCCCTACTCCATTATCCAGACAGTTTGGTTCCTCCAGGGTCAGCACCATCTTTTAAAATGCCGTCGTTGGGTACATTTTTGCCTTGCAAGGAAACGGGAGGCCGGGCAGGGGAGCAACTGCTGGCTTTAATCGAAATTTAATTACTTCCCCTTTTAATGCGGCTTTTAAAAAGGAAACAAGGATCCCAACCGGGTGTTCTTTTAGCACAAACAACAACAGGGGGGGAAAAAAAGAAAAAGTAACCGACAGCAACAAACAATCTGTGCTATTAGAGGATCATTATTCCGATATTATTTATTCCAGACTTTTTGATACTCTCCAATGCTTGACTTCACAGGCTCATTTAGTTCCTTTCAAAAGCAAGGCAGCGCTGCAATTTGCCAGGAGAAAATGTGATAAACATTATCAAGGAGGGAAGGAAAAAACCCGGCGACTGTAGGGATAAACATATATCTATTTACGGGCCAGGGAGGGGTGTGGGCGTAGGGGGAGTGGCGTTCACGGCTTCAGAGCCGTGGGGCAGAGCGCAGCACCCGGGGCAGAGGATCCAGAGGTTGAAATGATGGTTGTTTCAGCTGCCTCTCAAATGTCAAAGCCCTTCCTTGCCTCTTGCTTGGGAAGACGGAGGAGGTTATGGATATTTTCTTCCATCTCCTTTGATGGAGGAAAATTGTGAAACCCGACATCCATGGGATGTTCTCTGAGGCTCCCTTGGAGCAGGGTTGCTCTTGGGGTGCTGTCAAGGGGGAAGTAATGCTGCAATCCCAATGTGTCCAACCCGAGGGGAAAAGCAGCGTGGCCAGCAGGGTGAGGGGGAGGATTCTGACCCTCTCTTCCGCTCTGGGCAGACCCCCCTGCAGTGTTGTCTCCAGCTCTGGGGCCACCAACAGCAGAAGGACATGGACCTGTTGGAGTGGAGATGGTGGGAGGGCTGGAGCCCCTCTGCTGGGAGGACAGGCTGAGAGAGTTGGGGGGGTTCAGCCTGGAGAAGAGAAGGCTCCAGGGAGACCTTCGAACCCCTTCCAGTCCCTAAAGGGGCTCCAGAAGAGACGGGAAGGGAATCCATAGGATGATCCCTTGATCAGGGAGGGAATCCATAGGAGGAGGGGGAAGGGTTTGACCCTGAAAGAGGGGAGATGGAGATGAGATCTGGGGAAGAACTTCTTTGCTGTGAGGGTGGGGAGAGCCTGGCCCAGGTTGCCCAGAGAAGCTGTGGCTGCCCCATCCCTGGAGGGGTTCAAGGGCAGGTTGGAGGGGGCTTGGAGCAACCTGGTGTGGTGGGAGGTGTCCCTGCCCAGGACAGCGGGTGGAACTGGATGATCTTCAAGGTCCCTTCTAACTCTAACCATTCTGTGATTCTATGACATATTATCTGTTACCCAGGTGTAAAATGTACTGTATTTCCCCCGGGCTGCAGAGAGGGATGCAAAAGTGCATCAAGGCAGCAGTAGGTTAACGGGCCCCCTCTGACCCTGGCAAGAGAGTCAGGAGGTAGCTGATGTTTTGTGAGGTTGTCCAAAACTGAGAGAGTTGGGGTCTAACCCAGCATCGCAGGGGTCCAAATCAAGGAGAGGAACAAGCTGTTGTCTCCAGGAGTCTTGACCATCCCTGAAAACTTGGGAGCTCTTGGGTGTTGCTGCCAGAAAGCGTTAGATCACGGTATCATTAGATCACCGGGCTCTGCCTGAGTTATTATTGATAGTGAGAGCTGTTGCATCCAATTAGTTGTGTGGATTAAGAGAATCCCTTCTGAAGTTTGGTATCCCAGGAAAAAAAAAAAAAAAAAAAAAAAAGAGAAAAGGAAAAGAAAAAGAAAAAGAAAAAAGCTTTAATAAACTGGTTTGGATGAAAAGCCAGCCCTCAAAAAGCCCAGTCACATGGGAATCTGTCAAGTCATCGTGTCAGTGCAGCCTGGATGAGAGTGCAGTCACCTTTGGGGGTAAAATGAGCGCATTCTGTAAAGTTTCAGTCGAAGCAAAGTTGGTTAAAACTGCATTCTTTTCTAGTCCTGTTCTTTCTCTGGACATCTTCAAAACAACATATTGCTATGCTTTATTCCCCAATTCCAACCAGCAGCCAGAATGTGATTGCATTGATCTAGCTGAGGCAGCTTGGGGAAAAAAAGGGCAGATTTTGGCTCACAAGTATGGCTTGCGGAGGCTCTGGCAGGAAGATGCTGTGCTCGGGTACCACCGTTCTCCTTGTGCTTCCTAAAACCTCTCTGCGGATTTGAAGCAATCCATCCTCTTCCTCACCCCAGGCATCCTCACCTCTTCCAAGGCAGGTTTGCCCTGTCGGCTCAGACTAATAGCTGTTTATTGGGGTACAGCCTAATTTCTAGTGAAATTTGCCTTTCCTGGGCTTTTTATCTCTTTTCCTCCCTGGTGCCACGTGGGCCAGCCCAGCGTGCTGGCGTATTGCAGTGTGACATCGCGGGGTTTGGGGTGGACAGGCGGACGGATGGCTTTTGACGTGCCTCCTCCAGCAATTCCTCTTGAAAGGGAATCTGAGGGAAAAAAAAAGAAACCCACAACCCACCATAAATCGTGCAATTCATTTATCGTCAAAAGGACCGTGATATTGAAAAATGAGCCTTGATGTTGCGAAATGATTGAAATGCGGGGAGATAATTTAACTACAGCTACCTTGTTCAAACAGCCCTTTTATGCTTGGTGCAGTGTGGGTTTATATATACGAATATATTTTGCCTATATTTATTTTTCCTGCAAAGAGACGCACCGCCGCTTTCAAAGGCTCTTTTGGGATGGCTGTAGCCTTTGTTGGATTATCTCTAACCGCGGTGGACCTGAACCCTCTCTCCTGGGATTTGCCTGAAGTTTGTGGGTTGCAAAGCTGTGTCGAGCCCCTCGGTTTTCCACCTCACCTCGGTTTTCCACGGGAAGGGGGCTGGAGGCAAGCCCAGGGTGCTAAACCTCCCCCGTTGGAGCATCCTCACCTCCTTGTTGTTGGAAAAATAAACCCAACCACTCTGTACCTGCAAAATAACCCTCCTGGACTCTCTGCCTTACACCTATAAAGTTCCAGCTCTCCCCTGTGTGTTTTTATCTCGGCTCATGCAACAGCCAGTGGCGCGGAGCTCTTGCAGAGAGGCCAGATTTCCTGGGAGTGAATTAAAAAAAGGGAGGGTTTCCTAAAAAAAAAAATAAAAAGACCGAACCCCAACCCTAAAGCAACGACAAACTGCTGAAAACAAACCAGCCCCCTCTGCCCCTCCTGCTTTGGCGATGTAAGGGAGCTCGTAGCCATTATAGGACTTTTTTTTAATAGAGCCTTGGCCGGCCTGGGAGAAGAATTTGCTCTCCCCAGAGCCTTGTCTTTAGGACGAGCATCAGAAACATCCTTAAATCTTCAAAAAAAACCCCACCAAACCCCTTGTCTGGCTGCGCGGATGAGAGCCCGGCTGCCGTAAGGAGCTGTAAAAACCTGCTGATAGACAGATGGAGCGGTGTAATTATACGCGGGGAGGGGGGGGGGAGGTGGGGGGGGGGGAAAGCGCTCGCTGAAATTATTAGTGTGGGCAGACAATTAGAGGCTTTTCCAGAAGATTACCCTCTCCCTCCCATCTGCGCTCCGTGGAGGAGTTTTTACGCTGGCGATGCTGTTTCCAGCCTCAGCCGTTGGCCGTTTTGCCCAAATCCCGGCTTTTTTGGACCTCACGAGCTTCGATAAAAAGCTTTTTTTAGGAGGTTTTTAGGAGGAGGGAAAGATGCCGGTGGGCGTTTCGCAGAGGTTTTGGTGGTGATGTCCCCCTCCCTATGCGGGTGGGGGTACCCAGGGGTGCAATGGGGGGTTTCCCTGAGAAATCAGCCCTCAGGAGGCTGATTTGGGGTGAGATTTGGCAATTTCTGGGTTCCTCCAGCTCGCTGGGGACATTTTCAAGCATGGTTAGTGAGGACCAGGGAAGACAGGCAGCTCCCAGGGCCAACAGCAAAGGGAATGGCCTACTGCAAACTCATTTCAACCAAAATAATTATTTTTGTGTTGATTGGGTTTTTATTTTCAATATTTGATGTGTTGAGGAGTTAAACAGGAATAATTTTGGATGGCTCGCACCTTTTTTTTTTTTTTTCCCCTTTTCTTTTTAAAAACCCACTTAGCACATTTCATTTCAGCAATGAGGGATTCTTTCCCAACAGTTTATTTTTCAAGCTGTAGTCACTTCGTTTTGAAAACATTGCCACTGGCCATTTGTTGAGATTTCTGGATCAGGGGGAAAAAAAAAAAATAATACCTGAAACCAGAGTAATCTTGATGATTCGTAAAGTCCCGCGTCAGCTTTTCTTTCCCTCGGAAAGAAGAAGATAAATTGGGTGAAAACTTTCACCCAGCTGCCACGGTAACACTGGGGATGGTGCTTGTGGTGAGCAGGAACCAGTCCCAACCTGTAATTAAATATTTCCTAAGGTACCACATCCTCCATCCTCTTTACCAAACCCACAGCAGGGTGGGATGGCAGCATCTTTGCAATGAAAACCGCTTTTGGGACATACGCCTGGTTTGCTGTTGTGTATATATATATGTTTACTGTCCCTTTTGCTATGTCTTAAAAGCCCCATCAAAATCCTTTGCTTCAAACCCAGCCAGGCTTTAAGAGGCGACCTGAAGCCTGAGGACTCCTTTCTATCCTGTAAATGCGTATACATGGGGAGACGGAGAAATAAAATAAGTAATCACAAAGCGGCGTGGTCTAAATTGACATCAAAATACATTTGCTGCAAATAAAAGATGAAAAGTGGGAGCAGTAAATTATGCAGGACTTGGGAAGGGAATCTCTCGTTGATGAAGTTGCCTGTGGGTCGCGGCTGTTTGCAGGGTAGGGTTGAGCTTTTACCCTCCGCAGGGAGCTGCTGCTGCAAGAGACCCTCCTGTCTCTTTTGTTCCATCCTTTACAGAGCAGAGAAACCAAAATGCAGCTTTTCAGGGTGGGTTTTGCTATTGGGAGCTGCTCGGGCTCCTAGAGGTGGGATGGTCCCTGCCTGGTTGTGTGGTGGTATCCAACATCGACGTCTCTCCATCGCATCCTCTGTTTCGTTCTCCAACTTCGTGGTTGGGAAAGTCCTGGACGAGGGTCACTGCCTGGGTGCAACACCCCATGGCTCTGCCCCTCACCGTGGGGCGTGCCCTCAGCATCCTGAAGGTGGTGGAAGAAGCAACCGGGGGTTTATCAAACCCCATCTTCCACCTTTCCTTAGATGCAACCACCGGTTGCAGGTAACAACCACCTTTTTGCATTTGCTCACCCTTCCTGCCAAAGGGACGGGAGGGATGCGAGGGAAAACGCAGCCCACGATGCCCTCGATGCTTTGCCCTCAGCCCCGGGGTTGCAAAGACAAGGTGGGCAGCTGCAGAGGGCACCTCCAGCAGCACCTCAGCCTCCCGAAACCTCTCCCGTCCTCCCTGGCTTGCTTTGACACAGCAGTTAGACGCGTTGACATCATTTTGAGGGCTGACATTTCAGGGGGCAGCTCTCAGACCCTGCGAAGCCTTTGACGTCTCCTAGGGAAAGATGCCCTCCAAGCCAGTGGAGAAACGTCCATCCATGCCGACTGCGGCACCCGCTGCCGTGCGCCGGGGAGGAGATGCTCAGGCCCCAACCCCGATGCTCTTTAAGCGGTCCTTGCTGGGGAAACAAACTCGGGAGGCTGCGAAGGGGAATTCAGCAGCGCTTCCAGGCTCTCCTACCCTTCTTCTCTCTGCTGGAAGTGACACGAGTTCCCCCAGCAGCTATGTCTTCTCACCTCCCTGCCTGTGCCAACGCTGCCGGCAGCTCCGAGAGCATCGCGGTGCTCGTTCCCCCACCCCACGCCTCCCCCCCCTCCGGCCGCTTACATTTTCACTTCTTTCTTTCAGGGCTGGATTACAACCCCTCTCTGCAATTTAATTGCGATTAGATGCACGAGTGGTGCTGCCAGATAAGGCTAGAGAGGCAGTCAAGGGTGCGTTTGCCTCACCCCAGTTTATTATTTTATTTTTCTTCTTTTATCTATTTTTTTTTCTCCTATTTATTTTTTTCTCCTTCTTTCTATTCTTTTTCCCCACCCTGGTTGATTTGCTTGTTGTTATTTCCCCCAAACCCCCCGTAAATAAGCTGTTAACATCACCAAGCCCAGCAGGAGAAAGGTCTCCCCAGCGTCGCTACTTCTAGTCGGATAAACCCACAAGGCTCTTGGTTTCCCTTTTTCTGAATATATTTCCCCATTCTTGCCCCTGCTTCCACTCCATCCTCTCTTTTTCCCTATTTTCCTCATTCCACCTGAGCGTTGGCAAGCTTTAGCAGTCGATACCCTTTATGTCATGTCACATTAGAAGTGGGAAAAGCAGAATTTATTGAAAGTCTTTAAACGGGGAGAGGGATTTTCTCTGAGAAAGAAAAAGCACAGCTCGCAGCCCGAGTTTGGAAGAAGTTTGACAAGGCAGCTCAGAAGGCAGAGAGAGGAGTATGAAACGATCTCTCCCTGCTCCCCTAATTTACAGCTGTGACAATACGATGCCGTTAGTGCACATTCATCTTCATGTGTAAGGGAGGGAAAAAAATCAAAATAATAAAAAAAAAGATCATTACGTGTCTTTCAGCATTGACCAACCTGAGGAGATGGGAGTTATTCTTAGGAAAATCATGTATCTTCTTTACTTTGGCATCAACATAAATAAAATTATTTATCTCTCCAATTTAAATGCTCTGCACCTTTAGCAGGCAATAAATTCTTCTCTCCCGTCCCTTTATGTATTTATTCCTCGCTCCATCCTTCAGCGCTGAATATGAAACGGCAGCTTCTCTCCCCGCTCAGGGCAGGGGGAGGACCCCGAAGTTTTCTCCATCCTTCCTTCCCTCGGGGGAGAGAGGATGAGCGATGCCAGAGCCAGGCGTGGTCCCTCCCCGCATCCAGCCTTGTTTTTCCCCAACCCCGCCGGGGCTGCCAGGGCTGTTGACTTCCCCGTGCGATGGGTCAGCCTTGACATTTCATCATTTGGGAATTAATTGCTGCTTTTGGGATGGCGCGTGATGCCCAGGCTTGGGGTGGAGGGGGCTCTACTGATGCTGTGGGTGCTCCTGGGCTGCCGTCAGCACTTTTCTCTTGCCTGATGTCTTTAATCAGAAGGGTTGGTGACGAGCCAGGGTTGACAGCGGAGAGGCAGGGGAAGCCGGGAACACACACAAAAAAAGACAGACCTCATAAACGTTGCATCCCATCTCGCTCCCCGCTTCTCTTTTTCCTCGCTGCTTTATCTGACACCATCAACTTCTGCGCCGCTTTGCTTTCCCTCCTGGATTTAAACCAGAAATAAAATAGTAATAATAATCATCACCTTGCAAATCAATGTATATTCTTGCAATGGCGAAATCATAAAGATTTTAATAGCAACCTCGATATTACTGTCTGTCTTGCGTAGCGCTGTGAATTATGATGGCTACTACGTGCCTGGTGCCCAAATGGGCTCATGGTCAGTGCTGCAGAGGTGAGACGGCAGAACAGGCTCCTGGCTTGGATCTACAAGACTTTGGGTAATGTCAAGCAACCCTGCGGGGTACATACAACCTGGGGTTTTGTGGACATTATGATGGGGCAGCACAAGGATGGCTGAGATAACCCCTAACACAACCTTCATGACTAGTTACTCTTTGGACCCAACTTTGTGCCCCAGGCTGGTGCCAACTGTTGTATAGAAGCTCTATGTAGACTTGGCCTTCAATCCCTTGGTGGGGTCTACGGTGCTGCAGGCCAAAGAGGCAGTGGGGAGCTCAGAAAGCTGGATGGGAAACTGTGCAGGCACCACAGGGAGGCACTGGAGGGGTGCCAAGGGTCATATATTTGGGGGAGAAAGTCCAAGATGCTGCTTCAAGGTGGGAGAATGTGAAGGAATTGCCCAGGAACTGCTCAGGTTTGCACCAAGAGCAGGAAAGGAGGGTCTCCATGTGGGGTGTCCCATCAACGTTCCCCTGGTTTTTAGTGGGCAAAATAAATCCAGCTGGAAACCCCACATTTTCCCCAGAAGAGACTTCAAGCGGAAAAAATCTTAGTCCCAGGGTATCTTTTGGTGGGAAGATTTTTGCTCTTGCTGTGGGAAACTTAAAAGGGTTGGGATGGGTGGTTTCGTCTCAGTACCACATGTAGAAATCCAGTGTGAAACAGTCCCCTCACCTGGACTTTCCTTTTTTCATTTTGAGTCCATGCCTTCCATTTGAGTCAAAGCCTTCCTTCTCTTCCCCCAACCAAAAATAACCCAGCAGCAATGACATTTTAACAGGAAATTAAATGAAAACATTTGTTTTGAATTGACATTTTGACTTGAAATGTTGATTTGTTCTGGATTTTGAAGGCAGGGAGCAACAACAAACTGTTGCAAATGAGAAAAAGAGGAGATTGTGTTGAAAAATAGCCATGGACTTTCGGGTCACGGAGGGGACAGAGAGGGGACACTTTGCTCCTGGGGAGTCCCCAGGTCTCTGCATCCGCTCTGTGTGAACGGACACACAACCAGCCGCTCGGTTTCTGCAAAACTTTTGCGTCTTATTAAAAACAGGGAAAAAAATAGGCTGTTTTCTGTTTTCATGAGAAAGCTAGGCATTTTCACAAAGTGGGGAGAGAGGGAATCATTTTTCTCCATCAGCCGTTCTTCGTTGCCGTTAGGAGGGTGATACTGTAGATGCATCGAGGTTTCGCGTTCTTTAAATATCACTGGTATTTATTTTCATTACTCTCTCTTAATTATAATGAAGCTGAAGTCTCCTCTGTGCCCTGATGGGGAATTTATCCCAAAAAGCATCTCGAAACGTTCCGTTTCTTGGTCTGCAAACATCCTTTCATCTCTCCAGCATCCCATCTGTCTGTCTAGCTGCTCCTCCACCGCTTCCTTCCTCTTCCTTGTGATCACAGCCACCAAGACCTGTTAAATGAATATTTTCACAAAATCTTCGTTTGCATTTCAAACGGTACAAAAGCACAGAAACCCACAGGAAAAAAAAAGAAGGGGGGGGAAGTCAACTTTGCTTTCCCAGACCCTCCCCGTTTCTCACATCTGAAGAGATTATTAAACTTGTCCGAAGGTAAAAATCTCAACCCTTCCCCACACACCCCCAGTGGAAATAATTTTCCTGGGATGTTCTTTTGGTGTGGGTTGGGTTGTTTGGGTTTTTTTTGATGTTATGATGAATTTGTGGGATGTTGCCCTCTAATGGCTGATGAATGGGAAAGCTATGAGACCTGCCCAGGAAATCTGCCTTTATTATTCCTGGTAGAAATGAGGTTTTTTTGGAGATAAAGGGGGGTTTGCTTTGTACCCAACAGAGGCGAATGGGAAATTCATGCTGCACTCTCACAGTGCTGCCTCTCCAAACCCCTTGTTGTTCATCCCACTACGTCCTAAATAGAAATAACCCAGAGTAAAGGTTGGGGAAGGCATTTTTTTTCCCCAAAAAGCCTTTTTTGGCTTCTTCCACCCTACAGGAGATGCCTTGAGGACCGCAGCAGATGGCTCCCCAGCATCGCAGCTCCGCAGAAGGAAGCTCCTCCAGTCATTTATTTTTTGAGCGAGTGAAAACATTTTGACTTGAACTTTCATATATAATGATGAGGGTTAGTTACCAAAATCCACACATTTCCTTTAGTCGTTTTCATTTACTACTGTTTTAAATTATTTCACAGTCTTGCAAATCTCCATCTGACAGTCAGAGCCCAGGCAGGGAAAGCAAGAGAGAGGGAAAAAAAAAAAACCCACTAAGTGTTCATTTTTCACATAATATATTCCAATCCTGTTAGGTCGTGCTGGTGAAGGTAATATTTCTGGCATTCATTTAATGAAAATGACAGTGATGAATGGTTAATTATACAAATTACATTCTTATTAAATCCCCTGGAATCACTGCCTTAGAAAGTCTTAGCTCTGGACTTCTCGCACTATATAAATATTTTTTTTTAGGAGCATCTTTACTGCTGTCTGCTGCAAAACTGTCTTCCAAAAAACCTTGAAAAGCATTAAAAATCCCCTAGTTAAGTCAATTACTGCAGATAAGTTAATCTTAATGGGATGCTTAAACCCCTGTCCTTGCATAAGTTTACTTTTCATCCCTCTCTCTCAGCTCTGGAGGCGCTGGAGAGAAAAGTTTTCCGGCGATTGTTGTGACCAATGGATTAAGAGGGGATAAGCAGGGCTGGATGCAAAATTTCCAGCAAAAAATGGGTTCTAGCAGAATTTTCTCCCTGAGCTTGCGCAGAAATTTCCTGGTTTGGGGTGGGGGACAGCAGGATGCCCGGGGGATGCAATGCCCTGGGGAAGCGCAGTCTGGTTATATCCTAACACCAAACTCCCTGCCGTGACTTGATCCCTCCGCAATGGGGAAAAAAACCCCAGTAATGGACAAATCTCATTTTTCAAGCCATGCCTTTGGGAAGGGAAAACGCTGCGCGGCTCCTTGGAGCGACAGCCTTTAACCTCTGCTTATTCCCAGGGTTTTAAACCCCGCTCCCAACCGTGCCAGGTCCTCCTGGAGCAAACACGTGGCGGTAACTTTAATTGCACAGCACGGGATGAAGCGGCAGATATTAGCCAGGCCGTGTATGCTCGGGGAATAAATGTAATAAATAGACTATTAAGTTAAGCAAGTTTTCAGCTTCAGCAGTGAAAGTGCCCATCTATCTTGCGTGGCTTTCTGCATGCTTCATTACCGCGTGTAACCACATTGAAAAAATATGCTTTATCCTTTATAATTAGATGAGAAGTTCCCAAAGATATACGTTAGCGCTGCCAACCACCTGACACTCCGCAGCGGCGCGGAGTCGCCCGCTTCCAGCAGCTTCTAATGAAATTTATTACCGAGCCTCATATTAGACTAAGTTAACATCACTTAATCTTCTTACTTGACAGAGTTATGTATGAGGCGCTCTGGGATATATTGGCAGGGATTTAGGGAGTGGGAAGGGAGTGAGCTGTGCCAAGGGGGTAGAGGTGGGTGCGAGGCGGGGGGTTAAAGGCTCTGGGATGGGTCTGCTCTTATTTCCCCATCCCCTTATTTCTGCTGATACCCCGAAGGGACAGAGCATCTTCTGCAGCTTCTCTTCATTATTTTTTTTTTTTTAAAACTAACTGCAGGCTTTGCCTTGCTCAATACAGATAACAGCAGCAGTTAATAATTAAGAAATGAGCCATGACCTCTCCAGAGAGGGGGGAGAGCGTGCGGCGTTACTTGATACAGGCAGAGCATCACCAAAAATCAAAACGACTTCCCTCGAACGATGTAGGCTGCAGAAAAGTGTCTGCTGGGTCCCCAAATTGTCACCGCATCATCATGCATTTAAGTCACAGCGCCTCTGTGCTGTGGTCCTGGTGTGGCCCCAAGTGCTCCAAGTCTTTCAGCAAAGGGAAATGGGGAGGTTTGTTTTCATCCTAATTTTTCTTCTCATTTTCAAGGGATGCTGGAGACTCGGGGGGAATTTTCAGGAACGAACAACTTGTTTGGCTTGGGATTTGGGGCTTCATCCATCTCCCCCCTCCCTTCTCCCCGGCTTTTTTGTCTCGATAGCAAAACATTGAACCCCCGGTGCCTGCTGGAGCCTCAAATAAGCCAAAGGCAGGAGAAATGATGGAGCTGCCGTCGCTTCTCCCTCTTTTTACTCAATAAGCTTCGTAATCTCTGTATAACTACCTATATCACAAAAAGACAGGAGGAGCAGGGGGAACTTTATGAGCTAGTTAGAGCAGGGAACTCCATCACCAGCCATGACTATTATTATAAAATATTCTGGAAGTTAACTCAATAAAAAAACTAATAATGAGAGGAACCATCTCTGCCTTTGTTTATAGCTTCTTTAAGTGTATAAATGAGCATGAGGTGATTAATGAGGGTGATCTGAGAGAGAAAGATTTGCATGCACAGTGCTTGAATTATTTCCTTATTGCATGTGCTTCCCAGTCCCTCTGTTTATTGTGCTGCTCGACGCTGTTTAATACAGAATGACTAAAGTTATGAGATCCTATTTATTCCACCTGACATTGTCCCCTCTGCCAGCTCAGCCCCTGGGACAGATAGCGCATGCACAATGAATTCAGAAAATATATTAAAAAGCAATTATAAACTCCCTGCCTTCAGTGTCCTGGCCTTATTCTTCACAGCGCTCCCTGAGAATTAGCATAATGTCTACAGGCTCTCATGGAGTTATCAAAACACGATGAGTCTCTATCTTATTTTCAAGAGCTGATGGATTTAGGAGTTAAAGGTTGCCAAAGGTGCAGTCGTGTACTCCTCCTCCATGTCCTTGTAAATGTTACTGGTGCCAGTAGCACGTTTCCCCTGCCACCAGCCACCCCAGGAGATGGTGGTAGCTTGAATTTTCCTGGCTCAGTGCATGTTTCTTGCATTAAGCACTGTCCTTTGCTCTTCTGGTGGTTCATGGTGGCTCAGATATTAGACTTCTGTTATATTCCTGGGCTGCTTTCCCCACCAACTTCTGGTTTATAGACT
Organism: Calidris pygmaea; assembly: GCA_003697955.1. NCBI lineage: Eukaryota > Metazoa > Chordata > Aves > Charadriiformes > Scolopacidae > Calidris > Calidris pygmaea. The sequence goes on along the minus strand of QJSC01002443.1, from coordinate 206,192 downwards.
TCTAAAAACCTCTCTGAGGGACAGGAAAGACGTCAGAACGAGCCATTTCTTATACGCTGGGTAATTTTTCTTGCCTCTCAGACATTGCAGGGTAAGATCCCATTAACTGCAAGCTGGATTTTATCAGTTCTCCTCTCTCACTCTTTCTCCAGAGCTTTTAAAGCAGGTATGTGCTCTCAGGCAGGAGGGTGATGGTGTGGCAGTGGGGACAATCTGCACACCGGGGGTCAGTGGGCTGCCACGTCGAATCACAAACCCACTGGGTCAAACACCATTTACCCTGGTCAACCCTGCAAGGATGACAGCCATCAAATGGCCAGGCAGGGGGAAAAAAAGCACAATTTAGGGGCAACAGCGCCACAGGTAGTTTTAAGTGTGATTTTGGATTAAAATGATGGTGAAACTGGGGTGTTTCTCCACTTCATAACTGGAGAAAACCAGCAAAGCCATAACAAAATCAATGCCAGGATGCACTGGGAAAAACTTCGCACTTGGATATTGCATTGTTTTATTATTTATGTCTTCTCTTATGCATAATAATACATATATTTACGTTGCAAATCCGAGGTAGCGTTGAACCAGCTGGCACCGTGCGACTCCATCTAATTATATACAGTCTTTTGGGTTTAGTTCCATAATTCTCCACCATAATTCTCTCCTGCAAACCTCGTGCTGGATTTTAAGTCACTCCCAACACCAAAAGCTTCATCTCGGTTAAAAGTGAGGGTGCACACAAATATATTAACATTTCAGGAAGTACTTGAAGGCTTTCATAGCCTGTCTTTACCAGAAACTGTTTATCAAGCATCTTAATACAGACCAATTTGTACACCTCAAAAATACATTTATTCTGTAAATTGTTTATAGAAAACCAACAGAAGGAAATGGGCTTTGCTGCTATTGAATTCATTAGTAGCAGACTGCCTGATTGCTTTTATTCCTTTTAACCTCCTCTTGTATATTTTATTCGCTCGGAATATTTTATAGACCTCAGCACTGTGCTGAGCTGGACGGATTCTGCGCCGGGGGTTTCAGGGGCATCCGGGGGAGTCAAATCAGCCCCAAATGAAGAGGAATCAGGTGGTGGTGCTGCTTTTTACCCCTCATGCTGGTTTTGTTCGAATAGGCAGGAGAAGTTAGTGCCAAATTAAATTATCTTGTTTATCTCATCTCAGGCTGCTCTGAGCGGTCGCAGGGAAAACTATGATCCCCTCAGGCTTCCCACGGAAGGGCTGGGAGCACTGGTTGCCTTAAAGGCTCGAGGGCTGTCAATCATCCCTCTTGGTGATGGAATCGGGGTTTTCGGGAGTGACTTTTCTCCTTTTTATCACGGGAAAACACATCTCAGGAAAGGTTAGTGCCCTACGCAAGCGCCGGTTGATGAGCACCGCCGGTTTATTGCGATATTCTTCTGCAAAGCATCCCTGCATCCCCCATGATCCAGGGATGTAGCTGGATGAGGTTAGACGTCGAAGCGCGTGGTTTGCTGGCGTGGTTTGGAGCTTGTGGTCATCACTGCGTTGGGGAGGAGCTGGGGAAGGGTGGAAAGACCCTTTCTTGGTGATGGAGGTTTTGTGTTGCTGTACTTTTTGCCTCGTAGAGCACTCCTAAAATCCCTTAATCCTGCCCAGCTGCTCAGACTTCTTCAGAAGAGGGGAAAAAGCCCTGAGAAAAAACTTCCGAAAGATTTAATTAGATCAAACTGGTGTCTCCTTGCATCAGCCAGATAGGGCTGTTGCCGGAGCAGACGTCGGCGCTGAAGTTGCGGGCATTGGTGAAAGAGCAGAGCTGCAAGGCACAGCGTTCCAAGGCTGGGATGTGCTGATCTAAATTGCCCAAAACAACTGGGTCATTAACGTAAAACCTACTGAAGAAACGAAGCCGCCGTTTTATTTCACTGCAGGCTGGCTTTGGGCTTGGCTGAGTATTCCATCCTTGGATGAGTTTAAGAGTCGTTTAGATGTGGTGTTGGGGGATATGGTGTAGGGAAGAACTTTGTAGAGTAGGATAGAAGGTTGGACTTGATGATCCCAAGGATCTTTTCCAACCTAAATGATTCCATGATTCCATGATTCCTTGATTCTTGGCCCCGTTAATCCCCACCCCATCACCTTGTCTTGCACGCACACGTACCCAAAGTGGCACATGCAGAATAGCTTTGAGCAGAAATCACGTGGTTTTACCTACTTATGTTGGACGTGGTGGGTGCTGTGGCTGGACACCTTGCCCCTCTCTGCCCAGACTCACCCAGTCCTGGTCTTAAATATTGTGCTCACCTCTCCAGAGTGGTTGCCTTCAACTTCCCCAGCCTTTTCTGGGGAGTGGGTCGAGATCTAAATGCTGCTCTTGGCCACCAGTGTTCAGCCTTTTATAGGATGCATCGTGTTTATATGGTCTTATGTCTTGCATCCCATTAAACTGTGATGAGTAGGTTATGAAGGGGTTTGCCTGCTGCTACCTCCAGGGTGTCAGAAGTCAGTAACTTCAGTAGAATCATAGGATCATAGAACGGTTTGGGTGGGAAGGAACCTTAAAGCCCATCTAGTTCCAACTCCCCTGCCCCGGGCAGGGACACCTCCCACCAGACCAGGTTGCTCAAAGCTCCATCCAGCCTGGCCTTGAACCCCTCCAGGGATGGGGCAGCCACAGCTTCTCTGGGCAACCTGGGCCAGGCTCTCACCACCCTCACAGCAAAGAGTTTCTTCCCCAGATCTCACCTCAATCTCCCCTCTTTCAGTGGCAAACCCTCCTCCTATGGCTCCCCTCCCTCATCAAGAGTCCCTCCTCAGCTTTCCTGGAGCCCATTTAGGGATTGGAAGGGGTTCTAAGGTCTCCTTGGAGCCTTCTCTTCTCCAGACTGAACCCCCCCAACTCTCTCAGCCCATCTTCGTAGGAGACACCTTGTTGGTATAAGTCCCTGGAGTCTTACTCTGCTGTCTAGTATTGGGGAATCTAAGGAAGAGATGAGAGTAACTGAGTCCCTGGGCTGGAAATACACCCAAACCGCCCATTTTTTGTGATTCTGTAGGACTCCTGGTCCCACAAAAGAGTAAATAGAAGATCCACTTTGACCCAGGAGCTGCTCCATCCCTCCTGTGTTTTAGAACATCTCGGTTCCTGCTCACGCATCCTCTGTGCCGTGCAGGATGGTTTCCCCCACGTGAACCCTCCATCTCTTACCCCACGCTGCTCGCCTCATGTTTTTTAACGTCACAGACGGGCGTGTGCTTTTTGATCACAACGATGTGCATCTTTCATCACATACAGCAAGGCCTCCCCGTGCTGTACGTGCGAAGGAAGAGTTTTAAGAGGAGATCGATGGCTTTGAGTCTGAGAGTCAAAGGGAGACTTTCACCTCTGGGGGCTCCCGAGCAAAGCACCTGGAAAGTCGATCAATCAGTTCCTTGCATTTCTTCCCCCTTCAACTGTGCACTTCTCTTTCATTTTCTTCTCCTCCGAGGCATTAGGCTTGGATTTTAGAGTGGGAATAAATAAAACATAGATATGTTCAGCTCCAAAATTGCACGTCATGTTGAAGAGATGCCAGACAGGGGCAACATGTCCCTCGGTACCCGGCCATTTCCCAGTCCAAAGGAGCAGAGAGAGGGCACAAGGACAAGATCACTCCCAAAGGTCAGGTATGCTGTAAAAGTAATCCTTCACTCCAAGACATCCAAGGGACCCTCAGAAGAGGAGATCATGGTCCTTGAAAGAGGAGCTGCTTCCCCATGCTCTTGGTGGCCTTTTTAGCTTCTTTCTACAATGTGTTTGTCCTTTGCTGCCATGGCTTCAGGAGGAGAAATGGCATGGGGAGAGGGTGTGTTTCCACTGGCTGGAAGAAGCCAGAGTCACGTTCACTGAATTTCACTGAATTTTTAGAGTTGGAAGGGAGCATAGAGATCACCTAGTCCAACTCCCCTGCTGAAGCAGGATTGCCTAGAGCTTGTCAGAGCATGTTACTCAGGACAGCATCCAGGCAGGTCTTGAAGATCTCCAGAGAAGGGGACTCCACCACCTCCCTGGGCAGCCTGTTCCAGGGCTCTGCCACCCTCCCCGTGAAGAAGTTTTTTCTCATATTTGAGTGGAACCTCTGATGTTCCAACTTGTGCCCATTGCCCCTCGTCCTCTCACTGGGAACCACTGAAAAGAGTCTGGCTCCCTCCTCCTTCAACCCACCCTTGAGATACTTGTCAGCATTGATAAGTGATCTCCCCTCAGCCTTCTCTTCTCCAGGCTAAAGAGTCCCAGCTCTCTCAGTCTTTCTTCATCAGGGAGATGCTCCAATCCTTGAATCATCTCTGTTGCCCTACGCTGGACTCTTTCCAGCAGTTCCCTGTCCCTCTTGAACTGGGGAGCCCAGAACTGGACGCAGGATTCCAGTTGTGGCCTCCCCAGTGCAGAGCAGAGGGGGAGAATGACTTCCCTTGACCTGCTGGCCACACTCTTCCCTATGCAGCCCAGGATTCCGTTGGCCTCTTGGCCACAAGAGCACCCTGCTTGCTCATTGTCTTTTTGCTGTCTACCAGGACCTCTAGATCGTCCTCTCATCTGCACACAAAGCCGGGCACATCCATCACCCTCCCTGCTCACATCCTTCACAAGGAGGGTCCATAACTCTGGGTCGGGGACGAGCCTTCGCATCATCTCCCGGAGCAGGGAGACGGAAAAAGGAGGAGGGAGAAGGAGGAAGAAGCCAGGACCCGCTGGCTTCAAAGAGAAGAGGAGGGAAGGAAGGGAGGCGGGATGCCTGGGGCGGGTGAAGGGGTGGCATTTCTCAGCGAGTCAAAGTTTGCTTGAAAACAAACAAAACGTTTGCCAAACCGGGAGTCCCCAGTGAACCGGGGCATTCAGTGCTTTGGCAGGACTCCTTTGGAAGCCTCCGTGTGACCCACTTTGGAGAGCCGTAGCCAGCAGGAGGTTTGTTTTTTTTTTTCTCCCTTTGAATAGAAGTAAATGGGAGAAGGAAAATAAAAAGGGAAGAAAGAGGGAACCTTGCCTGGGAGGGAATTTTGACACTGGGAAAGAATATCTCCCTGAAAGGGACTAATCCTCTCTTTTTTTTTCCTCCCTTCTGTGAAAACCCCTCCTGTCCCTGCTCAACCCGCGCCGCTCCGAGGGGGCATTGGGGCAGGGTGTTAACGCTTGCCTGTTGGGTTGTTGTTGGGCCTCCATCCCCCTGGCACTCCAGCAAAAATGCAGATTTTAGTTTCCTCCTTCTTCATTCACGTCCTGAAATCTTCCTGGGGGTCTGGAGCGTTTGCTGGGGGGGAGCAGAGGAGCCCTGGTGCAAGCAAACCCCTTATTTCATACATCCCTATGTGTAGGATAAAGCACACCTATAATTTCACAATCCTACCCAGCAGTGGAACAGCTGAAATATGTAAATATGGAGGTTTTTCTCCCCCTCTATAATGCCTTTTCTTCGCTCTTTGCATGCTGGGTGTGGAGGGGAGACTCGGCAAAAAAAAAGCGTGGATCCACCCTAAAGCTGTGGTCTTGTTTTCCGTCGGGGAGACACAAAACTTTCTGCTGAGCTTCACTTCAAAGGCGAGCGTTGAGCCTTAAGATATTCATTTTAGTAATTCATGTACAGCTGCATTAGTTAGGGGCTTCACAATGTTTTATCCACTTGTCACGATTAGACATTATTATTATTACTGAAAACAGAGATGGCTGAGAGATAATAATTCTTTATGAACCTCCCGTCACAATTAATGTAGGCTCCACACTTGCCCATTTGCTGAGTTTTAAGCTAATCATTCCTTATATGTGTTTCAAGCCTTTAGTGAAGTACAAATAATTTGAACTAATTAGCTTATTAAAAAAAGGGAATGAAAACAAATGGCACATGAATGAATTGTGGGATTTCATATGGAATTAATATCTCACTAATACATGTGGATTTGGTAAATTCATTATGCATTCATAATCAGACCTGATGAATCACCTAGCTAATTCAGGAGTAATTAGGCATGAACTACTGACACTTATTTTAAAGTGCGACCAAACTAGTTGGCTTTATCCTAAGGACTCAATTATGGTCTCTGAGGCACAGGGAAACACTGGTGTATGCCTTGTAAAATCGGCCGGTGTTAAACAGGGCTGCGGCGAGCCCCGCTCTGATTTATGGCTGTGCTTCAGGAGATCAGAAGGGAGGGAGCCCACGCTTCCAGCCCGGCAGAAGCTGTCAGGCCGTCGCACCCCAGCCTTGGGAACAGCAGCCTTGCAAGGCTGCTCGCGCCGGGACATCCCTCAGAGGAGATATCTGTGCCCCCCCCGCCCCGTCCCAGAATTAATGAGTGCCATTCCTCCCCTTGTGACTGGCTAATTTTTCACCGCTCAGCAGCTCGAGTGCCTTAATAATTGTTGTAATTATTTATTTTTGCATTACTGTAACAGCTTGCGCCGCCCAGCATCCTCCGGGTCAAGCATCCCGCTGAACAAGGGGCTGATGCAGAAGTGAAGCATCCCCCCGGCCCAAACAGCTTTTGAGAGAGGATGCAGAGGGATGAAGGCACGTGAGAAAACACGAGGATAAAAAGAGGAGACGTGGTGGGAGAAATAATTCCAGGCAGCCGGCAGGTTTTGGGGGTGTTGAGGCATAAAGGAGAGCTGGAGGAGGCTTTTCTGAGATTTAGAGAGGGTTGGAGGAAAACACCAAGGTGTGTGTTCAAGGAGGGTGGTGGGAAGTGCGGTATCAGCCAGCAGAAGGGACAGGAGAAGCTGGACGTGGGTGATGAGCAGGGCAGAAGGGGGTGAGACGGTGATCTTTGTGACAGGATTCAGGCTGGACACGAACAAGGTGAGTTTGCACTTGCAAAGGTCAGAGGAAAAGGAGGTTGTGGTAACGAGGAGGGGAAGGCTCGGAGCTGGATGCTCCTGAGCTGGGGAACGGGGAGGAGAAGGGCGAAGGAAAGGGAGGAAGACACAGAAGGTCTTTGCAAGGAGAGAACAAGGCTTAAGACGACGCCTGGGTTGCAGCAGGGTGACGTTGTGTGTGTGGATGCAGAAATTTTCACTGAATTTCACTGAATTTTTGGAGTTGGAAGGGACCATAGAGATGAGCTCTATAGCAGCCAGGTTGGGCTTGACCTGGTGGTGGGACATCTCCGAGGAGAGGCTGGTCGTGTGGGAGGGTACCACCGCGGCGCCAGATATCTTCCCATCTCTAAACCCAACCTCTGCTGTAGATCCGTGACTCATCTGCCTCCAGGTGCTGAATTTGTGTTTGCAGATAAGATTATCCAGGGATTAATTGTAGAGGGAGAAGCAAAATGTAGATTAGTTATCCCTCGAGAATAGACATAGATCAACAGCATTTAGAATTACCTTTGGGTGTTTAACAGCCACGGATCACCGGAGTACCTGAACACCTACCATGTAAAATCAACAGTCTCGTTAATTATGAAAAATAATTCATGTCACACCAATCTAAACCCACTAAAATCTCTGCATTTGTTCCGGAGGCGGCTGGTGTCGCTCCTGCGCTCGCCCTGGGGCCAGAGGCCAGCAGAGTGTCTTTTTTTTTCTATTTCTTCCCACGCCTTCTCCAAAAAGCCAGGCTGGGAAGGACTGGGTGGCAGCAGATGCTTCTCCAGCATATTTCTGGGGTGAAAAACCTCCCTTTGCAGTAACTGCTGCTGTTGGGAGCGGCCGTGGCTTTCAGAGCCAGCAATATTCCCTGGGGAACCGGCTTTGATACCTTCACCCATGCATTTACCTGCTTTGATACCTTCACCCATGCATTTGAGCATTCACTCAAGCTCCAACAGGGTAGGTTTAGATTGAACATTAGGAAGGAATTTTTCACTGAAAGAGTGGTCGGGCATTGGAATAGGCTGCCCAGGGAGGGGGTTGAGTCACCGTCCCTGGATGTGTTTAAGGGACGTTTAGATGCAGTACTGAGGGACATGGTGTAGGGGAGGACTTTGTAGAGTAGGGTAGATGGTTGGACTCGATGATCCCAAGGGTCTCTTCCAACCTCAATGATTCTATGATTCTATGATTCACCTGCTTTGATACCTTCACCCATGCATTTACCTGCTTTGATACCTTCACCCATGTATTTACCTGCTTTGATACCTTCACCCATGCATTTACCTGCAGCCAACGGAGCTGCCCCCAGCGCTGCTGCAGCGAAAGGGGCTGGATTTGCCCCCACAAATGGGTGTGCACCCCTGAGCGCTGGCTCATTCTCAGCCCCTAGGGATGGCCCGGAGCTCGGTGCCTCCAACTGTTCATCCCTGCTTTAGGGCGTAATGAAATTCAGGGACCAGGCTCCCTAAATCGAGAGCTTTGGTTGCGCTTTCCGGAGCAACAACGCAATCTTTCCTTCCCATGCGCCGACTGGCCTAAGAGAAGGAAAACAAAGTGGGAAATTGTATTCTACACACCTGCCTGGATCCACCGAGCAGTAGGGCTGGGACCCGCTCCCCTCCTCGCCGGGTACTTGCGATGCCGCGCGCGGATCCGAAGTGCAGCGCAATCACGAAGAATAAACAGTAGCAATTACTTAATACTTCATGGTGATGGAGTATTGAAAATTAGCACCGGAGTTAAGCATTAATAAGACGCATAACACTCTGTAAGCCAGCAGAATTTTATATAGAGGAATCAAGAGTAAATAAAATTACAATTTAAACAAAGGCAGATAATTTAATTATCTTGTAGGCACAGTACTAAAATTTGGAGTGATTGGCTAATCAATACGCTATTACACGATGCAACAATGCAACCTGGCTGGGAGGTTGTAGGAAATGGGTACTTGGGGCTGACGGAGTGAGGTGCTGGGATTGGGTAGTTGGAGCCGACAGCACTGTCCCTGGGCAGGGTTGGATAGAGGAGAATCCTTCACATTAATGGGTATTTCTGGCAGCTGAGATGAACCAAACTCCAGAGGGTTAGAGTTGAAGAAGGAAGGAACTTTAGATGCTTTCACCGTTCCCTTCATGTGGTTTCTAACTCTCAACTTTTCGCGGCTTTGTCATTTAAATTAGACTTTCTGGCAATGAGTAAAGTGAGGGAAACAGGCACGGGTATATAAGCAGTAAAAATAATTGGCATCTATGAACATGAGTGTAAAACCTTCCCCAGTGCAGGAGCCCCTGCAACCCCTGTCTATAGATGCAAAACTGCCCAGCGACCTGCCCTGGGACCTACTGCTGATCTAAATGGATCAGGGATCTAATGCTGATCAAAACTTTTATAGAATCATAGAACGGCCTGGGTTGGAAGGGACCATAAAAATCATCTCGTTCCACTCCCTGGCCCTGGGCAGGGACACCTCCCACCAGACCAGGTTGCTCCGAGCCCCGTCCAACCTGGCCTTGAACCCCTCCAGGGATGGGGCAACCACAACTTTTTTCTTGTCCTTTTTTTTTTTTTTTTTTTTCTTTTTACTTTTTGCAAGATATTTGGAGCTCTCAAGTCTGTCCCCTGCCTTGGGTTCTCTTCCAGCTTACTGGGCAAGTCATCTTTTCTCTAGCAGTCTGTTTACATTAAGCCTTGAGGTCTGTTCTCCATCCCTGACATCTTCCAGGCATGACGAGGAAGCCCCACTGTCCAAGGTCACCTGAGCTCACAAACCTTTTACATTTGCACCCAGAGATTTCAAACCCTGAAGCTCCCCAATAGCTCTATATATGAAATAAACAGATAAGCAGGACGTCATTGTTCCCTCCCAGGGAGGTATCTCCCCGTTACCAGTTTGCACGATGAGCCCTTCGTTGGCCGAATCCTCAGCTGGCAGGAGTTGGCATCAGCGTGCCGGTGGTGGTGTGGGGGGGCCGTGCCAAATTACACCACCTGAGGATTTGGCCGCTGCACGCAGCCGGCTGAAATTTGTGAACGAGCAATAGTCTGCTGCATCCCAGCGTGAAATGCCCTCCTTTGGTTCCACACCGATGCCAATCTTCTAAGGGAGAGCAGATCTTCTTTTCCAGCCCATTGTATTTCGCTAATTTAATTCCATTCTGTATGTCAAATCGCATTATGTATTCACACCAACGGAAGATCTATTTTTTTTTCTTTATTAATATTAAGACATTTATTTGTCATTTTTTAACGAAATTGAAAAGGAATCAAAACCTCATTTTCTGGAAAAGCGGTGTTCTTGGCGGGCGGGCGCGACTGCAGCTGTCTCTCTGGGCTGCCTCGGCTTTTTTTCTGCAATTTTTTTTTCCTCCTATTTCCAAACGCCGGCTTTTGCACGTAAATCCCCCCACCGGGCCCCCGCGGGACTTCACGTAACACAACCTCCTCCTCCATGAGGCATGAGCCCTGATTCGGAGGGACCAGTGAGGACAGCTGGGGTGCAAACGTCGCCTCCTGATGCCGCACGTGGGAGGGCATCTTCTCATCCCGTGCCACCCAGGTCCTTAGCAAGGAGGGATGATGCTGAGATGCCAGGAGGAGCCATGGACAGTCTCAGGAGGGGATTTGGGTTGTCCCATAAAATCAGGTTACAAATCGAGTTGTTCCCTCCTGTAGCTCAGCCACAGGTGACTATGGCACTCGGTGGTGGTGCAGAAACAGGATGTGAGTCCCACCGAGGACTTCAGATCCTACCATTTATTTTGGAACTTCACAACTACCTGAAAGGAGGGTGTAGCAAGGTGGGATCAGTCTCTTCTCCCACATACAAGAAGAAATGGCCTCAAGTTGTTCCAGGGGAGGTTTAGGATGGATATTTGGGAAAATTTATTCACTTGAAAGGGTTATCAAACACTGGAAGAGGCTGTCCAAGGCAGTGGTGGAGTCACCATCCATGGAGGGATTTAAAAGCCGGGCAGACATAGTGCTGTGGGACATGGGTTAGTGGTGGTTTGGGCAGTGTCAGGTTAATGGTTGACACAACGATCTGAAAGGTCCCTTCCAAACTGGACTATGATTCTATGACTCTAAGTTGCTCTCCAGGCTGTAGGAAGAAGGGTTTGGAGCAAGCAGTTGAAGCCTGGGGGTCCTTCCAGCCTCTTGGAAGGAGCTCTTCTTGCTGGAATTGAGTTAAGGGGAGCAGGAGATGGGCTGGGGATGCGTGGAGGTGATGGTCTCTGTGGTCAGAAATAACACTGTGTGAAAGATGTTGTGGTCCAGTAAGACCCGGGTGATGGAGTACATCACACTCCTCATACTCATTTTCTGAGAGCAGCCCGAGACACTCAGTCCTGAAAATACTCTTCAGTGACCTTGGCGGGGAGCAGATGACATCTCTAGCTGCTGTAAAACAATTTTAATGGTGTTTCGGGGAGAGGATTATGATTTGAGCCACCGAACGACTGAGAAACTCTCGCATTTTGTGGAAGAGTCCGTTTTTTCCTGTAAAAGCCCTTTGATGGGCAGACGGGGCAATGGAGCGAGAAGTGGTAGTGGTCACCTGAAGAGCATGGGAATTAGAGTTGGGAGTATTATCCCTCCAGCTGCCTGCCCATTGCTTTGTCCCCCTTTGCCCAAACAGGACTGTCCCTGACATCTCTGGTTTTCACCCACCTTTGCAGCTGAACTCAAACAGGTTGTCAGTTTGGGTTGGTTTTTTTTTTTTTCAAAGCCTAATTATTCCACGCTGTGGCTGGGGGGAGCTCACCACGTTGAACAAGGCACTGAGCTCCTCTTTCTATTCTCGTGTTTGAGACCCGGATGGCTTGGGGATTTTTCCGTTCTGTTTTGAAGGTCTTTGAGGGCAGGTTCTTTGGAGAATCAAATCGCTTGAAAAAAACTTTGTAGCTCAGGCTGCTGTGGATTCGTCACTTCTCCTCCAACACAAGCATTGATGGAGTTAAGCACATAAACCGGAATTAAAGCAGGTGTGGAAGGGACGTGCCTGCCCTGTCCGTGCAGGTTCTTATAGCGTGGTGGCCGGCCATAAAGAGGTTGGGTGAGTTTATTGCATTTTGGGCTAATGAAGCATATATCTGCATTGCAGTGATTGTAGTGAGGGGTGGAGATATCGGAGGGGGCTTTGCAGGGAGCAGCAGCGGAGCTGAAGCAGAAGAGGGAGTCTCACAGGGACACTTCTCTGCTGTGTAGGTTGAGTTTGTTGGACAGGAGCTGGTCAAATGCCAGCACCAATGTGTGTGCAGCCCTGCAGCCGTCGGCTTCACGGCGAGGGCAGGTTTGGTCAAGGTTAACATCCACAGGGCCCTGTGTGGCTTCATAGCAGAGGACATGGTCAGTAGTGCAATTCTCCATCTCGCACTGTCTCAGAGATGCTCAACTGTGTCCAGTTCTGGGCTCCCCAGTTCAAGAAGGACAGGGAACTGCTGGAGAGAGTCCAGCAGAGGCTATAAAGATGACGAGGGACTGGAGCATCTCTCTGCTGAGGAAGGGATGAGGGACCTGGGGTTGTTCAGCTGGAGAAGAGCAGACTGAGAGGGGACCTCACCAATGCTGAGCAATAGCTAAAGGGCGGGTGGCAAGAGGATGGGTCCAGACTCTTCTCAGTGGTGCCCAGTGACAGGACAAGGGACAACGGGCACAAACTGGGACACGGGAAATTCCATCTCAACATGAGGACAAACTTCTTTACCGTGAGGGTGGCAGAGCCCTGGAAGAGGCTGCCCAGAGAGGGTGTGGAGCCTCCTTCTCTGGAGAGATAGATTCCAGACCCACCTGGATGTGGCCCTGTCCAACCTGCTCTGGGTGACCCCGCTTTGGTGATCTCCAGAGGTCCTTTCCCACCCTGGCAAGTCTGTGACCATAACTCGCTTGGCTCCCAGCTGATAAACCTTTGTGATCCCCAAGGCTGCTTCCCTCTTGCAAGACTGGTAGCGCCAGTGAGGTGCAACCATTCCCTATGTCCTGCCCATCTCCACTGGCTTTTCTCCAGCCTTCCCGCTTGCCCGTGGACCAGCTGTGCCATCCAGTAAGGTGCCACAACTTGTTGTCTTGCTCCTTGAGCTCGTTCAACCAGGCAGAGCAAGCTGGCAACCGGAATTTACTTTTCTACAGGATACTCCAACACACTTCAGTTCCCCCAAGCTGCAAGAAAAGCTGACATTTTTTTGCAAAAAGAAATGTTTTTTATAAGAAAGAGAAAAAAAACCCCAAACCTACAGCTCTTTTCCTGCTGTATCAACATAACCTGATAGAAACCCATTGCTTTGATGAGGTCTGTGTGTTTCCTTTCTGGTTTATGGTATCGTATGATTATAAAGTTGAAACAGTAAAAGCAAATCAAAGCCCTTTGATATCATGAAAATGAAACATTTGCAGGTTGGCTAAAATAAAATATATTGCTGAAGCTGCATCGAAGTACTTAGATTTTAAGGATTGTCTTGTGGTGCTTTCTGAAAAAAGCTTTACATTAAATTTAGGTAAATTTTAAGACAACCCATCAGCTCAAAACAGAAAAAAAATCCTAATGTTTTGCTTTGAGAAAGCAGAGTCAAAACCTTCCTAATTTTCCCATAGAAAAAGTGTGAGTATTTCCAATTAGAAGTGTTTCAAGCTGGTTGTCAACAATTTTGGGGCATTATCTGACTCTTCAGTTTTCAGTAAATGAGGTTTCTGATTGGAAGGAACTCGCCCATCTGTAGGAGAGTGTCCTATATACAGGACTAATAATGTTGGCATGAATAATTCATTGATCTTTATTACATAGAAAGGTATGTGTGGAGTGCGATGCACACAGAGTTTCATCAAAGAGAAGCATATTCAGTTAAAAAATAATCAGTTTTACTGTCAATTTTTAGAGTGCTTGCGTTAGACTCTGTCTTTGCGGGTTATCTCCTGTCCAGCAAATCAGCCTCCAAACTGGGCTTTTGTTTGTCTCTACTCAATCTGTAGGGAGATTATTAATATCATGTAACATTCAGTTAATAGGTCAGATGTGAGACCTTATTACAGATCTAGGATAAATTGCCTCTCCGGTAGCATATAGCTTGACCTTCACGGACTCCAGAGTTCAATATTCAGCCTTCATACATTCAGCCTTAATTACTGTGTGCACGGGCATTAGCGGCGCCGCAAAAGGTCCAAGTTCATTTAGCTGGGACCCTGCTTTGCATTGTGTCTTTCCAGGCTGCCGGGCCAGGGAAGGACACGGCAAAAGTCTATTTCAGGGGGCAGGTTTAGACCTGAGGTCTTGTTCATGTCTAGTCCCTCTTTTAGTTGTTTTTTCACCCAGAAGTCGGACCTTGAAGTCTGTGTGATTGAGGGAGTTTGGTACCTTGCTGCCCTGTTGACCTGGATTTTGGGGATGCGTTTGCAGGGTCTTTTCTTAGCGTTCCCCAAGCAGCCAGGAGCAGGTCCTAAGCTCTGCAGGGCAGCAGTTGCACAAGACAATGACAAAGGCAGAGCTGGTTGCCCCCAAAAGCCCAGAAAAGCTGGGGGAACGTTGGGCATTAGCACAGGAGTCTGTTGGGCTTCTCCTCCTCTTAGGAGCAGCCGGATTATTTGTGGTGGTGTCTCTAATTGAGGATGGATGAGAATGGGGTGGTTGTTGGGTGAGAAACGTGGATACAGAGACAGATTTGATGATCCCATCTGCGTCCTTCCCTGGTCCAGCAGTGTGAACGGAGGGTGGCTGGTGGGTGGCCCCCCAGGAAAAGCTCCAGATGATCCTCAGAGAGACCTTCCCTGGAAATGCACCTTTTCAGTTTTACTAAATTCTACTTGTTTCACCGGGGGAAAGTCGATGGCCTTCATTACGAGTCAGAGCAGGTGACATAATTCTCCTTCTGTGCTTTCGAATCTATGAACACACGAACTTAATATTAGCAACACAGATACAAATAGCATTTTAACGCAGTATTTATCACCGTGCTTTCTCAGGAGAAAATCTATCAAAGCTTTAAATCTAAAACTCTCCCATTCTTCTCGAGCAACAAGATCAATTCATTAATATTTGGAAAGCTCTCAGTGTTATTAATCATCTGTTATTATTTTATTTATGTACCTCTTAGTAAGAAAAAGCGGACGAACCAAGGCCAGTCAGGCTGATTGCGTTTTCTAACTTAGGGGAATGGCGGGGGGAGAAGGATGGGAACAATTTTATTGGGTGAAAAAACGTCCTTTGTGCTTGCGTTTTTGCGTGACAGAGGTAATAAAAGATGCTGCAAGTCATCTAAAGTCTGAGAAAGGTAGCAGGTTAATTGTCTTATCATTATGAATTCGCTTCGTATTCGTGGTCAGAGCATAGATCTTAATGAATGTATTTAATATTCATGCAGATGTGGCAGTGCCTTGCTTCTTCTATAGGTGATGTGTTGCAATATAATAAACACCTCTGTCACTGGGGCAGCCATTCAGGAGGTGGTTTTATCCCAGGCTGGAGTGGACGGACCAGAGAAGTTAATAAACCATCTTGCCAAACAGCCAGGCAGAGAGGTCAGCCCCCTAAATGAGTTTAGCTCCTTCGCTAGGTTTATCTCCTAAGAGTACCCACGGCTCGAAAATAAGTTTGTAATTGACTGATCCGGACAGATGAGTTTGGGAAGAGGTGATTGATGTCAGCAATATATTTGAACGCAATCAGCCTGGCCGAGAATACTAATTTTACAGCCTTTAGCAGCGCAGACCCGCCGCTCAACCACACTTTGGGTAAGTAGATCAGGTTCCTGGTGGCCAACCCCAACTGTTGCCCTGGGCTTCTACTTTTTTATGCCTTGTGAAGTGTTTCGGGATCAGGAGTTGCAAAGTCTGTTGTGTTTTACTGGCACTAAGCCGCGGCTTGCTCTTAAGGTCTAGATGCCCCCAAGCTTTTCAGCATGTGCTTGCCTTTAAGCTCGCCAGTAGTTTGGCTGATCCTGGGAGGTGTAATCCACCCCAAAATGTGAGGAACGTGCCAGGACTGTGCTGAATCAAGCCAGATGCAGGACCAGGACGTTAAGCACGCATTGGGAATCTGGAGGCAGTGGGACCTGCAAGCTTAAGGGATTTAGACAGGCTTGTGCAGAATAACAGCCTTCTGCACGCTTCGGTCATGGGAAGCCTTTTGCTAAGCCACAGGCTTAAATGGCAGAGAGACAAACTCCAGGATTATCACCAAGGTCATCAGAGGTAGCAGGACCTGGATGAAAAGGCCCTGGAAGCAGCGACCTCTTGGTCACTGGGGCTGTGTCCAACTGGGGCTCCATGGCATTGGATGAGCCTCAGGTCCCCAGGCGGCTCCCCAGGGGCTGTCACCTTTGCTGGGTCACAGCATCTACACCAGGCTTGGGAAAGGTCTGAGAAATCAAGGTGGGTCAACTAAAGCAAAGCCTCCTGCTCCCTGGGGACAGGAAAGGGGTGAACGGCAATGGTAGGATGGATAAATGGGAAAATCCATGTTTCGCCGCTCTTTCATAACCACAGCAGTAACTCAGACAAAATCAAGGTTTAGTTGCTTCGCTGCAAGACCAAAATTAAGTGCTGGTGATTCTTCACCTTGAGGAGCAATGTAAAGGAGCCTTTTCCCTTCATATTTTCTAGATAATTAGATTAATGATGCGCCCTGGGTGAGTTTTAATGTATGAAGGCGATGTTAGATCACTGTAATTCGTTGCTTTACCAGCTAAAGAGCTCAGAGCCTGGGATGTGTGTGGGTAACTTCAGGGCTATAGTCTGTCTTCCTTGAATAAAGTGGCAAAGGTCTCTACAGTGGTTGCTAGAAGATGTGTAGTTGCCACCGGCAACGCCTACACGAGCCCCCTTGGCAGGACAAATCCCACCCACCTAAAACTTGGCCAAGAGGGTCTCTTGCCCCATGATGCAACACACTCAGGCGGCACCGTTAGGGGCTCAGTGCGGACCTAGAGGTGGGGGAATGGCTTAAGCTCTTATTTTTGCTTTTCTTCTTTTAAAAAAAAAAAAAACCACAAAGTGGTAAAAGCTCCGTCATGGAGTGGGGATTTTCAGAGTTAACTGGTGTTAAACCCCCCTGCCCCCATTTGGGAAATCTCTGCCTGCATCCAGTCTGAATAGCAACCAGTGCTGGGGAGGCACTTACTGGGTGTCCGAGGTACTAGAAAGCTGGTTTGTAGTGAAGTCACATCTGAAGATTTATGAAGCACCACTTGGTTTTTTTCCTTTTCCCCCTCCCTGTAAATACAGGAGGCTGATAATTGACATTGTCTGAAGCCAGGAGTCTGCACAGATTTGTTCTACATAGCGGGATGCCAACGGCCAGGGATCTTCACTGGTTACCATCTCAGGGGGAAACTCCTTGGTGCTGTTCAGGTCTCTGTGCTAGCTCAAATCAAAGTTAATTTTTTGATAGTTTCCCACTTACGGCCAATGGAAACAATCATGGCTTCTCCCCCAGACCTTAGCTTGTTTGGAAACACCTTATTTCTCTGTATTGTGCTGCAAAACACCTGCAGGAGTGACAGGGACGGCTCCGCAGGGATGGTTGCAGGGACAGGTCCCTCCTGCCTGTCCTGCCTGCTCTGAGCTCTCAAATGCTCTGACATTTTTGCAGTGCCTCCAAGCCCATCTTCACGTAAAGGGGTTGGTGCTGCCTTCATCTCTGCACCTCTTTAACTCTTCATTCTTGTCTTCCTCGCTGGCAGGATATGAAAAAGCCACACAAATCGAATCCCATTTAAAGGCATCCACCAAGAGAGGATTATTTAAAAAAAAAAAAAAAAAATCCTCCTTCCCCTTCTCTCCTCCTTGAAATGAAGTTTCTTACACTGCTCATTAGATGATAAGTGAATATAGAAAAACCTTTGAGTGGAGGTAATTCCTGGCGTGCGGAAGAGGGCTGTGGTGCTGGCTGCACATTTATGAATGCAAACGAGTCCGGGCGTCCTGTGGGGATGCTTTGTCAGTCCTTTTATCTCCAAAACCAAAGTTCAAACCGACTTCCTGAGTCAAGAACCATAAAATTATTCTGCTGAAAGAATTCTCAAATGCCATCTGGGGAGGGGGGAGACCTTCATTTATCAGCCTCTGAACTGGTCTGTGCATGCGCGGGGGAAATGAAAGAGCCCCTCATTATCAGGGTCCTATTCAGCTCCGTGCTGCTCTCCTATAATTGATGGAATATATTATGCTCCAACAGGGAAGGTCCTGGTGACTCAAATGGAAATCCGTAATAATAATAATAACCCAGTGTACTTCTGTAGCCCATTTCATCTCCACATCTCAAAGTGCTTTTGAGACAATTAACCAGGACCCACAGAAATCCTTGTGAAACCAGGAAGCCTTTAACACCGAATTTGCCTTTACTACAAATGGCACGTGAGCTGCAACTTGAGGGTTGTCCCTTCAGCTGGTCTGTTTGGGCCTATAGGCTGGGATTCAAGCAACTGGTGGCTGTTGGGTTGCCAACGTAACTGTGGACATGGGCTAAAGCTGCCCAGGTGCCTGGGCACTTCTTTGAGGAGTGTTTCCAGGATCTGCCATAAAAGAGCTGCAGATGTGTAGGTTTGGGGCACTTGTGTGTTACTTTGGAGCTGTTAATCTCCGAGCTGACCCTGGAGCATCATCCTTCTGCACGGGGCTGAATTTCCTTGGGCAACCCCAAAGGCAGTCAAACGTCCCGTTGGAGATAAACAGGTTGCACATTTTGGCTGGGAAGGGCAGACGGTGTGAAAAAACGTGCTCAGAAATGCCAAAACCTGGATAAATAAAACAGAGGACCACGTGGCAGGGAAACACCACCAGCGAGGGAGAAATACAAGTGGTGTGACTGCCAACACATCTGTCCCAGTGACTTCCCACCAAGGAGAGATGACACCACCGCATTGTCAACGCCTTCCTCATTACAAGTCACTCCCACAAATATTGTGAATGATCTGGAGGTTGGGATTTAATTGCAGCCCCAATTAACGGACCACTTTACAGGCAGTTTGCTGGGGTTTTTGTGTATGTGTGTGTTTTAAACTTCATCACTTTTTTTTAGTAGCTCTTCCTGCAGAGACAAATTGCTGCAGTGGTGTTGGAGACCAGAACTGCTGTGTGTGCTGTACTCCCGACGTTTAGCTCAGTACCAGAGTGGAAAAGGCATCTTTGCCCCCACCATTCAGTTGTGATCTGAATCCTACTGGTGTCGATGCAACGATCAAGCCCAGCTCTTGAATATGGCTCCCCCGGAGCAGATGGAAACCTTCTGGGCGCCGAAAGGAGAGCTCAGGCTCTGTTGCCTTTTAATCTTTGGTTATTTGTATTGCCAAGCAGGATGCGGCCAGGGTAGGGGACTGGGCAGTCCAAGACAAAACTGAGGTCCGGCTATGTGCCAACGAGGACCAAGAACTGGAGGACGCTCCTCTTCCCATCCAGCCTTCCCTCCAGCCGAGCTCTTCCACCATCTCCCAGCACTGCCTGAAGGTGGAGGACCCTATTTAATTAAGTAATGAGAATCGAATATGATTGCTACAAGCAATGGCTAATTAAAAGGAGGGAAACTGCAAATGAGAAGTGCCATGAATTCAGTAAAAATCAATCAAATTAGAGCGTCTCATCATCCCTTCAAATGGGCCTGATCTTCTCCCTGCTTCTCGCCGCTTAACCCTTTGTACCACCAGATTTTGCTCGCTGCTAGGGGAGGATGCTGAAGAGATACAGTTTGGGGGAGAAAGTGGCACGTGGCCACCCTGCTGCTTGAACATTCTCCCGAGCACACCTGGCCCCCGTGTTTTCCTTTCCCCCCTGCAGATACTCGCCTGACTACTTGCAGGGCCCTTCTTCCCTTTAAATCTTCACCAAAGAGTACAACGGCAGCACCCACCAGAAGAGGAGGAAGAAAAATCCCACTTAATCAAAGAGAATATTAAAGCTGAGGTTTTTGTACAGCAACGGGCCTCAGATTGAAAAATCCCCTCCGTCGGCGAGGGGAAGAGCAAGGGAGAGGGAAGGAGATAAAAAGGCATCAGAGTTTTAATTAAAAAGCCGCATCCCGCCTTCAGTTGCGGCTTGTTTCTGGATCCCTTCATTAGGCTTCACCCTTTAAATGCTCGTTATCAAAGATGTACAAATTCCAACGACTCGGTGCGTGCGTTTGCTTGAAAAAGCCCTGTTTGTCTGGGGTGCTCGCTGGGACGTCGCAGGGACTGTGGCTCCTGGCACAGGCTGCTCTGACTCCACGGAAGGGAGTATTTCCAGCCGAGCTTTAGGGCTGCTGAGTTTTGGCTGAGCCCGTGAGCATCTTGCTGTGAACCTCCTCTCCGAGCTCCTGGGATTTTAAGGAGCTCCAATCCTGATCCCTGCAAACTGGGGCAGAGCGGGTTTTTGGCCAACACCACGGTCCACAAACCGTCTTTTTACGAGAAGAACCATGAGACCTTTCACGGCCATCGGTCCGTGCCTTAGTTTCAATTAAAGTGTTAATGATCCCTTCCAAATTGGGCGGCATAGAAACGTGCTGGTTTCACCCCGAGGAAACCCAGATGCACTTCAGAATCCAGAATAAAAAAGAGAGCCTGCAATGTGGGTAGGAAAATCCCTCATTCCCCGCATTTCCCCCGTTTTGGCCGCGTTTTGCAGGCTGTGACGCTGGGCTGGGGAGGGGTAGGAGGCAGCTCGAGCCGGGGGCAGCAGCCGGGCTGGGTATAACTGTGGTCTCCAGCAGCGTTAAATGTTTAATCCCGAGAAGAGCCAAGAGGCCAGGACACCTGGGTTCGATGCTCGCGTTTGCCAAGCTGTCTTGCCTAATAATTAGTGGAGCGGCAGGAGTCGGCGTGCACAAGTTGGGTTCTTGAACGCGGCAAGCTTTTGTCTCTTCTGCTGATGCTAGGGATCGGAAACTCAGGTGGCGGGCGACCACGAGCCAGATTCCTCTTCCCGTCTTGGAGAAGCTTTCTCCATCCCTCGTGCGGGATTTTTGGGGGACCCCCTTGCCCGCCTCTGCTCTGGGGGGCGCCTTGCTCTGAAGCCCGGTCGCCGAGGAAGAGCAGGACGCTGCCTTCCTCGCACTGCGAGATGAGGATGAGATGGCAAAACCCGCTCTCCTCTTCCCACCCAGCCCTCGTGCCAGGATCCCAGGTGGCCTGGAAGGGGAACAGATTTAGACTTTAGATTCAAGCTGGAGGGGAACAGATTTAGACTGGAGATTAGGAGAGGGTTCTTTCCTGTGAGGGTGGTGGAGCACTGGAACAGGTTGCCCAGGGAGGTGGTTGAGACCCCATCCCTGGAGATATTCAAGGTGAGGCTCCACGAGGCCCTGGGCAACCTGGTCTAGTTGGGGGTGTCCCTGCTGACTGCGGGGGGGTCGGACTGGATGACCTTTGGAGGTCCCTTCCAGCCTGGGCAATTCTATGATTCTATGGCCACCGGCATCAAAGCCACTGTCACTTTGCAATCCCGGAGTTAGGCCCATGTTCTATCTTTTTCCCCTTAAATAAGACCCCCAATATAACGAATTGCTGCCTAAACCAGGTCCCCGCGCCGGGTCCCAGTGACAGCTGCTGGAAGCGCGTTACCGCAGCCGACTGCCGGCCCTGACAGGACGCGTTAATTAGGATGTGATGTACCACGATATGACACATCTAAAGCGCGGCAGAATTGGCAGCGTCAGTCACAGCGGGGAGCGGGGGGCACGCACGCCGCTTCTAATTAAAAGGAAGCGTGCCCTGACAGCGCCGTGTCAGCGCCGGGGCCCCCGCTCACTCCAGCGAGGGTCTGGCTTGTTTGAGGTCTGCGGTTGTTGTCCCCGGGCTGGTCCAGAGGGATCTCCCCTGCCTGGGAGCAAGCTCAGACATCGGGTTTCTGCCTTCTGTCTTTCCTGAAGGAAGGGCAAAGCCAGGACACCGGCTTGTAGGGTGACTCTGCCGTCGCTAGGACATGGATATCTCAGTTAGGTCCAGTGTATCTCCAAGTTTGGCTTATAGCAGTGCAGCCCACATCCTCCACCTTTACCTGGGCAGTGCTTTCAGGTGTCCTTGGACCCCTTGCCTTGACAGGAACCTGTGATGAGGTGGGGGCTTGGCTGACCAGGATGTTCCCGGGGAGAAAACATGGGTTGCAGACCCAACCATGCGTCTACTCACTGCCACTTGCCCCCTACCTCTCTGGCCATACAGGATGGCTCCAATGTCATGTTAGGGGGCAGGTCCACCTCAGCAGGGTGGATGCCATCAGCCCAAGCTGTGAGTGTCCTCCAGGGCATGAAGCTGGGGCAGGAGACCTGCAAGGACCACTCACTGCTTCATGTTACATGGGGTTGGGTGGGTCACCTCGTTACTCACAACCTCATCAAGATTAATGGGACTAGTAAAGTTTTTACGGTGACTTAAGTAACATCTTCAGCAGTTTATATTTGGGGAAAACCACTGCCTTAACCCTGGACACGGGGCTCCTTTGCCTGGTTTCAAGCCAGGTCCTTTTTGGCTTTACACTAGAAACCTCTTCGTCGTTGGCGTAATAAACTGGGGAAGAATCTGGCTCTTTTTGGTGCAGCTTATGAAACTTTGGGTCTGGTCCTGATGCAATATTTGTCTCCATGACTCCTGGTAGCAATGTGCTTCTGAATCGATGGAAGTTATTTCCCAGTACACCCCGGACTATACACACGGGCCCAGTTAGGCAGGTGAATGGTTATAGCTTGTACGCTGTTGTTGTGCTATGATTGTCATTGCTCTATGAGGATCTTCAGATGTATCTCAAGTGGAAATAACAACCCTAGTTTTATAAGGATGCAGAAATACATACCCAGGCCTAATTCCATACAAGGACAGAGCCGCCTCCCCCACCTACCACGTATGTGATTGCATTTTCCAGCTCCAAGGGACCCTTTCTTGAACAAATAATACATATTCCCATTTCCGCACACCATTCACAGACTTCAGGGAAAAGGCAAAAGAAAGACTTACATTGTCACGAGTCGGCAGTGAAGCCTGTCCAAGGGAAATGTCTCCAAGGAGTAGCGCTTGGCATGTCTTCGTGTGTCTAGTGTTGGCTCTCCAGAGCCGTAAGGCCCCTGGAAGGTGTACTCAACAAAGAGACGTAGTTCTTGGTATCATCCATGGAAGTAAAGACCCCAAAGGAGACCAGCACCATGCCTTGGGTCGGAAACTGTGCACGTGCAGGTGAAAATACAGACTCAGCCTTACAAAGTTAATAATCTGTAAAGAAAACACTGTCTCAAGCAGTTGGGAGATGCTTCCCTCCGGAGATTAATGGTTAAACCATGCCTTTGATCCATGTTTGGAGGTTTCTCTGGGAGAGCCTGTCCCATGCTTTACAGCAAACTGTGTCCATCTTGGCTCAATGATCCCTCTCTGGTGTGTCATGTGTGGATCTCTGGGTTCTGCTTTCTGTGCACTGTCCTTGAATTTCCCTGATCCCTTGGATTTCCACCCGAAATACAAGATGTCGTTCGGGGCTTCGGATCTGGTGTGTCCTTGCTGGACCTCACTGAGTTGCTTGCAACTTCTGGTCTTCATGCAGGCCTGAGCCCATCGCTGATTGAAATATTTTCCCTGGTTTCCATGTCACCTCTCTCCTCCCTCCCGCTTCTCACCTCATCCTTTGTCCAACCATGGTCTCTTCCACACCCCACACACGTCCTCATTCCCTGCCTCTCCACCCCAAGATTCATGCACCATCGCCCATCGAACAAAAGCGGAGGATGGTGGTAGCTTGGGCTTCCTTCTTTTGTTGCCAATGGATTTAAAATTAAAAAATAAAGGACCCTTGTGGTTTGGGCTAGGAAATAAGATGTTGGGGAGAGGGAGAAAAAGTATTTCTCAACATAATGAAACACAAATGGACAAGATAATTATC
Organism: Calidris pygmaea; assembly: GCA_003697955.1. Lineage (NCBI taxonomy): Eukaryota > Metazoa > Chordata > Aves > Charadriiformes > Scolopacidae > Calidris > Calidris pygmaea. The sequence continues at coordinate 182,555 of QJSC01002443.1, read as the reverse complement.
TTCATAAGGGCTTGGATCCACGACAATACATCTCATTTTATAAAGCCCATTAGAGTTGGAATTTTATGCAAAACGCTAAAAGAAATCTAAAAATATAAGGCAATAGAGTCAAAGCAATGGGGATTATTAAAGGGGAGGAGTGTTATATTGGAGGCAATAAACCCGGGAAGAACCAGGGAAACAGTGTTCTAGTAAAACTGTAATAAATGACTGGGGTTTAATCACTTGGTAAATAACTAAGATATTTCTGCAGGTTTTATAGTGTCACTAAAAAAAAATCCCACACCCTTGTACATTAAGGATTCAGCCAAGATGATTTTTTCTGGAGACAGAATTGCAGAAGAGTGTCATTTTAGCAATTTACTTTTTTAAATAATAGTATATTATTTTCTGCATGGATCCACTCTTTCAGCCTCTCTCGTGCTTTTAAGATATCATTTACCATTAGTTGGTTTTTTCCCTTTCCCCACTCAGCATACTCTTGAGTCTTTGAACACACAAAATTATATTATTCTGAGCAATCTTCCCCACCACAGCAAAAAGCAAACACTTAGGGAAACTCCTGGAGGGTCTCAATTTTAATAATGATCTTTCATGTGCTTGGACCCTAATTGCAAGATATTATATGGGTGGTTTAGAAAACATAAGCACATTTTGCATGACTTTCTCTTTACCTATTAAATAGCTGAAATCAAAAGGGCAGCTGTTCTTCCTTCTCCCCCACCCCCCAAAGTTATGGTGCATTATACTAAAATGAAGTGCTTTAATTTAATATCCTTTCCTTTCTTCTGAATCACTCCCATGCAGCTGGAAGAAACTCAGCTCTCAATTTGATTTTTAAGTAAGATGGTTCAGTGTGGGGAGGAGGTGCCCAAATCACGGGCATCATCAACGTGCTGCCCACCAGCCCGGCGTCCCAGTCCTGGTCCTGGGCAAAATCTGCCTGGTCATGGCAGCGAATGCCTCGCTCGTGATCTCATGAGCTTCATCCAGTCCTTGTTGTGGGGACCTGGTGTGAAACCCTCCCTGGCAGAGGTGCTGCACGAGCCGACGTGATGTTTTTGCCTTTGAACTTCTTGTTTCCCTTCCTGTGGGACAGACATCTTTAGTGGCTCACCTTCCTGATGGAACCTCTTCGATTCCCCTGTGATATTTCCTCAGCCTTCGGGGCTTTGAGGGAAGAGCTGCGATCAAGAGCCCCCCACTGTATTTTCTAAACAGTCTATTAATGCAGTAAAACTGTGACAGGGCATTGCTGTAAGAAACTCAAAGCTACATTTCTTGGGAAAAAGAGCCACAGATTTTACTCCCTCTTACATGTCCAGTGTCTCACAGTGAGCAGGCCCCTGTGCCGTGCGTGGTTTTAATTCTCCTGGCAACGTCAGTGCTCTCAGGACACGTGCACCAGCTCCATCAACGTGAGCAGGAGTGGCAACAGGGCAGCTCGTGCAATGCAGACTGAGAAATCAGCAGAAGGACACCCCGCGTCCCGTTGCAAAGCGAACAGGATGGTTATTTAGAATCACAGAATCATAGAATCGTTTTGATTGGAAGAGACCTTTAAGATCATCAAGTCCAGCTGTTACCACGTCACTGACAAGTTACCACTGACCCATGTTGCTCAACACCACGTCTACATGTCTTTTAAATACCTCCAAGGATGGCGACTCAATCCCTTCCCTGGGCAGCCTCTTCCAATGATTGACAACCCTTTCAGTGTAAAAAATATTCCTAATGTCCATCCTAAACCTCTGCTGGTACAAACCAAGTAGCTTTTTGCCACAAACATCTCTTCTTGGTTATTATTAACCGTGGAGCTAGATGTACCCAACGTGGAGATTTCAATTAGATACTAGAAAGAAATTCTTTGGTGTGAGGGTGGTGAGAGCCTGGCCCAGGTTGCCCAGAGAAGCTGTGGCTGCCCCATCCTTGGAGGGGTTCAAGGGCAGGTTGGAGGGGGCTTGGAGCAACCTGGTGTGGTGGGAGGTGTCCCTGCCCGGGGCAGGGGGGTTGCAACTCGATGATCTTTAAGGTCTCTTCCAACTCTAACCATTCTATGATTCTCTGCTCTCCCTGTGCTGGGGCTTTGCTGGGGGACGCTGAATTTAAGACCCAACGTAGGTGTGCATCCAAGATCCAGATCCAAGTCTGATGAGGCTCGTATGTGGCCCCAGGGAAATTTGCATCTGCCTAGAGGTGCGACTGCAAAAGCTTTGAGCATCTCCACACCTAAATTCCTCCTGTGCATTCAGTTTACCTAAAGGAGCCCTGTTTTGGGGGCTCTGAGCTGGGAAAACCCCCTCTGTCCTGCCCCAAGCCACACAATGTCCCCTCTGCAAAGAAGGCTGTAGCCCATTTGCTGTGGAGCTTCAGCCGGTGAGCGTCTGTGCAAATAAAAAGAGCTTGTTTGCCTGGAAATGGCACGATAGAGGGAGATTTATGAATACCTTCGGCCTCATGGTTTTGGCATCCTCCTTAAATATTAATTCCACCGCAGGCAGCTGTTAATCTTGCCGGTTGCTTGGGACCCAGGGTGACTTTGTAGATGGGAGCAGGCGCAGAGGCAGCGTTAGGGCAGGGACTCACTGGGCTCCTCTGTGTGACCCTGCTTCTGCCTCGTCCCATCTGTAAAATGAGTTATTTGGGCCAATGTTTTGGTTCTGTCCCCAAAGGGGGCCTGGTCCACGCCTCCAGGAGATGGGGCTGACATGCATCTTCCCATCTGCGGACCCACCTTTCCCCATCAGGTAAAGCCCCACCAGCCCATGTCTGCATCATCTGAAAGTCCCTGGAGCCGGGTATATAAAAGGGATGAGCATCATCTTTAAAAGTTTCAGTCTCCCTCAGTTGCAGAGAGAAGGCTTTAAAATACGACCCCTTAAAAGCTCAAGGCTGGGAAGGGAAATAGAGAGAAAACACTAAGATTCACTTGTTTTAAAAGTGCCCGTGATTTTTTATTTATTTATTTTAAGCTGGTCCCATGAGCTGGAGGCATAAATGACAGTTTTATTTGGAGTGGGAAATGAGTCTCTCTTTCTCCTTGGAGCCCGGGTGCAATGGATGCTTAAAGCTTGTAAAGTCCCTCAAAATGTTCTTCTCCATCTAACACAGTGCTGCTCATGGAGTCTGGATCTGAGCAGCCCTTGCAGGAGTTTGGCCGTTGCCTAAATTCCCACCATTTTCTCTTTTCTGGGTACATCCCAACCCCCTCGGAGCCAGCCCCTCCGTTTCCAGCAGCAGGACATGCTCTGTTTCCTGCATGAATCTCATTCTGCAAAAAAAAGGATCTCTGCCATAAATCAAAAGCTGAAAGCAATTCTTAAAAATAAATTTAAAGTCCTGAACACAAGCCTTTTAAAAAAATTTACAAAAATCAAACCTACTAGTTTTAGTCCCTAGCTGGCAGGGATGGGAAATAAATATATAAAGGCTTGGATTAAAATTCCAGGGAAGTCAGCCAAAATAAATATGCAATATTTTCCTGCAAAAGACCATAATATTATTTTTATTTTTCATTCCCAATGCGATCAGACTACTTTACATTTTAATAAATGCATAGTTTTGAAGGGGAAAATAGTATTGCTTTGATATGGCAAAGATTATTTGATCAAATAACGTATTAGAACTTTTCGGGACTGCATTACAGAGGGAAAATGTTTGTTTCTTTGCAGCATACATCTATCTAATAGGCAATGATTGCAAACAAATAATTATAGTCTAGAACAAATGGGGGAAAATTAAGGTTATCTGGCATGGAACAGCACAAAAAAAAAAAAATCCAGTAAGATAACAATAAGGGAGTAATGTATAGCTAAGTGTTTTGGAGATAATTGAGTATCAATGGGCTGATTGCAGCGCGGGTTGAAAAATTAAGACGGCTGATTGTGTGGCTGAGGAGGTCTCCGTCCTCTCGCTCACACAACAAAAACCTCACCCGCCACGTCCTGTGGCTTCTCCTCCTCCGAAGCAGCCTGGGATCTGCAAGAGGAGCTCCTGAGGTGGCCTCTCCCTGCCAAATTTGTCCCCAAGGGTCCCACTCTCTGCTTAGGAGCCAGGGTGTAGGGATGCAGAGGGGATGGGTGTTTTGTCTGGTTCCTGTATGTTATCTCATCTTCTAGCCATGGAGATCCTGAGGATGCTCAGCTGGGGAGAGCCTCGATTTATCTTGTCACATCCATGAAGGCAGAAGATCACCAAACCCGTGGTGAGCATCCCTTGGAGACACCTTGGCCGAACTCCTTGGCCACTGCTGAGGGTCACGGGCAGGTACAGGCTGCAGGTTCTTAATGAATATTGTGTGTAATGAATCTCTGCTGCTTTAGCAAGGAATGAAAGAACAAAAATAATTATTGCAATCGCTCTTTGCCTGCTTTTCCAAAGCGTGCCCTGCAGGTTACGGGCGCCAGGCACGGTCTGAACCCAGCTCTTGTAAATAGCTGATGGAACTGATGGGTTTACAGCTCCTCGTGGGCAGGCAAGGAAGGGGAAATGGCTGGAATGGAGTCCCAAAATCGTTGAAATCACATACACCGAAATATATAGAGGCACGATCCAGAGTAATAACTGGTGTTCGACTGCACAGCCCAGTGGGTGAGGAGGTCACCCCAGGTGGGTTTCAGGGCTCTGCCTCCCCATGGAAACTATTAGGGGTCACCAAGAGCAGATTTTTTTCGTTGCTTCTCCTCCCTGGTGGCATCACTGAAGGTCTGAGGGCAGGAGATGGGTCAGAATCCCTTTGCTGCCATCTTTGTGCCTGCTTGGGGTTCTGAGGAAGCATCACAAGCACCAGGGACACCTCGATGTTGCTGGTTTTTGCTGCCAATGGTTGTGTATGTGTGTCCAGGGCTCTGTGTTGTGAGATCAAGGTCCCTTCTAGCTGGGAATGGGAGGAAAAGGAACCCAGCAAGTGCTCAGGCACCTGGGCTCCTTCTCTTCACCAGGCAGAGGTGCAGAGAGCTGGATGAAGATGAAAGCTGATTTTAATGAGCTCACCTGTGGGTTGCTAGCCATGAGCCAGTTGGAAGACATGCTTATACTTTGGGGGGAAGGAGAGAAAACCCCTGTGTGCTTTTAAAGGTCTGTTCTCCCCACGTTTTGCTGGTCCTGAATGAAAACACATCAGGTATCTTCACGGGGTACTGTGGAAATTACATCGGTGGGTTTGACTGCCCTGATTATTTAGAGTCCCTTCAGCAAACCCGGTGCATCCTCCCGGACTTTGGTAGTAGGCTGAGATTTATTCCATTTTTTAAATCCCATTAGTTCTTTTTTATTTTGCTGCCCATCTGTTGTAGGCAGGAGGCGTCACCTGGCAGAGGTACGCATCTGTCTGTGTTGAGGAGAAAGAGCCTGGACAAGCCCATGGGACGCAGACAGCCACCTATTCAGTGACTGAAATTATATGGCATGAAGCGCATCCGCAGCGCGCTTATTCTGCCACCCGATGCTCATCTTTCCCACCATCCATCCTCCCTTTCACACGCCGTGTGTGAACAGCCTTTTCCTGCACGGCACAGAGCAATTCTCGCTTTCCCTTTGCAGCCTGCCTTCCATAATCCACTTAGAATTTGCAGCTTTTTTTCTTTTTTGTAAGCCTCCCTTTAAACCCTTGATGTAGCTCTTTTCCCATCTGTTTCTGCCTATGCATCTTTTCTGCGCTCTGCCTAATGACTTACTCTCGCTAGGAAGAGACCGTATATTAATATTATCATTATAATTCTTCTTTCCACCCCTTCAGATCTTGTGAGGAATGTAATTGCTAAAGCAGATTTTAAGTTACATCGTGGTAACCGAGCAAGTTACGGGGGAGGTTAGACTATCACTTCGCTCAGTAGTTTCAATTTCCCTTCAGTGTTGCTTTCTGAAGGACCCCGATTGCACAGCGAAGGCAAATCCCACACTAGCGAATTCATTATTAACATTGTTGTCACTGACATTATTAAGTTACTGCCTGGCAGTCCCAATTATGGGCTGAGATCCCGTTGTGCTAGGGGGGGGTCGTTCCCCACATAACTCCTCTTCCATCAGTGGCGGGTCCTTCATCTTTGGCTAATTCTGCACCCCAGAATTTCTCTCTTGCTTCAGTCTACGTCTTCCCAGGGAGAGCGGTTTCATAGAATCATAGAATGGTTAGGGTTGGAAGGAACCTCAAAGATCATCGAGTTCCAACCCCCCTGCCATGGGCAGGGACACCTCCCACTAGATCAGGTTGCTCAAGGCCCCATCCAGCCTGGCCTTGAACACTTCCAGGGATGGGGCATCCACAACTTCCCTGGGCAACCTGTTCCAGTGTCTCACCACCCTCATAGTAAAAAATTTCTTCCTGATACCTAATCTGAATCTTTTTTCTTCCAATTTGAAACCATTTCCCCTTGTCCTATCATTACACTTCCTGGCAAAGAGTCCTTCTCCAGCTCTTCTATAGGCACCCTTCAGGTATTGAAAGGTTGCTATAAGGTCTCCCCGGAGCCTTCTCTTCTCCAGGCTGAACAGCCCCAGCTCCCTNCATCTTCGTGGCCCTTTGCTGCACCTGTTCCAGCCGGTCCATGTCCTTTCTGTGTTGAGGACTCCAAAGCTGGACACAGTGCTCCAGGTGGGGTCTCACGAGTGCAGAGTAGAGGGGCAGGATCTTCCCCAGAGGACCGAGAGATGAGGATCCCGTGCAGACAATGCATGGGATTGAGATGTTTATTCCACTCCATTGCAATGGAGTTAACAGTCTCCGTGGGTTTAATACCTGCCGAAATTAAGCTTCGTTTTGCACGAGGGTGAGGAAACCAAGGGAAGTGGCTTCGCTTCCGCCCTGAGTGTGTGGTCCTGCAGGTTCATTGGTAACGGGACATGAAGGGGGCAGCACACCCCGTGCAGGGCTTTGCACCACCCCGGCCGTCAGCACGAGCTTCTCTGATGGCGACGGTTTCCCACTCTCTCTGTTCCTTCCTCAGCAGGGCTCCCATCCTCCCAGGGACCGCAGTCGCAGCAGGAACACAGGTAAATAATACAAGTAATCAGGCTGTCATTGGACTCGGTGATTACTCTCTAGAGGCTGGGGTTAATTTGGAAACGGACAGGAGGGAAGGATGCTCTTCTTTGCCCAGCTCCTGGTTTACATCCAGGCTGCTCATGTATCTCCCCTCTTGGCTGCCTTTACTCTAACGAGCTTCCCCGACGCTGACGGGGTCAGCTCCATCGGGGAGATAAACCCTGGTGAAAACCCCTGCGTTGGGTAGATTGATGGCTGGAGAGTGCGTTGTACTTATTAAGTGGAACAGACTATTTTCATTAAGAGATGCTGACATTATTAAGGCCACTTAAACGCCTCATGGAGACGCTGTGCCCAGTGTGTGCTCGGTACAGCGTGTTCTCCAGTTTGGCTGGGACACCCGAAATTCATCCATCAAGCCCGTTCTGCCCGTTATCCCTCGGCTGCTGAGGTTCATTTGGACAGTCCTTCTCTCTTCCTCCTCTAATGCAGTTCCAGGGACTCAGGTGGATTGAGAGCCAGGGACTGAGAGACTTTCATTATTCACATTGCGTGCACCTGAAAATTGCATTGCCTGCTGGCTTCCAAATTGAGTACATTAAATACAATGCATTAAACCTCCGAAATATGGAAATATCCAGGGAGGGCCTCAGATTTAAGACATTACCCGGTGGAGTCCCAATTTTAGAGCCTGACGAGTTCAGTTAATAGACGGGCGCGTTGTTGGTGCGGAGCCAGGGAGGAGAAGGGGGAGCTGGCTGCAGCAGGGTGGAAGGAGCTGAGCCAGATGGAGTCCTGGTCAAAGAGGAGATGCTGTGTGGGATCCTGGCAGAGAAGAAGAGTCGGGCTGGATTAAAATGCGGCAAAAACCAGGCTTCATCCCCTGCCCAGCCCTATGTTCTGCCGGCTTTTGTGCTGGGCATCACCTGCGAGGTTAGACGTTTGCTGAGAGCGGGGTGAGGGGGGCCGAGCTGTCCCACGTCCTCGGGTCACCCCGTGCCTCGGAGCTGGCAGTGAAATGCTGGGCTGGGCATGCAAAAGACCCTTTTTTGGACCCCTGTTCTTCTTGGGCACCTCATTAAGTTCATCGATGGCTCCCTTGTGTAGAGTGGAGCTCGTTCCTCCACACACAACAAGGTTTCTCCGGCAGAGCTGTGCTCAGAGAGTGCTAAACACTGTCCCTTCAGCCCTGCTTGGTGACAATGAGAGGGTTTCACCATCACTGAGCAATTAAATGTTGACAGCGGGAGGTTGTGGCTGTTTTGTAGTGGGGAAACTGAGGCAGAGCAAGGAAAATGACTCCTTGTCCAAGGTCAAGAGCCTCAGTAGCAGAACATGGAGCAAAACCCAAGTGTCTTCCATTCCCCGTGTGGAAATCAGGTTGGGCTTTACACCCACCATTCGTCTGACCCAGTTATCTCAGCATTATTCACTCTCTTACTTTTAATGACATGCCCGTATCTCCCTGAAACACATATTTTTTCATTAAATACGGCGAAACTGAAGCAGGAGCGCTGCCGTTCAGATAAGATGTTCAAGCTGCCTTTGGATTTACGTAGCCCCTTTCCCCGCTCACTCGTGATGGATCTCCCCGTGCCTCACAAGCTTCACAGGTGGATTTCACGAGCAACCCCCCCCCACACGGACCCTCGTGCAGACCCTCGTGCAGGGTTTCTCACCCTGCAGCTTTCTCCAGACCACATCGTACCACAGCGCGGCCGTGCAGGTCAGGAAATGAAGCAGGTGAAAATATTGAGTTTCACCTGGGAATTTCATTACCTGGGGTTTGATTTACATAGTGGATTTCCTCCTCTGTGATTAGAAAAACACTGTGGGGTCTTCTGTGACCGATAGCGATTGAGACTTTGATTTAAGATTTTATCTTGAGAAAGGAGCCCTGGATAATATAGCAGCCCTTAGCAAGAGGGCTCAGAAGAGGACAGCAGCTTCCAGCAGTGCTGAGAGGGGGACCCGTTGAAAAAATAGTGGCTGACCTCTGTCTTGTTGGCAAAACCTGGCTGCTTTGTGCTTGACCTCCGCCACAGGGCCCCTAAGCAAAGCAGACAGGTACCTCTGCTTCTAAAGAGACCCTTTTTGCCAAGGAAAAAGCCCCGTGTCCCAAACACTCCTGGTTTAGAGAGAGGCCAAATCCAAATCCAGATTTTTCTCCTCGTCTCCAGGTTGTTCCAGTCTTGGGTTTTGCTTTCGCTCCGTCGCTGGTTGGAGCTGCCAAGTTTCACCTCCGTTAAAGCCAGTCCCCGGTCAGCGTGTTTCCCATCTCCCGGCTGGAAGAGCATCCCGCAGCACCGCCTCCCACTCCCCCACACCACCCTGGGCTCCCACATTAATTGAGTAGTATATTTTAACGCCAGGCCTGGCAGCTTGCTCTAAGTGATGGTAAACGCGGGGTCTTACATAAAAGGAGAGCCTGCAAACATAAAATTTTATGACTTCATGCCAGCAGTTAGAAGGGGGACGCGGGTGTATTTTGGAGCAAAGGTTCCTGCTCCCTCTCTTTCGAGGGTCTGCTTTATTTGCACGGCGTCTCTGGATGCTTCCCCTCCCTCGGCAGCATCACCCCCCTTCACTCCGTGCCCGGATCCTGCCCTGGGGATGCCTGAGGCCACGCAGGTGGCAGCGGCCGAGAGCACCTGGCTGGGAGGGAGGGCGAGCTCGACGCGGCGGCTGCCGGGAGCTTGGCAGGAGGAGGCGAGCGGTGGCAGATGCCGACTGTCAAACGGAGCAGATGCCTCATTAGCCACAGCAGCAGCAGCCCAGCAACAGCCCAGCTGTGCGGAGGGGGGTGGCCGGCAGCCCACGGTGGCGAAATGAAGTTGTTGAGCCCTCACCTCGCTCCGCTTCTCCCCGTCTCGCCAAACCATAGGGGTTGGAAGGGATCTCTGAAGATCATCTCATCCACCCCCTGCCAGAGCAGGGTCACCCAGTGCAGCTGGACAGGAATTTGTCCAGGCGGGTTTGGAATGTCTCCAGAGAAGGAGACTCCACACCCTCCTGGGACCTCTGGAGATCCTCGAATCCAACCCCCTGCCCAAGCAAGGTCACCCAAGGCAGGTTAGACAGGATCATGTCCAGGTGGGTTTGGAATGTCTCCAGAGAAGGAGACTCCACACCTTCTCTGGGCAGCCTCTTCCAGGGCTCTGCCACCCTCACAGGAAAGAAGACTTTCCTCACGTTGAGATGGAATTTCCCGTGTCCCAGTTTGTGCCCGTTGCTCCTTCTCCTGTCACTGGGCACCACTGAGAAGAGCCTGGCCCCATCCTCTTGCCACCCGCCCTTTAGCTATTGCTCAGCATCGATGAAGTCCCCTCTCAGTCTGCTCTTCTCCAGCTGAACAACCCCAGGTCCCTCATCCCTTCCTCAGCAGCGAGATGCTCCAGTCCCTCATCATCTTCATAGCCTCTGCTGGACTCTCTCCAGCAGTTCCCTGTCCTTCTTGAACTGGGGAGCCCAGAACTGGACCCGGTGCTCCAGATGTGGCCTCTCCAGGGCAGAGCAGAGGGGGAAGGATGACTTCTCTCCACCTGCAGCCGCGCTCTTTTGAATGCACGCCGATTCTTCTCCTCCCTTCCCCACACTGCTGTCCTCGCCTTGTGCAGCAGCTCCCTGTGCCCTTCCTCCCCATTCCCATCTCAACCCCGTTGGTATTTACCCCCCACCCCAAGCGTCATCCCTTGTTGCATGGAGGGAGAGATGAGAGGAGAAAAAGGCTGGAAGCCAAATTGAGCTAAACTCCTGCAGCACCCGAGAAAATGGGTCCCCATGGGAGGGGGAGCAAATTTTTGAGAGCAGCGTTGGGTGGCTGGGGGCCTTATGGCACTGAACATGTCGTTTCCGACCTTATTTCACCATGAGCTGGATGCTGGAGTGAGAGCCATCGCTCATGGGCTTAAACGAAGTGTAGTACAAGACAATTCAATTAACCGGGAGGGGAAGTCAATAGCGCCGATGGTTCGCTCGGCGCTTCCCGAGCCAGGGGAAACCAAACGGCTGCGCCGGCGCCCGTCGGCCAAGGGCTGGGATCCCGGCGTAGGAGAAAGGGCTGCTGGGGAGAAAACCAGCTCCCGGAGCATCCCCCCTGCAGTGAATAGGCAGAGGGATGCTGGAGCTTGAGTTTAACCACCCGCATCCCCGGGCCAGCTCCTGGGATGAAAGGAGGGAAAGGGGAAGATCTGAGTGATGGCATTAATGAGGGAGGGTCAAAACTGCATTTCTGCTGGAGATAGGTAGGATTGTTTGGAGAAACAGCTCCTCATTTCTGGACAGCAGGCCTGGGCCAGATCCTTTCTGAGCAGATACTGGCCATCACAGTCCTCACAGTCCTGGCAGCTGGCACTGCTCTCCGTTGCTGCTCGTTAGCCCGTGCCAGCAGCCTGGGCCTCTCCGTGCTTTGTCCCCCTTTGCTTTTACAGCCTTCTCTCTTTACAGCCCCACTTCTCTTGTCAAACCACTGGAAACACTCAAAGATCCTTTGATTTCACATCTCCATCCTCTGCCCATCCTTGCATCCTCCTGCATCTCCCCCGAGCTTCGCCAACGATTCCCCCTCCAGTGTACTTGTAATGCTATTCCCGTGTTTCCTGGGGTTTGCTTGTGTTTGACGAAAAGACCTCATCATTCCAGATTTGTCTTGCGTGAGCTATCACAGGATTAGCGAACTGGAAATCTTTTCAGTTTTCTTTCAGAAGCCAGTCCCTCGGGAGCACCGCTTTAGTAAGTGATTTTTCTGTTCTAGCCCAAGGAATTGGATCCGCATCCGGTAGCCAAATTGAATTCATTTGGGCAAGGTTAAGAGCCATTTGATACAGTTTTAGATTAGGTGAAGGCAGCCATATATATTTCATATTCTGCACTAACTGCGGCACAGTTACCAGGGATGGGCCGGCACGGTGCTTATTGACTGCTCCCCAGTGATCCCGCTGTTACAAATGGATGTTGCTAAACAAGGGAATGGATCCTAAATCTTTCCCTGCTGAAAGGTAATGGAAATAAGACAGAGCGAGAGGCAAAGGGAATAGCTTGACACTTCATAAAAGCTTGGTGTGGCTGTCGGGGCGGCTGTGGGCGGTCAGTGAGAGCTTTCTCCTCGGGTGAAGGGGGGGTCTGTTTGAGTCTTGAGCTCTTGAGCTCTTGGCTTGAGCTCTTTCCAAAAGCAAGACTGCGTGGGGCCGGCGTAGAAAAGTATTGCCGCAGCCGACAGCGTGGTACCGAGCATCGCTGCTGTGTTGCCGTAGTAACGCCGTGGTGTTTGGGATCCTTCGTGCGGTACAAGTCACCTTCCCAGGCTTGCAAATAGCTGAAGTAAACTGCTGTATACGCCGATGAGGGAAGGCTGCTTTGTGTCAGCCGAGGATATAGACACGGGTTTGAATAGAAGGACAAATGAGTTTCTCTGTTCTCTTAAGGTGAGCCCATCCGTAATCGTGGCGATGCCTGAAATGCTCATGTGCAAACGCCATCTGCTCCCCGCTGGAACAATCTCAAGAATGGCATCCCCTGGGGCTGGAGCCCTTCTTCTGTGCGCTTGGCCCGTTGCAGGAAAAGAATAGGGACAAGAAATTGCTCTGAGGTCTGCAGGGAGCTGCTGCTCAGGCTGCGAGCAGCGTACCGAGGGGTCTGGGCATCTCTGGGGCAGCGCCCTATAGTTCCATCTACAGCCATGGAAAGCCAAGGGAGAAATCTCTCTCGTCAGTGCAGGAGAGTTTATACCCGGCAGAGCCCTGTGCACAGGGTTTAGCCACAAGCCACACTGAGCCCAGCTGATGAAAAAGGACTTTGAAAAAGAAGCAAGTTATATTTAGGATGACCAAAAGTCCCCTTTGAAGGATCTTAAGGCAAACGGCAGTTGAGGCCCATAAAATTCGCACTTATTCACAAATCTTGCCAATACTCAAGAGCATCAGTCCCGTGATGTTTATTGCTTTTCTAAAGGCCCCAGCTCCTGGAGTCGTGACACGAAATGAGGAATTCAGCTTTTCTTGCCTTTTGACTGTTTGGTCTTTACTGTAGCAGGGAAAATTTGGAAAACATAACCTTTACGTTCTGCAGAGCCAGGGAGCAAATAAAAAGGACGTCGAAGTAGTTTGCTATTTATTTCTATTTCTGAAAAATCTCATAGTTTCTTTTTTTTTGAAAGCACCTCAGTCTCTCATGCCTTTTTTAACTGCTTGGAGTGGAGACGTGTAAATAATGACAGAGTTTAGCCCTTTTTGTGCTTTCTCTGAGCTGCTCCTTCAACTGCTAGAAATGAGGCAAACAACATCTAGGGAAAGAAAAAGGTGCCTAGAGAACTGGCGGAGCACAAGATGAGCACCGATCCTCTCCTGGGAGAGAAGGGAACGGGTGTAAAGTGAGAATGCTTGAACCGAACCCGTGTCACACCAAGAGAGCTCTTCAAAGCGGGAGATAGTGGAGGAGTGCTCTTCGGCTTTGTGGCGGCAGAATTGGCTCTAGAAACGGCGTTTGATGTCAATTCCCACTCCACGTTGTCCTTAGGACATTTGTCAGGGCTGTTCTGGGTGGATTTGTTAGCCAGAGGCCTGGGAGCTGTAGACCTGTGACTGTGTGAAGCTGGCATCAAGAGATGTCTCAGCTTTGCCCCCAGACAAAGCCGGGGATGACAGGGGCAGGTCGTCACAGCAGGAGGACCTGGGGCACTGCCACAAGTGGCTGTGGATTGCCACAGGAGGTGACATTTAAACACTCCTTTATCTGCCTTTTGTCAGTAGAAGCCTTCCTCCCCCGCCCCCCGTGTTCGTCACTCAAGCTGCCACTGTAAAATTTGGGGGCTCTTTGATGTTTTCGATGTGATGAGCATCACTCTTCAGGCTCTGCTGCGCCTCCCTTTCTTTGTGCCAAGTCCATGATGCCTTCTCCGGGGCTTTCACATCTCCTTTTCCTGGCCATAAAGTTGTGTCTCCCCATATTCCCCATAGATTTACCCTTGTGTAATATGTGGGTAAAATCTTCATTTACACGTGGCCATCAGACCATAGGACTGATGGAGAAAAAATCGTATTCTCATTTGAACCAGGGAAAAAGCATTCTCCCTATTCATAATCCCTCCTCAAAAAATTCCTGTGTCATCATTGTTCGGTTTAGTTTTTCTACTAAAACAGTTCAAAACTACCATATTTTTATTATTATTATTTTGGTTAGAAACGAGTGCAATCCAGGTAAAAATGTTGTAGCTTGGGGGATTTTCCAACCTAAGAAGAAAAAAAAAAGAGAGAAGGAAGCGTGGAGGAAACAAAGCTCAAATAACAGAGCGCAATGAATCCCGCTGAACTGGGAATTAAACACCGTTCCTTTCAGTCGTTTCCTCGGAGAAGACCAGCCACTGCGAACAGTTATGACAAATGTGTTTATATTTTTTGATGGAAACCTTCTAGTCAGTACTAAAATATAATATTGCGGGGCAGGATGGGGAGGGGAAGCCGTACATTCATCTGTCCTGAAAGCAAATGCCGCACGTTAGGATTTAGATGGATACGGGCAAGTCGGGACTTACTGGACAGTAGCCGTAGGTCTTTAATTTAGGATGTTTGATGGCTGTGTATCCAGCAGTGTAAATGCAAGGGAGAGCGTCTCCCTCTTGGCATCTGCATAGACCACAGCGATAAATTCAGCATGAAATATCGTGCTCATCACCGCCATACCCTGAAGGGACGGCCGGGCGCGGAGATGGAGAGTGATGTCTCACCAGGGCTGTCTCACCATGTGCTCCTCAGCCCTGCCTTCAGCCACGGAGGCATGGGCAGGAGCCCTGCTTCCTCCCAGAGCCAACCTAGACTCAGAATAAACCCATTTTTGCTCCTCGTCAGGATTCATCCTTTTTTCCAGGGTCCCAGTTTCATATAATTTTGAGGAGGAGGCAGGCTTTGGTGCTGACTCTGGATGTCTCCCTAGGCCAGCTTCAGAGGAGGCTGTGTCATCTCCAACCTTTCAAGGAACCCACCGGGGCTTAATTAAAAACTAAACTCGGGCACCGTTATTCAGATGAGACTGTCGGCTCCTCTGCTGACGGCAGCTCAAACTTGTCACGTTCCTCGTGCCGCGGATCTGTGCTGGAAGGTAGGAGATTTCAGCTGAGAGACAGGCCCCGGGCTGGCGTGGGCTGGACCCTTCTGCCACAATCCTCAGGCTGGCGAGAGCGGGTTGGGGTGACAGCAGCCTCCCTGTAAGGGCAAGGAGCAATCAATCAACCAGACTTCATTAAAAGAAGCATCGAAGGCAGTCGCTTGACAGAGCCCGTCTGCGGAGGTGACACAGACCTGACTCCAATCACTGCTACTTCAGGGAGAAGAAAAAAAAGAAAAAGAAAAAAAAAATCTGCATTTTTCTAATCACGTTGCTTTGGTCAGAAGGCTCTTGTTTTCGGCTCCATTCTGGGCATTTGCATGCTCAGAAGGAAAAAAATGTAATATTAACCATTGCCTCCCATCACTGAGGAGTCAGCGGTGACATAAAAAGGAGCAACTACAGAGAGAGATGGTTTGGGGGGGGAGGGTGGTGAGAGACCCAGAGGAACGTGAAGTCAGAGAATGGCTTAAAAGCAGTACAGAAAATCCGGCACATTAATGCAAAGTTTGTGATTCCCAGCAAAACCAGAAACCAGAAAACCTGAAAATGGGGCAGATTTGTGAAATACGCCTATTCCTGTGTGTATGGCTACGGGGTACATGCCTTGTGCCTGTGTGCAGAGGGTGGTAGGTGTGTTCATGGTGGTACCACGCCTGGAGGACCCAGGCAATGTCGTGTGTGCACACCAAGAACATGTGTAGGACGCATATCTACACGCGTGTTTGCATCCAGAGATGTCAGCCTGCGGCTGGGCATGTTCACATCTGTGTCTATAGGTGGCATGGCGGTGAGGTGTGGGTGTTGTCCTGGAGGCATGTGCCATGCGGGCACGGGGACAGACGTGTGGCATCCATCTGTGCTCCTGCTGCACAGCAGAAGTTGTCCTGTGGAAGAGGTGGTCATTGCCTGTCTCCTGGAAGAGGGGGAGAAGTTTAGGGATCATGATCCCAGTGGTAGCCACTATCCTGGAGACCACGGTGAGGTGGTAGAGACCACGATGAGGTGGTAGAGACCACGATGAGGTGGTAGAGACCATGGTGAGGTGGTAGAGACCATGGTGAGACAGTAGAGACCACGGTGAGGTGGTAGAGACCATGGTGAGGTGGTAGAGAACACGGTGAGGTGGTAGAGAACATGATGAGGTGGTAGAGACCACGGTGAGGTAGTAGAGACCATGGTGAGGTGGTAGAGACCATGGTGAGACAGTAGAGACCACGGTGAGGTGGTAGAGACCACGGTGAGGTGGCAGAGACCACGGTGAGGTGGCAGAGACCATGGTGAGACAGTAGAGACCATGGTGAGATGGTAGAGACCATGGTGAGGTGGTAAAGACCACAGTGAGGTGGTAGAGACCACGGTGAGGAGGTAGAGACCATGGTAAGCTGGTAGAGACCACGGTGAGGTGGTAGAGACCATGGTGAGGTTGATCCTGCTCTTGGCCCCGTAAAGCCCCTGGATGTCTGCTTTGCAGAAGGGTCCTTATCCCCACGAGCAACACTGTCCGCACTGCCAAGGCTTTTAATTGCAAACTCTGGAAGCTGTAGAGCAGTGGGCGAAAGACACGGAGCTAAGTGTAAAGTGATGGCTAAATTTTGACTGTCTGGGGGAGGAAATAAGGAGAGAAAAAAAAAAACACAACAAAAAACCCGCATCAAAACATGAAACAAAAACCTTTCTGAAAAAATTGCCATCCTTAAAAAATGAGAGCGAGTGAGAGAAGAAAGGCCAAGAAAGAGATGAAACAGCTAAGGCAGGGAAAATAAAGTGAGTTTTATTTACTCCCTCGAAGAGTTGAGACCTGCCAGAGCAGCTTTTGGGTAATTGATCTCAATTTTTCCATTTTGCAGCTGCCTGAACCCGTGCTGGTAGCCAGAGCTCAGTGCCACACTGTCTCGAGGCACCCATGGGTGATGCTGGCAGAGGCCTGCAGTGCTGGCACCGACACCGATGTTGGCAAGGGACGAAGGGCTTTGTCACACTGTGCTTGGACACAGAGACACCCACATGGGCAACCTCCCTCCAGATGGAATTAGGACCAGGAAGGTGGATGCTGTGGCATGGTGCAGAGCTGCCAACAGGAATCCCACCCCCATAAATGCAGGGTAGATGGATGGTGGTGGTGTACCCATTCTGCCTGGGGTCCTCAGGAGATGCTGTAGGAACTGGTGCCATCAAGAGGCCACCAGCAGTTCCCACATCCCTCTGATTTCCAACTTGCAGTGCCCCTGTGCCAAGCAAATCCCGCAACCACTTGCACAGGGGAATAGCAGTAGAGGAGCATTTTCTACATTATTTATTTCTGGAATGGTGGAAACCAGGTTGGACCTTGCTCAGGTGCTTCCTGAACAAGCATGAGGAAGGACACCACATCCCGGTGACCATGATGGACAAGATGGACCCCTGGAGCTGGAAAATCCTCCCTTGGTGTGTCCTGTCCGGGGTGATGCTGTGTGTACACACGTCTTTGCCCCTCCAGCCTGCTGTTACAGCATCTCTCTCCAAGGACATCCCAGCTGCTCTCAGCGCTCCATCTGCAGCCTTCAAACAGTCGCTGCGAGGGGGAAAAATACAAATAAAAACCTGAGTGCGAGGGGGAAGGGAAAAATTTAAAAAAAAATAAGGACCAGCTCTTCTGGCATCCCATAAATCTCAATTTATTTGTCCCTTTCTTTTTATACAAGCGTGAAGGGAAGCAAAGCTGAGGGTGGCGGTGTGTGGAGAACCTCCCTGGGGACCCTTTCAACATGGCAGGGGACATTCAAGACAATATGCCTCCAGCCTGCGGTGAGGGGAAGGGAATTTGTTAATTTTAATTTAATTTTTTTTCCCTCAGTTGCTTTTGTGGTGGTGGTGTTATTCAGGGGGCATTTTTGCCCCGGGAATGGAAGGTGCTGGAACGTACCCACTGGGTGTGGAGAGCTCATTAGGCTCAGGTGCCAGCACTCAGCTAATTAGGGCCCTGAGGTAGCTCCTCCAGCCTGCTCCTGCTGCTATTTCTCCCTGCTCTGCTGAGGGAGAAGTTGCTTGAGGTGGCTGTGGTCGTGTTGGGGGTGATATTTTGATAAGGTGAGGAGATAAGACGGACCCCATGGTGAGGAGATGAGATGGCTTCTGCGGCGGGACAGAGGACAGGTACAGTTCTCTCCTTCTCCTGGAAAATACTGTATGGAAACAGTGAATGCCCTGTGAAAAGCCCTTGAGGAAGGATATTGATGTGTATTTTGCTGCAAAAGGTGTGTGGTTTCTCTGGTTTTCTCCAGACATGAGGTGCGGTGGTCGGGATGATGCTGCCTCATGGCTGCCTTTCCTCAGGGGGGGAATTTCAGCAAACCCCTCCCCACCTTGTTTGCAGAGTGGAAATACCTCTTCTAACTAAGCATATCATTTCATGGCTTGTTGCTGAAACTGCAGTGGAGGGGTACTCGGGTTATTTGGATTTTTTTTCCTTTGCTGCTTGGAGGAGACAACTGTTTTTTCTGAGCTTTCGGTGGGATTTGCTTCAGGGCTTGCCCTCAGCAGCACCTGGATTTGATACGCTGTGTAGCAGCAGAGAGGTGGGCTTCGGGTCACTTCCAACACAGGGTTGTCTTGCGGGATCGTGATGGTCGGCTGCAGTCATCTCAGCAGTCTCTCCAATGCCTGGGCTCTCGCTGAGGGCTGCTGGAGCTGCTGTGGTTGCACAGAGAAGGTTTCAGGGTGTTGAGGTTGGTGTCAACTCAGCTGAGAGCAGGCTATGGGTGCTGCTTCCCATAACCAGGAGGACACAGAATGGCAGGGGTGGGAAGGGACCTCTGGAGATCCTCTAGTCCACCTCCCTGGCCAAGCAAGGTTGCCCAAGGCAGGTTAGACAGGATCATGTCCAGGTGGGTTTGGAATGTCTCCAGAGAAGGAGACTCCACACCCTCTCTGGGCAGCCTCTTCCAGGGCTCTGCCACCCTCACAGGAAAGAAGTTTGTCCTTGTGTTGAGATGGAATTTCCCGCGTCCCAGTTTGTGCCCGTTGCTCCTTCTCCTGTCACTGGGCACCACTGAGAAGAGCCTGGCCCCATCCTCTTGCCACCCGCCCTTTAGCTATTGCTCAGCATCAATGAGATCCCCCTCTCGGTCTGCTCTTCTCCAGCTGAACAACCCCAGGTCCCTCAGCCTTTCCTCAGCAGAGAGATGCTCCAGTCCCTCGTAGTCTTCACTGTCCTCTCTCCAGCAGTTCCCTATCCTTCTTGAACTGGGGAGCCCAGAACTGGACCCAGTGCTCCAGATGGGGCCTCCCCAGGGCAGAGCAGAGGGGGAGGATGACTTCTCTCCACCTGCAGCCATGCTCTTTTGAATGCACCCCAGGAGACCATGGGCCTTCTTGGCACTCAAGCTGTGGTGCAACGTCTCCCATGCTCCGGGGGGTGATGATGATAGCTGGTAGCTTCTCCCTCCACGTAGCTGGAGCCAGTGGGGACTGTTTGACACCCCTCTTCCCCCACAGCATTTGTAGCCGAGTCTTCATTTTCCCTGGACTAGGACATTTGCAACTTGTGAGCGGTAGTACAGCAGTAATTACACTCTCCATCACTTTCCCATCAAGAAATAAATGGAAGAAAATCACATCCCAAAGTACCAGCGCTGACCTTCATTTCAGAAGGTTAGTCACAGTCAGCTGGGCTATAATCTAGCCCTAAATTTACCCAAGACCTTGCTGGTCCCTGGGGCTTATCACATGCCATGCTGTGGGGCAGCTGCCAGCACTTGCAGGGCTGAGAAGGGGAGCATCAGCACTCCAGGAGCCATTTTCTGTAGGAGAAGTTGTGCTGGGTGTGTGAGGAGAGGTTTGGGGTGGATTTTGGGGGATACAGGGGGAAAGCGTGCTGTCCGCAGCAGATACCTGCCGGGGTGCCTCACTTTGCTGGGGGCTGAGAGAGCAGGAACAAATTGGGGGCCCCCCGAGGTCAGACATTTAAAGTTCATTAAACCTGTTCTGTGGCCCGGCAGAGCTGTGACGCTGCCTGTATCTCCCTGAAATGTCATCTTCCCCCGGCGTGGAATGATAAATTTCTTCCCTAAGATTTTCCCTGAGGTGTGACGCTTGATATTGCTCTAAAAGAATACATGCTTCCTTCCCTCAGTCCCATGTAGCTCTGAAGGATGAAAATCCGATGCCGGGGTTGCCAGGACCAGGATAAACCTGGGGCAAGACCAGTGCATCTGCCTGGTCCCCTCCACCCTCTTTGTTGGTCACACAGATGTGTGTCACTGCATCGTGCCCTCAAAGCCTCACCGTGCTCCTGGCTGGAGCCACGGGCACATTCCAGTTCCCCTGGAACTCCCCTGCCCTGGGAATGTGGTCACCAGTTGGTTCCCACCCTGTCACCTGGAGCATTTAAAGTCAGCTGGGGGAATATCTATTTTAAGGTTATAGACTTCAGGATGCCCCAGTGTAGTGACCCAGGGCAAGCCTTCTCTCTCTCTGGTCTGTTTTGATGCTGTGATGGAGGGTGGTCCAAACTTTCTGAATGTTCCTTCAAGGAGCTACCAGCCCTTCTTGTTACGAAGCATCTCTCTTTCCTCATTTCCAAAGCTCTTCTCATGTTGTGCTGCCCACGAGGGAGGTTGGGGGCTGTGTGGGGTGGATGCCTGTCCTCTCTACCCCCATCTTCAGTAAGTTGTCCTGCAGGAGAGGGAACTTCTCTGGGAGGATGTTTAAGGAACACTGAGGTGAAAGACACTCTCTTGGTCCCTTGTATCTGCAGCTCCATTCCTGGGTCTCAGCTGCCCTCACGCAAGACACAGGGCAAGAACTGGGTCCTGGTATCTTTATTCTTCCTCTAGACTTGCTCTATGCCTCCCCCTTGCTGTCTTGCGTTGGGAAGAGGAGGGGAAGGGGGGGGAATAGATGGCAATAAGAATTGTGTTCAGCTATTTTATTTAAGTCATAATCATTTCTAATCTAAATGTGCAGGAACTGTGTTACGCAGCCCAATCCCTCACGTATATTGTACTGCGTCTTCAGTTTAGTGAAAAGTGAAAGCCATCTAGAAGGCAGAAATATGTTAAATGAGCATCTCTGAGGCTGTGCACCTTTTTTTTTTTTAATGGCCAGAACAGCCCTGGTGCCTTGGCTTCGGTGGTTTATGCAAACCAGTGCAGCTCACTCGAGGTGCAGCAGCGTCAGCGGGATCCGCTCCTCGGCCTTGGCAGCGGGGCCGAGGAAATTGGGGCAGCGGGTTTTCCACTTGTGCCCTCGAGTCTCTGCGTGCTTGTCATCCTTTCGTACAGAGTGTTGTCCCTCTTCCCAACCGGGAGGGCTGGCTCCTGTCGGTGAGGGGACGCGAGTGGCCCCATGTGCTGTAGGACCCTCCTGCGGGAAGCCCCTGAGCCGGCGAAAGGGAGGGACGCTATTAGGGAAGCTGGAATCCCTCCAGCTTCTCGGAGCGCATCGTGTTTGTTCCCCTCCGTGTTTGCCAAAAAGCACCCTTATTTATTTCATCAGCTAAATGCTGAAAACCAGATGTCTGACTCCCATCAAGGCATTTAATGATGATGATCATTGCTTCCTCTAATGCAGTGTCTTCTAGTGAGGGACGATGCCAAAGCAGCGCACAGCTGTTGACCAATGGGTGCCTGTCTGTTTTCTCCAGTATTTTAGAGTATTTATCTATTTTTGTGCTAGGGCTCCTATCTTTCTTTCTTTTTCTTTTTTTTTTTTTTTGCTGAGTTGCAGGAAGTTCTGAGGTGGAACGTGGCAGCTGTTTAATAGCGCAGGAGCCCGGTGAGGCAGACGAGCTCGGGGAGCGAGGAGAACCTCCTGCTCCTCTGTAGTGCTTCAGAATGCCTTGTACGTGCTAAAACCGTGGTCCCTGCATCCTCTCGGAAGCAGGAAAAGGATGCTGCTGCTCTTTCCCAGCTAAGCTATGAGTAAATAACCCAGATGAAGCTGCACAAGGAGTTTTTGGCAGAGCAAGGAGGAACGATGTTTGCCTTAGAAGTTTGTTCATGGTGCAGAGGCGTGATTTTCATTTTCTTGAAATGGAAGGACCAAGTTGAGCTTGAGAGGACACATGGGAGGGCACAGGCGTTGGGTGTGCTGGGATAACCTGGCACGGAAAAGCTGCTCCCACCTTGTTTTTACACAGGCATCTACCCAGATGTTCTCCTCAACTGGTCCATTGGTTGAGAATATGGATCAAGAACTTGGCTTGAACAAGTCAAGCTGCTTTGTTTTGTCTGGTGGCTTCACCTGGAAGGTGGGAGCAGGGCCCTGTCCTTGCACCCCAAGGTGCTTCAGGCTGAACATGCTGCAGGCTGCTGTTGAGACAGGAAAAGGCACTTTAGTAGTGCTGTCCTGAAAGGTGTCAGGAGACCTTTAGGCTATCACCATCCTATAGAAAACATACGTGACTGTTAGATTTAACCGTGGTGTTGCTCCCCTTCTGGGAAGGGCTGTGTAACTTCTGCAGGTACGTTGAAATCTTTTAAGAAACAATTAAGAATGTCAGCATTGCTTTTCAGTGTTGAACAAAATGTTGACACAACACACCATGCTACTCAGATTTGTTTTAACTTGCAGATTAGACTTCAAAAAAAGAGTATGAAATGAATTAGCAAATTATTTTGATTGCTTTGTTCATTTTTCCGGCAAGAAACCTACCCACCTGGAAAATACTGACTGGCTGCAGGCAGGAGCAGAATTTATTTCCTGAGATAAGTGGATCTGGGATAAAAGTTCTCTTTATTTTTTCATTTTGGCTGCAAAGGATAATGTGCTTCTGTTCTGCTCTTTGTGCTGAAGATCAAATAAGGAGAAACTTTGCATAGGTGTGCCAGAACCTTTCAAGGAAAAGTTTCTTCCCTCACCCCAACCTTTTCCTCCTGGAAGCAGCATCTCGGACTTCAGATGAGAGCAATATTTAACGTTCCTTTCACAATAATGCTGGTGTGACTCTGAATCCCAGTGCTGGCCTCTTATTCTGTTTTCCCTTCTGTGCACGCAGTCTCTCTCTGATCTCTCTACCTTGGCCTTGTTTTATTCTTTTTGTGTGTTGGTTTTGTTTTTTTTCTTCCTTTCTTTCCCATTTCTCTTGTGAGGATGGCTTTTGTGGAAGAAACATCATTTCATTTTCCCCGAAGGTCCCGAGAGGGCGGCTGGCAGATCTCATACGCGGGGTGTCAGCTACATTAAATGAACACACTCAGATCACTGTAAATCCCTATTTACACATAATAAACATGAGGATATGAAACATGGAGGAAATAATGCATTATTGATTACAACAATGGCGTGTAATGTCCTTTGAAAGGCAGGTGGTGCTCGCCCATCCATTAACACTCGGAATGTGGATCTTCTTGCTCCTTGGAAAAATGCGAGTTGTGTTCTGCCATGGTCCCCTGGCTCAGTGTGGGGAGAGGAGGGGCAGGTACCCCCACGAATGACAAAAGGTGGATTACAGCCTGATATTGTTATCAGAAGAAATTTGGGGATAGAATAGCCAAGCAGGCTATTTCTCTGGGTGACCTGAAGCCAACGTTGGGCACGTTTGGGTTTTTCTTAAGCAAGGAAATGCTTCAGAGAAGATTTTCCTCCAAGTGGAGCCAGAGCATTGAAATCTTGTTGGTTTTCCCTCAAAGCACAGGTGGTTCTCGGTGTCTGGTGGCACCAAAAGGAGGGTTTCGCAGGCAGGATTCTCTCGCCACGTGCAGGAGCGGAGCTGAAGCACAGCACCACGTCTGAGGGGTGCACACACACAGAAAACAGCTCCCTGACCTTGCAGAGGGGAGGATCTGTAGCGAGTGAGGACAGCTTACAAGCCCTAACAATAGTCTTCTGACTATAAGTAGTATGTGCTCTGAAACAAAGTGTGGGAGGGGTGGTTTTCTTGGGTTTTCTGTTTTTTATATGGCTATCTAAACCGCTTGCCATCTGAGGTCCCTTATTGGCCATGCTGGCCTGTTTTTGGCCAGCGTTGTGGCCAACTTGTGTTGCAAAGATGAAGAACACTGTTTTGATGGTTGCTGAACTTGTAGCTGATGATTTCTTCTCTTTCTCAACAGCTGGCACCGTCCCTAATCTCCCGTGCAATACACGAAATTCATTCCCTTGTTTTATCTCTGGCTGAGGTTACAGGGAAGCGAAGTCCTTGAGGCTTGACAGGCAATTGGAATAGGTTTTGTTTGGTTCAAATGAGTTGAGAGGTCAAATCTAGACAGGTAATGGAGCGGTTCTCCTCATCTTGTTCCCTTTTAGGGGACTGCAGACCTTGCTGCTCCTCGCAGTGTTGGCTCAAAGGCCAGCTGCCTGGGTCACAAGAATTTTAAGGTACAGCTGTGCCAACAGAAAGAGCATCTCACGAAAACTGGATAACTCGAATTGGCACATGGGCAAAGCTCGTTCCCCCACCCCTCCCCTCCCAAGCCGCCCCTGACCTCGGATCCAAGCTGTTTGCTCACTCGTGTGAACTCTGCAGTGAAAACATATTAAAGTTCCCTTTTCCTGCGGCTTTTTTCCTCCAGGTATTTAATCTTAGTTTACAGATGAAATGTGCAGTGAAGAAAAAGATGCTAATCACACAGTTGCTGCACTCTGCTTCAGCCACTGAAAAATTTATTACCATCTGTCCTGGATTGGACAGGGCTGTGAGCATCAAGAGGTTCACCTCTCTGAAGCAGCAGCAGACAGAGTCAGCATTGCAACAGGGCACGGCATTGGGTCTGCAGAGGCCGTGCAAAGAGCTTGCAGGGGTTTGGGACAGGAGAATGAGCTTTGTTGTCTTCTCTTGGCTGAAGCCAGAGGCAAGAGAAGTCTGTGTTCTGCTCAAAACTTCCGTCCCTTGGCTGTAAGTGTCATCTCAGCAACTTTCTGGTGTTTTATAGAATCACAGAATGGTTTGGGTTGGAAGGGATCTTGAAGATCATCTTGTTCCACCCCCCTGCCCTGGGCAGGGACACCTCCCACCAGCCCAGGTTGCTCCAAGCCCCCTCCAACCTGGCCTTGAACCCCTCCAGGGCTGGGGCAGCCACAGCTTCTCGGGGCAACCTGGGCCAGGCTCTCACCACCCTCTGAGTGAAAAATTTCTTCCTAATATCTGATTTAAATCTCCCCTCCTCCAGTTTGAAGCCATTACCTCTTGTCCTATCACTACATGCCCTTGTAAAAAGTCCCTCCCCAGCTTTTATGTTGGGGGGCGTTTTCTCTTTTTGTCAACCATTTCACCAGTTGGCCCTTCCCAGTTTTTTTTTGGCCAGGTATTGAGATGCCTGTGGTTATTTCAGTGTCCTGGATATGTCATTATACGCATTCCTAATGGATCCCCTCCCTAGCTGGAAGGGGAGCTTTATATGGTCAAGTTCTGCCAGGCTTTTACGAAATCAGAGCAGAAGGTGAGGTCAGAAATCAGACCAGAAACAGGATTTCTCAGGCTCCCAAAGAACGGTGGTTGGCTGCGCAGCTTTCCGAGCGTGTCGTAACATCAAACTGTCTTGGAAGCAAAGTGGTTTGATTTTTTGGCCTGTCTCTGCCCTTGGTGTATTATTGGACTCATGATTCAGAAGTGCTCAAACTACAGCTCCCGTGATGTGTCTTAAATATATGAGTTGCGCTTGGCTTTTGGGAAGAGTGATGTTTCTCCCCGGCTGGCTCTTCCTGCAACTGTACATCCCCTCCAGCAGCAGCAAGACCAGCTGAATCTTGGAGCACGCAAGGGTTTCGTAAAGCGCCTCTCCTGTGGCTGGGTTTGCCTGTGTTCCTTCTGTTTTTCAGAAAAAAGAACTTAGACTATTTTTGTACAGCCTCGCACCCTGAAAAGCCGAAAATTGCTGAGCAAGGAAATCATTGTCAGTGGTGCAAGCAATACCTGTGTCTCTCCTATAGCAATTAGCAAACCCTAAACGCAGGCTTGGCTGTCTTTCCAATTAAACCCTGGCAAGCTGGAATACACGATGTGATAATGAAGTAGAGAGCTTTGGAGCTACGGTTGCCGTTTTGAGGATACGGGAGCTTTAGGTTCTCTGGCTGAAACGAAGCCATTGAAAGTAATGGGCTGGACAATCTCACCCCATTACTTTTAATGGGATGGAGAGAGCGTGCGCTCAGGAGCAGCGCGGTGACACTGGGGAAAGAACTATTTTCACATATCACTCCGGTTATGACCAACACCAGGAAAATGCCCCCCCCCCCCCCCCCCCCCCCCCCCCAGGCAATGGGAGCCAAGCTGCTTGCCATAAGTTATAGGGTTTGGCAGCAGATACAAGAAGCAGTAGCAGGGAAGGTGTATAATTGGCATGGGCTGGAGCTTGGGCTTAATTTGGTAAAGCATGTCACGAAGAGGAGAACTATGGTTTGTAAGAGATCCATGCTACTCGTGCGTGCTTTGGGCTGTGCAAGGGCATGAGCAGGGTGCCAACTCCTTCCCTTATACCCATCTTCCCCCATTTACCTTCCTACCTCTCGCTTGTGCTAATTGCATCTGCAGGGGCAGAGGAAGTATTTAACGTGATGTGAACTTCCAGGCTTTTTTGCTGAAGCTGATGAAAACCACTAGCAAAGCATTTGCAACATGAAGATCCAGGCAGCAGAAATTGTGAGTTTTCGGGTCAACCAGGAAATTGGTAATGCTCTGAAAGGGGGGCAAGGGTGGTCATGAGACAAAGAATTAAAGATTTAGGCTGAATGCTGAAACCTGCAGCTGGTGGTGTTGGATGCTCAGTGTCTTCCCTGGACTCAGATAAGGTGCCTGGTGCCAGCTCGAGCATCCCAGCTGCTGTTGCAGCGGGGTGCTTGCATGGCCCAGCAGTCTGGGTGATGGATTTGTTTCTCTTGGTGGGATCAGATCTGCTGCCGCTGGGACGTTGAAGGAACGTGGTCCAGACAGAGCAGCAATCAGCCTCCCACAGCCTGAAATTTGCCCAATCGCTTTCCTTTCCTCCTACTGCTGAGCCTGGCCAAAGCCCTCCCTGCCAGCACAATGCAAAGCTTCAATTCCTCAATCAAAGCAGCCTTCCTGCAGAAAGGGATGGAAATGCAACAATTAGACAATCCCTTAAATCTTGTGGCTTTCTCCTCTGCTCTGTAATAGGTGCCTCGTTTGTTGGTGGAGGGTAGGGACCTATTTCCCTGTTGCTCCTTCCAGCAGGAAAACTCCCTCTTCGAGCAAGTTTTAACAGAAGGGGAAGAGCAGGGACTGCAGCAAGTGCACCTCCATCTGGGATCAATCTCAAATTGCTGCTCCCTGGGCCAAGTTACTCATCCATGATGGTTTGGTAGCATCACCATAAGTGAGATTCCCCAAGCTATTTAGGTGCCTCAGCTCCTAATAGCTGGGAGGTTTAAATAACAAAGGAGAAAACAGAGATTAACCCCTGTGCAAGGCTCTGACCCCAGGTGACTTGTTCACAGCACTGGTCTCCTTCAGCTTGGGACTGGTGGATGGCCCAGGAGGAGATGGTATAACGTAGACTGGTGCCACACAGCAGGTCTCCTACCCCCTTCTCGCCTTGCAAGCAGGGAGGCAGCTTAAAGAGTATTCTGAAATTGCCGAGAGTTGGCAAGGAGGAGAAAAATAAAATAGAAGCTGAAGATCAGAAATTTTTTTTTCTAAAAAGCCTCAGATGTGCAAAAATTGCAGCCGTGCTGGGAGGTAACTGGCAAATACAATTTAATTACAAGATATGCAGAAGTAATGGCGTCTGCGAGGCTGGAGCATGATTTCCCAGTAATAGAAGGACCGCGGGGTTCCCTGCCTCTGACTGTCGTGTCATCTTCAAATGAGAGCACGATGGTGCTTTGCTGCTTTCCTTGCCTTCAGAGGGGATGAAAGGGCCACAGCCACTTGGTCTTGGAGGAGCCAGAGCAGACGTTGAGGGTCTCCAGGACGTGAAGGCTTTGGAGGAGCTGGGCAACGGGCTTGGCGGGGTTTGGGGCAGGAGGAGCTGATGGATCTGGGGCAGATGGGTTTGTTTGAAGGTTGTTTCCAAGGGCAGAAGTGGTTTGTGCTTTTCTCTGCTGTCCTCTCCTTTCTGGACTTGTAAAATGGGTGGGTGAACCAGAAACGTTTCCAAGGCAGGAGGTGTGAGAAGCTGTGAGATCCAGAGCGCCACAATAAATATGACCTTTACAGTGCTGTGGCTTTATTTGTAGTATTTTTCTCTCCACTGTGTCCACAATCTGTCAGAGCAGCGTGGGGACTTCCAGGGCTTATTGCAAAGTGTTTCCATCTCCACCTTCTCCTCCTGGTTGAGCAGAGGTGTTACGGGGCAGTCTGGGTGGGGTGTGAGGCTGGTGGACCTCCTGCTTCATGCAGGTCTCTGGACCTGCATGTAAATGTGGCTCTTTGTGTGCCAGGGAAGTGCAGAATGTGTTATTTATTCCAACATGAGATGCTCCCACCAGGCTTCGGGATAATGTCAGGCTGTGCGTGTGGCTAATGTTGTTTGGATTGCGATGGGATGTGCAGGGGTCCTACAGCAAGGGCAAGGAACAGCACGGTGGCTTTCAATGAAACGAGGAACCAGAGTGTTTGGTGATGAAAACAGGTCTTTAGAGAAAACACTGTGTTCTTAAGGAATCAAAATACGTGGATCTTGCATCTTTCTCCCTGTCAGTTTTGTTCTGAGCTTTTTCATTCAAATTTTAGACCATCTTGGAGACTAACAATCCCTGCTGTTGGAAGCCCCTCTGGGATGTAGGAGCACACCCTGATGCCAGTGCAATCGCTGGAAATGGAGCAGGAAGGCTTGCCCCAGCTTAGACTCTCCCAATCTGTTTTCCAAACAGCCCTCCTCTTGCAGGCCCCCCTTTTTCACATGGCCCCCTTGCCTGGGGCTTTTCCAGTCTCTGGGACATGTCCTCAAAAATCATTTTGGTTCCCTGGAGAGTTTGTTTCATCAAGTGCACTGGAAGAGGTGCTGTAGAAAGATGTGATGGGTTTCATAGGTGTCCTCCACCCTTTGGTCTCTGGAAGAACAGTGTTGGTTTTCTGCTCTATGGAATTGAATACGCAGCTCCTGGTTTTGGGAGGGATGGGAAGATGGTTGGACAGGGAGGAATAAGAAATGCTGCATTGGTGCCACCACAGGCCTTGTCGGGCAGCTCCCTGAGGGACTGCAAGTTCGGGTCTGAGCTGCCAAGCAGAGCGTGGGGGCAAGTGACAGTCCAGGGCCACCCGAGCCCTCAGCTTGTGAGAGAAAACACCTGGGGGAGGCAGGGAGGCCAGATGGGGTGAGGGACACGGCTCAAACTGTCCGTTACCCTCTCCTGCCCTCCCTCTTCATGCCCCGGAGATGTGAGGAGCTCCGTAGAGTTCATGTCGACTGGTGCAACGCAGCCACTGGAGTGTGACCAAGACAGATGTGCCCATCACCTGGCTGTCCTCTGATGGCCCTGGCTGCCCCCGCCGACTCCCCGGAGTTGGGAAAGGCAGTCTCAGCAGTTCCTGCCTCCTCCTGGGGACGGTGAAGTGTCGTGGATGGGGAAGCATCAAGGAGAGGCCGGGAGATGCGTGGGGAGGTGCTCCCGTATGACTTAAGTTTCTCTTGGAGCTTTCTTCCTGACCTTCCCACAGCAGGAGGGTGCCTTGAAACGGGGCAAGTATTTTGTGGCTTGAATGAAGCAGCGCGTACAATGGGCTGCAGTCAAAAGCAGATTAAATCCCCGGGAAGTCCTTGAAGTGCCAGTCAAATCCATGAGCGAGGTGAATTGGCCAGAGCCCCATGGAACAATACAGACGTCTTCCCGGGGAGAGTCCGAGCTCCGGGGCTGTAAGAAGCTGAGGAGCTTCAGAGGGTCTGAGCGAAGCGAGATGAAAAGGGGCAAGAGGACAGTAGCTCTTGCAAAATTCTGTAGAAATCATGTAAATCAGGGAAAAACGCTTGAGCTACACCTGCGTGCTGTGAAGCTGTACAATGGGATGTTGACCCCACAGGGATGGAGAGGACCTGGCGACGTTGCTGTGGACAGTTGGCTGCGTGTCTCCCCTTGGTTGAGCCTTCAGAAGTCGGACGTGGAGGGAGGGAGTTGCAGGTGACTGTTTCTTGCCAATATTCCCCAAAGATTGGTGGGTGTGGGCAGCCCCACCAGCCTTTCCCAATGCCTGCGAGTGGTTTAGCAAGATTACACAGAAATTTCTGGCTTGATTAGTGTAAAAGTGTACCTGTGCACGCAAGGCTTCTGCATGAAGGTTCAAGTACCGCAGGCTGCTTTACTCCAGGGTAAATTGGTTTTTTCCTACAGCAGCTCCTTCAGGCTTCTTTGGAGGAAGGAAAAAAATCCTAAGGATGATTGGATTTGGCTTTGTGAGGATTCTTCTTTGCTTGGTGGATGCTTCCCAAACAGGGTATGTTTGGGAGAGGCTCGGAAAAGGAGTACCAGCCATGGAGGGCTGGGGAGGAAAGTAGGGAACACAGGCAGATTCAACAGACTGAACTTTAGGGACCAAAGGCTCTGTGTTGCCACTCAAAAAAAGCTCTTCAAAACCCTTCAGTGCTGAGTTATAACTTGGAGGTGCCTTTTTTCCCTTCATTAGCTGGGGAACACAGGGAAATAATTCTTTCTGCTCAGCAGCATGAATCCTTCTTTCCTCCTTTTCCCTTCTGCCTGTTGTGTCTCCTGCTAAGAAGCAACTTTTAATTGTCTGGTAGCAGGGCAGAGCTCCTTCCTGGGGAGAGCTACTCACTGCGTGGTTTCTCTGCTCTTCCCCTTGAAGCTCTTGGTGCTGATGTCTTTCAAGGCAGCTTGGAGAGCAGTAGACTATGATATTTCCAGGCATGTGCCTGTCTAAAGCTGTTTGTCCCAGAGAACCTCCTCCTGGGTCATGTTTTCTGGGTTTTTTGCACTGGATTGAAACAGATTCAGTGAAAATGAGCACCCCCAAGTTTTCCTGTCATTTTCCATTATGTTTTTTTAACTCAAGAGAATGTTTGATGGAAGTTTTAAGGGTCCTCCAGACCTTCACCTTTCAGCACCAGGAATTCTCCTTAAGGGGATGGCTTGTTTGAGTGATGCTGCTCTTTGAGCTGCAGGTACATGTCTCTCCAGCATTGTTTAAGGCAAATTTAGGTCTTAACGGAGGTACTTCACAAGGTTTCCATTTCAGGGAATTCTCCTTTGCTGTGCAAAGTGGAACAGGGGTCCTCCCCAAGGTGGTCTTCACCTCCGTGAAGCAGCAAGAGAGGACACTTTGCCACTCTGAAGTCCTCAAGCAGAGCTGGCTCCTGACCAGGTGCCTGGTTCCTGCAAGCTCTGCTGTATGAGCCTTCCCTCTTTAATCCAAACGGGATTTCCAAGGCTGTGGACAGTCAGAGGATGGCCCTTCCACACAGTTGCGTTTTACATCTCGGAGCAACGAGCTGGCAAACACCTCTGCTCCATCTGTTTTCCTTCGTTGATGGATTCTTTAAAGTCAGATTGTGGTCCCACAGGGACACACTCAACTAATCCTCTGCTTTTAAGATTTTATTTGTGCAATAAATGGATGACAAGGTGGTTTGCAAGTACATAACACAATAAATGGGTTTCTAAATGCAACTTTTCTGCAGAGCACGATAGAATAAAATACAATATCACTACAGCATTTAACACTGATCTCTGGTTCATTCATATTTCAAGCAGTAATGTGCCCATTTTCTCATCTGGGAAGCCTCTTAGGTTTTTTTAATACATTTTTATAAATTAACAGGGCACAGATTTAATAATAACTTGCATTTATATAGCTTTTTTCATCTCTGAGGATCTTGGATTGCTCTGCAGAATGGTGTAATATAGAAATTACGTGCCGAAGGATCCATTTGCTCTCTGCTGAAAGGCAACAACAGTTTGGATTTCTCAGCAACGCTCCTGGATGGAAATGAATGTCAAGGAAGCTGGAATCCAGCGCTCACGGCAGAAGGTGAACTTGGAGGGGAAGGATGCACCTTGCTTTGTGGGTGCCCAGAGCAAAGTCTGCTGAAGAAGAGGTCACAAGGGCGTTGAGGAAATCTGCAGGAGAAAAGCAGGATGGTTACTGAGCTTGGAAACTATGATGCTGAAAAACAAAGAAAATGATCCTTCACTCACTTCTAGCTTTTGGGAGGAATTGTTGCTAGATATGGAGAAGCTAAGAACAGGGAAAGACTTGAGAGATAGGTCTCTTCTGTTCGTAATATGGTTCTTTAGCCAGATATCCAACAGCAGACAACTTAATTCATCAGGACAGGAAACTTCTAAACAGGACCATAAGGTTTATCAACCAAAGTATTTTCAAGTGATCCGAAACTCTTGCATTTGGTGATGTAAGGTCTTACATCGCCCTTGCTGGCCAACTTAGAAAGGAAGAGGAAGACATTGAGCTTCTTCCTTGGTGACTTTCATGCCCTTCCAAGAGCTCCTACCCAAGTTCTTGGCTTCTGAGATCCCCCGGTTTTCCAACCCTCTGTTTTTCCTAGTTGCCATGTTTTGGTGTCACTGACATTGAGGCATCTGTCACAGGGGTTGTCCCTTCCCATCCTGAAAAGAAAAAGTTCAGAACAAAGCTCATGCATATAACATGTGATTGGAAAAATATTTACAGATAGCAAATTGCCATCTCTTTGGAAGGAAAACATGAGAAAATGGAAACGTGATATTTATGGTAATAGAAAGTTTTTAAAATTTAATCTAAGAGACCAGCTGTTTCTGCTTCTCTTATAAGAGCTTAATTGGTATATAATAGCATAGTTAATTAAATACAAATCAATAGTTTAAAACAGCTAATTGATATTTAATATGTATGGGAAAATATAACTTAGTTGTAATATAATTAAGTCAATATTAAATAAGCAATGGAATTGCAATTATGCCTTTACAACGATTATAAAGTTTATCGTTCTTTAATAAACTTCAATTAGATAGGATGAGAGGAAAAATTATTAAACAGGTATTATTGGGCTATTAAACATTTATTCTCATTCCTGGTGGAATACAGCTACACAATAGTACACATTATGGTTGTGTTAATAAACCTTTATTACTGCTTTGCAGTTTTAGCCTTTACTGCACCAGTTGATCAGAAACTCAGTTCCATCCTCAAGTTATGGGCTGAATTGCCTTGAAATTGAGTAAGGAAATCCCAAACGATGGGACAAATGAGGAAAAAGCTGGAGGATTCCATAGTTTAGGCCAGCAAAGAGAAATCTTTCATTCAAAGCAGACTTGCCTGGTCTGTGCATAAAGATCCCTTTCTAGAAGAGCCTGAAATTTTGTCTTTTAATTGGCTTTGCTTTGTTGTCACTGGCAACGTGTGGTTTGAACTTGCTTGTGCCTTGCCTGAGGAGTGATTCTTCTGCAGGTTTTGAGGCGAATCAATGTAGATACCTTTGAGAGAGTCAAAACCCTGGTTCTGCCATGTATTTCCCAAACAAGATACTTACGGTCACACTTCCTCAAAGCGCCTGGGATAAGAAACTTCAACGGTAACTAGTTTCACTCTAGGAAAAATCAATTGCCATTGCGAGGAGGAGGATGGGGTTTGTTTTGGGGTAGGGGACATGCATGGGTTAAAATGTTCTGTTTTCAGTATCTCAGCAGCCCCCCTGAAGCCAAAACATTTAAAATGCTGGGTGTCTGCTTAACTATTTTAGCTTTAGGTAGCCACTAAGAGCCATGAAGTTGTGAGAGATCCTTAGGCAACAGAGTCGTCTTGAAGTATTTTACCTTTTAGAGGCACTCTCAAGTATTTAAAGGTGCCTTTTAGCTGTAAAGATTTTTGCATGTTCTCACAAATTTATGGTATGAATTATTATAATGCAGTCCTCTTGTATAGCTCCTTTCATCATGGGATATCAAAGTGGTTTATAAGCATTAATTATAGCACCCCTCAGGGAGGCAAATGGAAGATAGACACCCATGCCGGTGTGTGCTGATCCATGGTCCAGATGGGTAATAACCTAGATTTTGTGTGGATCCAGCCCACGTGGCTCAGCCCTGACTGTCCCTCCCTCCCTTCTCCAAGGGAGAAGTTGTGACTAGAACCTCTTGTGCAGCACAGATGTTGCCTTGGGTTGGAGCCACTTCCCACAGCCCCTGAAGCACGACCTCCTTCTTGGGGAGTGTTGGAGACTGGAAGATGAGAGCTGGACATCTGAGTGGTGGATTTTGTCACTCTGAGGGTGGTGAGACCTTGGCCCAGGTTACCCAGAGAAGCTGTGGCTGCCCCATTCCTGGACGGGTCCAAGACCACCTGGATGGGGCTTGGAGCAACCTGGTGGGGTGGGAGGTGTCCTTGCCCAGGGCAAGGGGGTGGAACAAGATGATCTTTAAGGTCCCTTCCAACCCAAACCGTTCTATGATATTCATCCCCCAAGTGGGCTGGAGCTATTGCTGCCTCCATCACTTCAGGATGCTCTTGCTGATTGTGGTTGTGGTCCCAGGAAAGTGTGGCAGCTGCTCTCGTGCCAGGTCTGTGTGCTCAGGAAAAAAACCCACCAGCATCCACAAAGAGGCCCACGTGCGCACGCCAGGATGCAGGTCTGAATTCGTAAGATAGGAACGCTGGCTTGCTCAACTCCGCTGTGGGCTGCGCTGCCTTGTGTAACGCTAATCTAATTGTGTTGTTTTAATTACACTTTGATACCTCGGTGCTCGTTGAAGGCTCAATAGGAATCAATGCCGTTTTGCTTTCCTATCAATAAAGACATAAATGCTGTTCGCCTGCTTCACAGGGTGGGTGTAAATGGCCCTGGGGGCCTGGATGACTATTGGCAGGCTCAAGTGTTGGGTCTGTTCTCACGGACGTTGAGCAACCCTCGGTGGAAACGGGGAGTTCAGCAAGGTCTTATCCATTCTCGTTATCGGGCAGCCCTAAGGGAGGCAACTGGTGCTGAATGTCTCGTAGCCAAACCAGCAGACCCTCACAGCGGGCAGGAGCGTTGGAGGCATCCGAGGCTCTGCAAGTTGGCACCTTTCTGGGTGTATTTGCAGTTTTTGTGGCATCGATCACGTTGCCTCTGTCCTGCAGAGCAAGAGGGCTGGTTTCCACCTTTGCTTCAGAGAAGGGAGATGGTTGGTGTTTACCTCTTTCTGCTAATTAGGACACTGTGGATAGTTTGCTTCGCCTGCCCTGGTCTGTCTAATCTTTAGACATCTATGTCTGAATTATTTACCACCTTTTATGGCCAATGAGAGAGTTACAAGCCCCCCCCCAAGTCATCCTGGGTAGGGGAAATGAGTCACTTTCTGGAGATGCTTCTTTCTTGCTGGGGCATTACCTTAGGTGGCAATGTGGATTTAGAGGGGCAATTAAATTTCAGCTTACTCTAAGCATCTCAAGGGACTTACTTTTGTCTGAGTATCGACTGCAGTGGGATTACATGTGTGATTTATTTTGATTAGTTCCTTATGTCCTCCCTGGTGGGGAGCCTCAGCGTCAGGAGCTGTTGGTCCTCAGCCTTTTGCAGGTGGAGCCCTGTTTAATAATAGAGAAACTGCTCTAACTCATCTTGCTTGTACCGTGAGTGTCCTGGGGTCAAAAGAAGCCTGTTTTTTCTGGGTTTAGGCTCCGATTCTGCCTCATGCTGCGCGCAGGAGGAGGATGCTAACCCCTCTGCTGGGATGTCGTGGCAGCACTGGGGAGGGATACGAGGTTGTATCTGGGTATATATCTGGGTATATACCTATATAAATTTGTGCGTCTTCCCTGCGTGCCACATCATGCTGCGGGGAGCAACCACCTTCTTCCTCTGGACACGGTCCAGACCTGCACTTCAAAACCCAACTTGGCACCCTGACGCTAAAAGCCGAGGCTGCTGGCCCTGCTCGTTCTTCTCTCCAGCCTGTCGCCGCGCTCTCAGCCCTCCCGCTTCCCTGCCTTCCCCCTCTCGCGGGCGGCACGACTTCACGACACTCCTTCCTCGGCAGAGCGGGGCTCTAAAGAGACCCACAGCCACATTAAGTAAACATCAAAGGGGCTTTGATCAGCGGGGCTCTGCAGAGCACAGAAGCCCCCGAGGAGCTCTGTAGGTCCACAGGCAGGCAGCGCCGGGGACGTGGTACCTTAATTTTCTCCACTGTGACACAGGAGAATTTGTTTGAAGAGCCGGAGCTTTTTTTTGCCACTCTGAGATGCGCGCAGGGAGAGCACACGCGCGTGCAACCTACTTCTGGAAAAACCCCCATGCTCAGATCTCTCTCTGTTTGTTATCGATAGCCAGAAAGCCCCATTAAGAAATCAAGGCATCAAAGGCGTGCGCTTCCTCAGACTCTGGCACTTTGCTGCTTGTAGGGTCACTTGTTTTCTAAAAGAGCGAGATGCCTCAAGCCAGACTTATCTTCCCTTCCGAGGGCCAGTTCCCATCTTACTGTGCTACCTGCTAAGGGAGAATGGGATTAAAAAGTCCGTATCTTTGCAACGTGCTGATGTGGAGGAAGATGCGGCTCGTTCCCTCTGCTTGGTGTAGAGAAGAGCTTAAGAAACGGGCAAGGGAGGGGACGGTGGCCCTCCTGCCTTTGGATATTCGTGGTTAAGGGAAGCAGCACAGCAGCAGATGGTTTGGGACCCCCAGCAAAGTTCAGCCATGAGGCTGACCACCGCCTTCAGTTACGTGCCTGCCCCGCTGGCGCTTTGCCTGAGCGGTGTAAGCGGCAGGATTTGCTCCCCACGGCATCCCCCCTGGGCTTGCTCTTGTCCCCAGCCCGGTCTTCTAACATCGCTCTCTCTTCTCTTGCAGAACTGGGGCTCCCAGGAAGAGGATGCTGCCTAGTGCTGGGGTTCATGTACAAGGAGAAGTACCGCAGGATGACTGAAGGTGAGCGGCTTCCCCACCTTCTGTTCTTCCTTCCTCTTCAGCAGTCTCGTTACAAGAGACGCAGATGTGCTGCTGCCAGGGACGTGCTAGGGTCTTGTTCACACCGAGAAGAAAATCCCGCTTCCCCCTTTGATCTCTAAGACCTCTTAGTGGGCACCGATGTGGGAAGCCCCCTCCACGAAGCTGCAAGAGAAGAGCAGGACTTCATTAATTCCCTACATCCAAAACCCACTGTCTCTTTCCCATGGAAAGGATTTGCCCCATGGGGAGCTCTTCCAGCGATAGCTACATCTAGTCTTTTTATTCTAGTTGGGTGGTGGTGCCTCACCGTGACGCCTTCAGAGTACCAATTTCCAGAGGTGCCGTTCCCTTTGTCAAATCCCTGCACTCTGGCAGAGACCTCGCTCAAATTTCCCTATTTATATTCTAGTCATCCCCCAAGTACTTTATGAGCATTGATTAATCCATAGAAATATCATAAATAATTATGAAGCGTAATAACTAAACAAAAACTATTTATGCTCGGAAGAATTGGCATCTTTGCTTCTGGTAGCTTCCCTGCTTGGCTTCTTTTTCTGGAGCAAACCCCAGTGCAGCACCATCCCTGGGTAATGCTGGGTCAGGGAAGGATTAAAGGTCCCAGAGTCCTGCAAGATGAGAGGGTCTTGAGGGTGCGTCAAGGAGAACTTGGCTGCTGTGAGGTTGCTCTGGGGACTGCAAACTCAATGCAAACGTGGTTTGGGATTTGATTGGAAATTATTTTGCCCTGTTGAGCTTGCGTGGGATGGCCCAGCAGCTCGCCACGGGGGTGTCTGCTCTTGTAGAAGGCCTTGTGTTCACAAGAGTAAAAGGTGCATCAGCTTTCTGGGGGTGAAACTCTTGTGGAGGCAAGTCTACGGCTCAAAAATCGGTTAGAAGATCAAAGGTTCCTTCGGTTCCCCAGGAGCCCTAAGACTGAGCCGATAACATGGGGAAAGCACTTCACAAGACTTCACCTCGTGCTTGTTAATTACCACTTGCTTCTTAAACATTGATTAGAGTATGTTTTTAATGGGAAGGGGTTGCCCCTTGGGAGGATGGATGGAGGAGTCTCGTCCGAGTGCTGTGAGAAGGTGCAGTCTCTCTCTTGATACCTTCGTGTCCTTCAAGCCTCTTGAAAAGGCTGCCTGTGGCTGTGCTCGGATGGGCAGGAGCACCCTGGGGGTGTCTGAGAGCCCTGGGGGTGCTCCTGGGGGTGCTAAGAGCCCACAGGATCAGGGACACACCTGGGCATCCTGCCGGTCCTTTGGGATCACTCGCAGAAGCTCCTGTCCCCCTGGTGGATTCAAAGCCTGCTGTCCGCCTACGAAGTGAGCCACCTTTTCAGGCTGAACATGGCTTTGTGTGGAGAGAACAAAGGAACATGAAAGGCCAAAAGTAAAGCTTTTGTGTAGGAAAGGGAACAAAGTGTGCCTGCCTGAAGCTGTGCAGCCAGCGAGCTTCTGGCCCCCACAGGCTGCAGGACCATTACGTTTAAAGGTACAATCCACCAAAAAATGAAGTGGGGGGGGATTTCCATGGCTACAAGTCCTCCAAGGACTTGCGTTTTCACCAGAGATGGTTCTGGATGACAATTGCAGGCCTCCAGCCTCCTGGGCTTGTGGTGGATTTCAGTGCAGATCCACACTGAATGGCGTGTGAGCCAAGAGCCAGGGGGCAGAGGTCTGGTCACCTATAGAGGCACAACAAAGGTATTTCTTGCCCAAAGAACCTGAGCCAGGCTCTTTGGGCCAGTTGCTTTGCAGGGAAAAGGAGAGAGACAGCTCCCCTTTCATGTTTTGCCAAGTGAGAGCTTTTCCTCTTTTTTTGCAGGATGGTGCTAATGAATAGCCCTATTAATAATTACAGGGCAGCTGAAGGAACTGAAAGCAGAGGTAGGCAGTGGGGTAATGGGATAATTATGAGGTGTGGGGTCTCCATCGTAGTGGAAATGGGTAATTACAGGGATCATTAGAACCTTGCTGTCACTTAATGGAGTCGTCTACAAACTGCGCTCGTAGGTAGAGAGGACTTAGATGGAGGCCAGCGTGGAGGAAACGCTTGGTGGGAAGGTGCTTCTCTTGGCTCCCCCCATGGAGAACATCCAGGCTGGGCTCTGGCAGACCAGTGTGGCAACCTCTCCCAGCAGCGCTAAATAAATGTTGTGGCTTACAGCTGCTCTACGGCCGTGCCCAGTGAGGGTCTTTGGTAGCATTATGTCATTTGTTTACCAGCTGGCAAGGGCTGGATGGCCATTAACACAACCGATTGCAGATGCGGGCTTTTCTGGCTGAGCCGCCCTCCAGGGCGAGAAGCCAAAAGAAGAACTTGCCTCCGTTGGGTGTGAGTCGACAAATATCAGTTCCTCGTATCAACCTGTGTCATGAAAAACCAGGTCTGGGTGGGGTGGTGGTGTCGTCTCTCCCAGCTGTAAGGCGACAGGGCAGCCTGGGCTGGTGAGGTGCAAGGCAAAAATGATTTGCGTGCAGAACTCGGAGGGTTCTAATTAATGGAGCGGGGTCAAGTTGGAGGCCTGTGACCAGTGGTGTCCCCCAGGGGTCAATACTCGGCCCAGTCCTGTTCAACACATTCCTAAATGACCTGGACGAGGGGACAGAGTGTATTCTCAGCAAGTTTGCTGATGATACCAAATTAGGAGGGCTGGCTGACACCCCAGAGGGCTGTGCTGACATCCAGCGCGACCTGAACAGGCTGGAGAGCTGGGCAGAGAAGAACCTCATGAGGTTCAACAAAGACAAATGTAGGGTCCTTCACCTGGGGAAGAAGAACCCCAGGCACCAATACAGGTTAGGGATGGATCTTCTGGGAAACACTGCTGAGGAGAAAGATCTGGAAGTCCTGGTAGATAGCACACTTTCCCTGCGCCAGCAATGTGCCCTTGTTGCCAAGAGGCCAATGGAATCCTGGGCTGCGTAGGGAAGAGTGTGGCCAGTAGGTGGAGGGAGGTCATTCTGCCTCTCTGCTCTGCACTGGGGAGGCCACAACTGGAATCCTGCATCCAGTTCTGGGCTCCCCAGTTCAAGAGGGACAGGGAACTACTGGAAGGAGTCCAGCGTAGGGCAATAGAGATGATTAAGGGATTGGAGCATCTCCCTTATGAGGAAAGGCTCAAGGAGCTGGGACTCTTTAGCCTGGAGAAGCAAAGACTGAGGGGAGACCTTATTTATGTTTATAAGTATCTCAAGGGTGCGTTGAAGGATGTTGGAGCTGGACTCTTTTCAGTGGTTTCCAGCGATAGGACAAGGGGCAACGGGCTCAAGCTGGAACATGGGAAGTTCCATTCAAATGTGAGAAAAAACTTCTTTAGGGTGAGGGTGACGGAGCCCTGGAAGAGGCTGCCCAGGGAAGGTGTGGAGTCCCCTTCTCTGGAGATCTTCAAGACCCGCCTGGATGCTCCTGAGTGATGTGCTCTGGGCGTTCCTGCTTTAGCAGGGGAGTCGGACCAGATGATCTCTAGAGGTCCCTTCCAACTCTGACAATTCCATGATTCCGTGATTCCTTCAGCTGCCATTGCTGTGTCGCGTCGGGTGCGATTGCCTCTTGCCGTGCCACCACGGCAGTGCCCACACCGGGAAAGGTGCTGGATGGGGGCATGATTTGGGGGCGCGGATGGGCTGGGGAGAGGGAAGGTGCTGCTCCAGCGCAGCTGCTGGATGCTTTTCCCTTTGCTGTGATTGACGATCGCCTCGTCCGCGTGCTGGGATGGCTGTTGGGCGTGCGGCTGTGAGTTGTAGGGTGAAATTAAGCTGGTGACAGTTGTAGACGGAGGGAGAGAGAAGTAGAGCTGTCTGTAATGACGGCCTTGCAATAAAGACGCTTTAGAGTTAATCCTCCACCATCTGTCTTCGTTCTGCTAATAACCCACTCAATCAGATGCTGCCGACTGTTTGTTAACATTCAGAAACAGATACATAATCGGGAGGAGCGGGCTGTTCGCTAGCGAGGGGCTGGATTCCTCCTTGGGAACAGCTCTCCCTGGCCACGGGGGTGGTTCAGGGGGAGCCACGACTTGTGGACGGGGTGTCCCGAGGCACGGAGGGACATGCTGAGGCTGGCAGCCAGCTGAGTCACCCCGTTTTCCCCAGGGCTTGTGCTGCCCTGGCTCAAGGTGACTTTGGAGTGGAAAGGTGGTATCTATGAGGTGGGTCACCTTTGGTCCCCTGAGAATAAGGATCTTGACCTAACCTGAAAACAGGGACTTGTTTTTCTATTCTCTCTCCCCCTTCACATTCAGACTCCTCCCTTCCCAAGGGAAGGAAAGGGGTCTGCTTTAACATCTCTGCCTGCTCACCTATTGCTCTTGGTCCATGCCCATCCATAGCTGGAGGTCCCAAGTTAGGCTT
Organism: Calidris pygmaea; assembly: GCA_003697955.1. Classification (NCBI taxonomy): domain Eukaryota; kingdom Metazoa; phylum Chordata; class Aves; order Charadriiformes; family Scolopacidae; genus Calidris; species Calidris pygmaea. The sequence continues at coordinate 141,363 of QJSC01002443.1, read as the reverse complement.
GCTCTACTCTTCTCTGAGGTAGCCAAAGTCCACGTATTCAGGTGTCCATCCTGCTCCAGCTATTTTTCTTCTTCTCTCCTGCCTTTGTCTTCTTGCCAGATCTAACTCGAGTCATTAGCAAGCGTCACTGCAGCAATTATGGCACTTTTTGGCTGCCATTCATAAAGCTACTAACGGGAACGATTAAGCACTGAGAGGTGTCAGCCTTCTCCTTCACCACCTGTTCCCGCCAGCCGTCGGCTGCTGGAAGGTGCCTCCAACCACCTCCCTGTGCACTGGGAGAGGGACAGGGCAGGGCAGCTCTCTCCCCTCCTCTCACCTCCCTCTCCAGGCACTTTGCTCCTTCTCGTGTCCTCCTGTGCAGTGGGCAGGTGGCATCTCTGTAGGATGGACCCAGTGCTCGGCTTTGCCACTGTGTGGGATCGTAGAACTGTCTGGGTTGGAAGGGACCTTTCAGATCATCGAGTCCAACCATCAAGCTAACACTGCCCAAACCACCACTAACCCATGTCCCTCAGCACCACATCTGCCCGGCTTTTAAATACCTCCAGGGATGGTGAACCCACCACTTCCCTGGGCAGCCTGTTCCAGTGCTTAATAACCCTTTCAGTGTAAAAATTTTTCCTAATATCCAATCTGAACCACCCCTGGTGCAGCTCAAGGCCATTTCCTCTTGTCCTAATCACCTGTGACTTGGAAGAAGTGGGAATACTGTGATGGAGTGGGCAGACTCAAGAGTTTAGTTATCAGGTGGGAGCTCCAGAAAGGCAAAGAAATAATATTGGTGGCGTTAAGCTACAAGTAATGCCATATAGATGGATAAAAACACCTCAAAAATGAGTGTTGGAGAAGAAGGTGGCTTCACCCACAAGTCTGGAGGGAGCCGTGGTGGGGGGAGCGTGTGTGAGGAGAGTCTCTGAATAAAAACTTCAGGTTTCAAAGCATTTCACTTAAATAGCTCATAATTGTGTGCGTTTGAATGACATGACACCGGTGCCAGGCAATATTTGATAACCCTTTCAGTGAAGAAATTTTTCCTAATGTTTAATCCGAACCTCCTGGGCTTCATTCTTGTGTCCGAGGGGTAGTGAAAGGAGCACCTGGGAAAAGGGGCAGAAGAAGGAGTTGGTGCAACATCCTCCTCCTGGACCACGTAATGGTAAACAATCTGTGCTCAAGGAAAGATAAACTCCCCCTCTTTGGCTCCCTGCTTGGCTTGTAGCCCTGCTTTCTGCTCAGCTTGCATCCGCTCCATCGGTCAGCGATGGGCACAAGGTTGAAACCTGTGCCCCGTTCTGCAGGGCAGGCTCCTCGGTGTCAGCCACTGAGGGTGCAAACACTGTCTGGTGTGACTAGAGTTATCTCCTGCACATCCACCTTCCACTCGTTCGTGGCTGGGAGCAGAATCCAGTCTTTGGAGCGCTCTGCATCCACGGTGTCTGCCTTCATTCCACAAAGCAGGGCTGTTCCAGCAGCCATTACTGCAGAGCTGCAGCTCCACATAGCAACGAGCGCTGCTCTGTGTTTAATTGGGAGAGGGTGTTGCTCAGCAAATCCTATTTGCTGGGTAACGACCATAGAAATCTGCTCAGACGAGGACTGTCTGAATCCAAGGCAGGAGATTTTTCCTCTAAAGGCCACGTGGGGCTGTGAGCGTACCACAGACCTTGAGTTTGGGCAGTATGGAGGGTGAGGGCTTAAATGTTTCAGCCTGAACCTCAAATCTCACCTTGGCTCTTGTTCAGAAGGTTTGGGATCTCCTGCGGTGCCCAGTGACAGGACAAGGGGCAACGGGCACAGGGTGGGATGCAGGAAATTCCACCCGAACACGAGGAAAAACTTGTTTGCTTTGAGGGTGGCAGAGCCCTGGAAGAGGCTGCCCAGAGAGGGTGTGGAGTCTCCATCTCTGGAGAGATTCCAAACCCACCTGGACTGTCCAACCTGCTCTGGGTGACCCTGCCTGTTGGGAGGTGAGATGGCAAGTAGAGGAGGAAGTGGAAATCAGAAAGAGTCTTAGGGAGGGAGAGAGGACAAAAGTACATGGGGTTGGACTAGATCATGTCCTGGAAGAACATGTCCATGTTCCCTGGAAGTGTTCAAGGCCAGACTGGATGGGGCCTTGAGCAACCTGATCTAGTGGGAGGTGTCCCTGCCCATGGCAGGGGGGTTGGAACTAGATGATCTTTGAGGTCCCTTCCAACCCTAACCATTCTATGATTCTATGTCCAAAGGTGCCTTCCTTGTCATTCTGTGATTCTGTGAAAGGTGCTAGGACTAATGCAAAGCTCTGGTGTGTCCTGTTGGGGGAAAATGGAAGTCCCAAAAGAGCACTAAGCACATACCTCAAGCATAGGAGACACCTCAGACGTAGGACAACAGGTCAGGGTTGGTCCAGAGAGGCAATGAGGATGGTGGCCTGAACTGGCGAGCCACCAGCCAGCTCTTTTTGTGGTGGTACGTGCTTTGGATCGGCCCCTGCCTGCATGGGAGAACTGGGCAGCTGCCTGTTTCTGGCTCTTGTCTTCAGCTGGGGCTTCAGGCTCATAAACCGTGAGCAGCAAAGCTCTGGTTGGGGCTTTTTTGTCTTCAACTTCAGCATCTCACTAGGCTGCGGGCAGGTTTTGGTTCCATGAGATGTGGGGAGGGAATTGTCAATGCGTATGAAAGCTGGCTTTATGGCTTATAATTATCTTGTACCCATCCTTAGAATAATTGTAGCTCCTCCATTATTAATAATTGGAATTCCAGTCCTTGTCATAGATCACAAAATGGAGAGGAAGCTCAACCCAGGGTTTGCATAATGTACCTTGGTCTAAATTGAATAATTGGCAAAATGGTGAAATTCGTTAGCTTTCCCCCCATTCCTTGGTGCTGGAATTAGTGAGATATTAGTGCAATTAGCCAGTGCTTCCATTTGAGGCTGCAATCATTTGGTTTGTAATTTAGAATAAATGTAAAAGCCCACTTGTGCTTCTGAACGGATTATTTGTCCTGTTTAAAAGTATCTAATGGGGTGGCTGTCATCTAAGCAAGATACATTTGACCCATTTCAATTTGTTTCCCTTTTAATCTGCTATCTGTTTTCCTGGATCTTTTTTTAATAAAAACATAAAGGAGAAGCAGGCGAGAGAGACCAAAGAGGGAGAGAATAGAAGCGTTATAGATCTGGAGTTTATCATAAGCCAAAGTAACTTGAAATCAAGGCTGTTAAACCGCAGAAAGCAATAAAAGGAAAATATTATTTGGAGATCGTTTAAAGGGCCGAGTGACTTGTCAATGAAAGGTTGCTCTTTCCGACTGCTTCTTAACAGCTTCTCAAAGGGAATCTGCAGCTCTGGCAAGAAGGAAGGCTGCGGGTTCTTTTGCAGCCTCTCCGTGCTGCAGGAGGGAGGGTTTTGGCTTCCAGGGTGCTGGGGTGCTGCGGCGGCAGCACCCGGACGGGTAAAATCCAATACCAGGCAGGAAAGGAGATGGATTTAAATCCAAAACTGGCTTTGAAACATGTCCTCAACACCGAAGCCCTGGTAGGCTGGATGCACCGCACTCCTTGGGGCTGTAGGCAGATCTGTGCCCAGTTTGGTCCCACCTTGCTCCAGTCGTCCCACCGTGTCCTCCCGCTTCTCCGGAGAACAGAGGGGCTCCGTGCCTTTCCCTGCCGCAGGTCGAGCATCCTTTCCCCAACAGCCTGACTCAAGGCTCCTCTCTCTGCCAGGTCCCATCTTGCTGCCTGGAAAGAAACCAGCTGGGACTCCGGGATGGGGTCCCTGCTGTTCTGGGGGGAAAATGGTTCGTTCAGGGAAGCTGGTGGTGCTTCTGCTCCGAATGTCGCTCCGCTTGAATGCCCCCTTCTGCTGCCTGCCGTGGTTCAAAGCGGGTTCAGTGAACGCTCCCTGCCAGGAAAACGTCCTATTAGAGCGTGGCACTGAGGCGCGGTGACGTATTCATGCCACCCATTAGCAGCCCAGCGAGGCACTTGCTGCCTTGGAATTGCTTGGATTTATGGGGACACTTAATCGGGATCTTGCAAGTGATGTTTACATCTGCAGCGGCGCAGGCTGAGCATGAATCTTCCTCAGTCTCAAGGATAAATTGGAGCCAGCTCCTCTTATCCCTGTAAAAAGTGATCTTTCTCCCCTGTTGAGTGCCAACAGCCTCTGTGCTGCTGGAGAAGCTCAAACCTTGCTCAGTTCCCTGGCCTGGCAGTGGAAATGTCTGTCCTTTGGGACCAGACTTGTAACGCGTTACTCGCTTTAGCTCAAGCCTGCTTTTGCTCGCAGTGGAGCTCGACAACCCCTGAACAACTTGAGCATCATAGAATTGCCCACGTTGGAAGGGAACTTTCAGACCATTGAGTCCAACAATCAACCCAACACTGACAAAAACCATCATTAAACCATATCTTTAAGCACCGTGTCTACGCATCTTTTAAATACCTCCAGGGATGGTGACTCAACCTCTTCCCTGGGCAGCCTGTTCCAATCCTTCGTGACCCTTCCAGTGTAAAAGTTTTTCCTAATATCCAATCTGAACCTCTCCTGGTGCAATTTGAGGCTGTTTTCTCTTGTCTCATCACCTATTCCTTGGGAGAAGAGACCGACCTCCCTCGGCTACACCCTCCTTTCAGAGAGTTGGAGAGAGTGAGTTCTCCCCTCAGCCTCCTTTTCTCCAGGCTGAACACCCCCAGCTCCCTCAACCCTATAAGACTCGGACAAGCAGCAGAACCCACTGGCATCAGTTTGCCAGCCTGGGCATGGGATTTCTGCAAAGCTTTGCTCAAAGCTGCAGGATCCATAGCCCCAAATCTGCTGGGATGTTGTGCAGCAGTGGGTCCATTATTAGCTGGTCTCCAGAGCTCCCCACGGGATGCGGTGCAAACTTTGCATTGCTAACTCTGCTGTCAGCACCAATAAATCATAGAATCATCTAGGTTGGAAGGGACCTTTAAGATCATCTAGTCCAACCATCAACCTAAATCTGATCCAAAAAAAAAGCCAAAAGAAAAGCATACAAAACACCCCTCATCACTAAACCATGTCTCTAAGCACTATGTCAACCCGTCTTTTGAAAGCTTCCAGGGATGGTGCCTCAACCCCTTCCCTGGGCAGCCCATTCCAATGCTTAATAACCCTTTCAGTGTAAAAATGTTTCTTAATATCCAATCTGAGCCTCCCCTGGTGCAGCTTGAGGCTGTTCCTCTTGTCCCATCGCCTGTGACTTGGGAGAAGAGACCAACCACCTCCTCTTTACCCCCTCCTTTCAGGGAGTTGAAAAGCAAGAAAGTCTCCCCTCAGCCTCCTTTTCTTCAGGCCAAACAATCCCAGCTCCCTCAGTTTTTCCTCATAAGACTTGTGCTCCAGACCCCTCACCAGCTCCGTTGCCTTTCTCTGGACCCGCTCCAGCCCCTTAAAGTCTTTTTTGTGGTGAGGGGCCCAAAACTCAACACAGCACTTGAGGTGGGGCCTCACCAGTGCCGAGTACAGGGGGACGATCACCTCCTGAGTCCTACTCCCCACGCTGTTCCTGACACAGGCCGGGATGCTGGTGGCCTCCTTGGCCACCTGGGCACACTGCTGGCTCCCGTTCAGCCCACAGGCGACCAACACCCCCAGCTCCTTTTCTGCCAGGCAGCTCCAGCCACTCTGCCCCAAGCCTGTAGAGCTGCATGGGGTTGGTGTGACCCAAGTGCAGGACCCAGCACTTTACCTTGTTAATAAAGGTGTTGTCTCCTCTGGGGCTCGGCAGCCCTGAGAGGGATGCTCTCCTTACCCCAGGCGTTGTCAGTCACATCTCCCCACGAGGACACGATCCCAATTGATTGGGGAAGGCATCTCCCCTCTAAGCTTCATTGAGCCTTTGTTCTTTATCTGATGAAGGCATTTGAGAAGGAAGAGGTGAGTGGATGGACCAAGCTCTGGAGAAGTTGCTAAAGATGCATTGTTATCAGCAGAGGTCTCATTGATGTTTCTGTGATGCTTTGGGTGTCCGTTAGCTAAACAAGGCAGGGGGGTAAGTGGAACTTGAGGAAAAAACAGCAAACGCACTGTTTTTTTGTTTAATGTCGAAGGGAGGCTTTGCCTGGGTTGGGGCAGCTGGAAATCTGGGTAGGACACAGGACCCTGTTGGAGAGGCATACGCTGCTGGGAGCAAATTTCCTGCTGGTGGCACCCATCATGCACGTTTAGAAGGATGCTGCTGAGGGAAGGATCCGCTCCGTTCAGGCAGGATAGGAGACCCCTCCCCGTCTCCCTCTCCGCTCTCTCTCCCTTTAGAGAGGGGGAGCAGAGTTTCATCTGTGATGCTCCGCTTGTCTGCAGCCGTTGCAGCGCGGCTGAGCAGCTCTGCTGGTTATAAATCTGGTATGGAGCCCGCGAGTTTTATGGTAACGGTGTTGTTGTAGCAGTTAATGGTCTAAGGGTATAATTTTATCTATTGATTTGAGTAGCGGTCCCCTGTGGAAAGCTATTGCTGCGTAGTCTTAAATAAATGAATACAATACTTCCTCTCTCCCCGAGTACCGGCATAAGATAATTCAGGAGCTGCTTCTCTTGCTGTTCAGCCTGGTGGTGTGGGCAGGAGAGCCTGGGATCACGTAGAAGCCACGTACCATCCCTTTGCAGGGGCTGGAGGGCCAGCTAAAGTCATTTCAGGAATCTCGGGCATTAATAAACATGGATCGATATCTAGGAAGGATTTAGAATACCCTGGCTACTCGAAATCCATTGCCCTTGCGCTCCCTTTTAGGTCCTTAATGGCGTTTGAAGTGGGATGTGCACCTACGGAACATGGGAAGCTGTGGGGAAAACTGGTCCTCTCAAATGCAGGGGGGCAGAGACAAGGGTATGTACATCACCCCACCCCGGCTGGTCGTCTCTCAAAAATAAGCCGTGGGTTTATTTTTAAAGCTGTTGGGGAGCATGAATTTAAGGAGACGCCACGCTTCTCTCTGACGATGATAGCTGCATCTTTCTCATCACCGCAGTGCCTCCAGGCTCCCTGCAGAGTTCACCTTCCAGCCTGGGGTTCTGTTGGTATTTTCCCCTCTCTGCAGAGCTGTTGCTGCAGCCCAGGGGTCTGTTGTTTACTTTTCCTCCCCCAGTGGCTGCGGGGACCCTGCTGGAGAGGTTGGCAGCAGTATTTCATTAGCGCTACAGGTCACGCTGGTGACGTGGTGTCCACCAGAGCAGAACCTGGACATGCAGCTCTGGCAGTGCCATCAAGTCAGGTTCTGATGATGCCATAAATCCTCCCGGCATGGACACTACAGCATAATTGCATGGAAGCCTCAGGCTTCTCGAAGTATCTGGAGGCTGTGCTTCCAAGAAAACAATCCAGTCTTTGATTTGGGAAGGGGGTGGGAGGGTGATGGTATATCCCAACCCAAGGCTGGAGAAAGAGCATCTCTTTTGCCAGTTTTGGGAGTTCTCCTGGGGCACAGGCACTGCAACACAAGGAAACAGATGGTGACTCCTGTCTGGTCCACATCTCCTGCCTCCTGCTCCTGCAGGAAGACACACACGATGCTCTCTGCAGGACTAGAACACTGAAGAAGTACTGAGTTACCTTCACTTGGAATATCAGTGAAAATGGCTGCAGCCTTGTACGTCGCAGCCCGAGACACGTGCTCTGAGTTGATAAGCAGCCCCACTTGCTCCTCCCATGGCTCTCGAGCCAGCAGAAGTAAATCCAGTGTGCAATTGTGAGCAGAAACGTGCCATGGCTGGAGTATTTCCAACTAAAGCCAGGCTTCGGGGTGGGAGCTGAGTAGGGTTGTTGTGAAGATGAAACCCTTCTGTTCAAAGGCCCTTGGGGCCTTTATGGCCTCAACTTACGCCAGGGGAGGTTCAGGCTTGATATTAGGAACAATTTTTTCCCCGAAAGGGTTATCAGACGTTGAAATGGGCAGCCCAGGGAGGTGGTTGAGGCACCATCCCTGGAGGTATTCAGAAGACGGGTCGATGTGATGCTGGGAGATATGGTTTAGTGATGGTGTTGCTTTTTGTTTGTTGTGTGGGTGTTTATATTTGTCAAAATTAGGTTGACGGTTGGACAAGATGATCTTTAAGGTCCCTTCCAACCTAGAAGATTCTGTGATTCTGTTGTTAAGGGCACCAGAGAGCCTGCGGCTTTGGTCTGCCGTGAAAAGGCTTAAATAAATGGTTTTGAAGCTCCGTTCTCTGTTGGTTTCCCTGGGTGTCATTAGGTCACGTAACATCATCCCTGCTCCACAGTCCCAACCTGTAAGATGAAGCTCCTTCCTTACGGGAGCGGTGCACAACTGCTGTATTTCACAGCTGTAGTGACAAACCCCAAGAAATTGTGTGTTTCAGGCCAACAAAATGAACCTGTTCCCATTTCTCAGTGAAGTGGGACTTTGTCAGATTTGACTGAAAGATACTGGAAAACACCCAGGGGAGTATCCTGCTTTGTTTGGGCTGTTTGTTTTGTTTGTTTTTTTTTAACCCCTTCTAAAAATCCATTCTTATCATAAGGAAAGAGAGAAATATTGTCATAAAGCATCAAGCTGAATGCTGCAAGCCCTGCTCTTTTTCTCCCGGAGCTCTTTGCTGTATCTGGCCAAACCCTGCCATCCGTATTCACTAAATAAAACTGAAGTCCATGAAGAGCCTTCAGCGTGAGCTTGACGAAGACAGAAGGAACAGGCATGGTCAAACACCTGAGGGATAGGTAGGGAGCACACGCGAGGGGGGGGGAGAGCGAGATTCCCCTTGGCCAGGCAGCCAGCATGAGGGTTATTTAGCTCCCAGGGTTGGGATTGATCCTTCACCGAGCAGTGAACTTGAACCACAAACCCTAACAATTACCTCCAGAGCAGCAGCAACCTCGGGGCTCGTTATGTACATATCCTTTTGTGCCCAGTATTTGCTCCCATTGGTATTTATTTAATCTGTAAATGTATTAATGGGGCTAATCTTAAAACGCACCCAGAGATATAATTTGAGAATTTTTTTTTATTTTTTTTTTTCCTTTAACAAAGATGAAGGTTTTATATAGACGGGAGAAAGAGAAGGGAAGTGAAATGTTCAATGACTAATGATCCTCATCAATATTCATGAGAGACAGTATGCATTTTGAGATTTAAAATAAAGGAAGGAAGAAAGAGAGAAAAGAATTGACTTCTTTAGAAGCTAAATGAAATATTTAGGTTGACCTGGAGATAAGTATGCCAGGTCTTTGTTGCCATCAGCTTAGACCAGCCTTCAATGGAGGAGCTTTCAGAGAGAAGCAGGGGGAGCCGAGTTGCCGGTGGAGGTTTTTGGAGGTGGCACAGCAGAGAGATACGAGGGTGTTGGCTCATGTGGCACCAGAATTCCTCAGCTGAGGGTGAAGTCCATGCTGTGGTAGGTGCTGTACAAATGGGGAGAGAGGTGATCCCTACCCCAGGAACCCTGGGAGTCAGCGACGTGCGCTGGTAGCCCAAAAAGCCAACTGCACCGTGGTTGCACCAAAAGAAGCGTGGCCAGCAGGTCCAGGGAGATGATTCTGCCCCTCTGCTCTGCTCTCCTGAGACTCCACCTGGAGCACTGCATCCGGCTTTGGAGTCCTCCGCACAAGAAGGACATGGACCTGTTGGAATGAGTCCAGCAGAGGGCCATGAACTTGATCAGAGGTCTGGAGCACCTCTCCTCTGAAGACAGGCTGAGAGAGTTGGGGTTGTTCAGCCTGGAGAAGAGAGGGCTCCAGGGAGACCTTACAGCAGCCTTCCAGTACCTGAAGGGGGCAAGAGGGGAGATTGAGATGAGATCTCAGGAAGAAACTCTTTAGTGTGAGGGTGGTGAGAGCCTGGCCCAGGTTGCCCAGAGAAGCTGTGGCTGCCCCATCCCTGGAGGGGTTCAAAACCAGGTTGGAGGAAGCTTGGAGCAACCTGGTGTGGTGGGAGGTGTCCCTGCCCAGGGCAGGGGGTTGGAGCGAGATGTTCTTTAAGGTCCCTTCCGACCTGAACCATTCTGTGGATCTATGACTCTAACTTGCTCCTGAGGCTGACTGAAGAGGGGGATGGAAGAGCAGCAGGGGGGTTGTCCACAGCCAGCCAGCAGTGAGGCTGGGATCAAACTTGGGCTGTTCCAAACGAGCTCTTGTGCGTGTTGTCCTCAGAAGAGCTCCTGTTCCTGCTGCAAGGCTGCCCTCGTTGGGAAGGGACAGTCCTGGAGTGATGGCTCAGAGGATGCAGTGGATATTGATGGAGACGAGGGCAGGACTAAGCTGTCTGGCAAGAACTGGTCCTTGCACGAACAAATAGCTCTGTCTGCAAATGTCTAGGAGGAGAAGCTGATTTACTTCTGTGGAAGATCTCTCTCTATCCATTTATTGTTCCTCCCTGAGCATTTGCCTCCCTTCCTGTCTCTGTTTCCCTCCCCACCCCTGTCTTCGCTACAGCAGAACATCAGCCCAAGTGTATCTAGCTTGAAGCTGAGAATTTACGCCCTCCCAATACTTGAAAATAGATGGGGGAACCCTGGTCCTTCCCCATTTCAATCTTTTGTTAGCTGGGGAGGGGAGGAGGAGGAAAGTCTCTGCTGAGAGAATACCCGAAGCACGGGTTTGTCAGAAGGCTGCAGCTCTAGGTGTGATTGTGGAGGTCGGAAATAATCACCAGGATCTTAATAACCAGATTTAATTGCTGAAAGAGCACGTCGGGCCTGGAAAAAAAGGCTTCTCCCCCAGCCTTCTGCGTTTCTCCTCTTTTAAATCTTTTTCCTTTCTTCTTCTGCACATTGCCCTTGACTCCCTCTGCTTCCAATGCTGCTCCTTTTCATTTCCGTGCCATCCCGTCCCTCCTCCGAGTGACAGCTGTCCCACCCCCGCCAAGGTCCTTTGCCCTTGAGACCATCTTTGATCTGTGCCCTGATAGGAGGGCCGTGTATTGACTTTGGCTTCGGCTTCATTAAGAGGCAGCCTCATTTGTCAACTTGTTTGTTTCGATAGCTGCCCGGGAGACGGCGGGGCCCGCAGCCCCTCCTCGCCGAGCCGTTCGTCCAGAATTAACTCCCTTTTCAAGGGTTTGCAGGCAAGGTCGTTGCAGGTGGCCCTGCACGGTCCTCTCCTCCTCATTAATCGATGTCACGGAGGTTTTAAGCAAGGTTAGATCCAGTCGGTTCGTGGACGGGAGACCTCTGCCAAGGCTGGGGGTGCTGGGAGAAGCCGCTTGCGGGTGCGTTAATCCCCAGTGCTCCCAGTTGGAAAGGTGGGCTGGCACACGGAGGTGCTGTCTGGTGGTGGGGAGCTCGGAGACGGGGTGTCTCAGATGAGCTCTCACGGTGGGGTCCTTGCCGGAGGTTCTCTGGGGCTGGTTGCGTAAGGATTGCAAGTAATGAAGATTAATTTCTCGTGTCAGTTGTCATCAGGTAACACGTCCACCAATAATAGCTTCTGGGTTTAATCCAGGTGGTCAGATGAGGTTAATCAAATGAGTTACCCAGGTGTTGTTTTCCTTTGCTGTTGGTCGGTGCCTAAGGCGTTGACTAAGCAGATCGGTGACTAAGGGTGTTTGCTTGTGGTGTTTGAGCTTTCTAGGAATCACCTCCCTGCACTGCACGTCCCCAGGGACAGTGTCCTGCAGAGCTTCGTGTGGCAGGGATGGGACCTTAGTTGGTGGCAGGGGACAGAGCTGGCCAAGGGACAGATGCACTCCGTCAGGGCCTTTGGGTGGAAACGATCTTTCCCTAACGTCACATGAAACGTCCAAAACTCTACACCCTGGCATTCCCAGGGTTGTTAAGGGATTTGGGGTGGGTGAGTGTGACAAGCCTTGGAAGGCAGAGAGGTTCCTGGTGATGCAGGAGGAACGATCCTCCCTTTGCTGAGGAGCAGAAGCAAAAGGAAGAAGCTGCGCTGCTGAGGACAGATGGCTGCAGCACTGGGCACTTCCAGACCTGCCTGACCTCGTGCAGGAGAAGCAGATGAAGACAAAAAGCCAGATTTCACTCAACTGACAGCTGGGCTCCAGTTTCCTGGAGACCTTCAAGTCTCTCTCGGTGATGCTATTTCTTTACTCCTGAGAAATATGGCAGTTTGTACCGAGTCTCTGATGGCCAGAGGGTGTGGAAGCATCAGCCCATCCCTCCAGAGACCAGAGATGCAGGGGTTAAAGCCGCTTTTGGTGCTGGCTGTCCTGGGTACCCCCACGAGGAGGGAGCTTGGGGAAAGCTGTTCCTGGCTGTTGCCACCGGCATTTTGCTTCAGCAGATCCCCAGGTAATCAGGCAGCAGTAATTACCCGGCTCCAGGCGGGCTGCGATGTGACCGGCACCGGAGCCGTGTGTTCCCTGCAGCCCCGGGAACACGGAGCAAAGCCAGGGAGAATAACTGGCTGTGGTGGCAGGAATGGCCCAGGGATTAGAGAGCAGGTTGTAAGAGGAGAGGCTGGAGAAGGTAAATTTATATAGTCTGGAGGAGGCTCAAGGGGAGACATGACCAGAGTCTATAAATACACGCAGCGATAGAAACCCAGGGAGGAAATTATTCAGGAGAAGGGAGGACAAGGAGCAGTGCCTGAAGCAAGAGCAAGAAAAGTTTATGCTGGGCCTTGCATGGGAGGAGAACAGCCTTCAGCATCAGGCGTCTGTCTGAGAGGGGGTGCCAAGCCGCCGCTCTGGACTCCCCACCCGCTTTTGAAGCCTCACAACAGCATTTTTTCGCTCTCCTACACAGCTCCGCTTGGTTTTACAGCATCCCCACCTCGTTTCTTTCCTGCCAGCCAGTTTCACACGGGCATCTTGCGCCGAGCCGCCCCAGCATGCCTTAGAAGGTTTAATAAAACAGATTGAGATGCATTTGGGCTTATGGCTTGACAACTAGTTCCCCTTGGACAGGAACATTTGCCTTCGCTGGGTGACAATGCTTTGAGCCCGTAGCCTTAGGCATTGTGGCTCATTGCTAGTCATCTCTCCAATGAATAATACACGGGCCCGAGTATCTGTCTGCATACATCTTCCTTTCCTATAGGGTAATTTAATGTTATCTTTGGGCCTCCTGCTCCTGAGATGAAGAGATTACTTCAAACCTGCAGCCCACAACCACAGCCATTGGTTTCAAACGTCATTAAGTTTCATTATAACAAATAAACACTGCAATGACATTTATAAGTTACCAGAGAGCACAGAAACACAAATATGAAGCAGATAAACTGCATTTGATCCAAATAATTACTGCAGGCAATATCGAGCTTAGGCTGAGCTGGCAGCCGGGTGCCGAGTAATTTATAGGAGTCCGTAAGGCACTGTGTTGCACATTGCTTCTTAAAAATTATGATGATGGTTATGTGTCTCTCTCTAAAGCCTTAAACAGGTTATGTTCCTGCCTCGCTGACGGCAGGAAGCCTTTCCTCAAGTCAGGAACAGAGGTGGTACTGGCTAAATGTGCAGCTGTTAGTTGTTTGGGGACTTCTTCTATCCCCATTCCTCAGGATTTTAGCCTGAAAAGGGACCTGCGTTTGAGGTTTGCTGTGGTTGAAACTGCAAAAGAGGCATTTTTTATTTTTCCCCCCCTGGAGGTTTCTATCCCCAGCCGTGGACTCCTAAGGTTTCAAGAGGAGGGAATCCCTGGCGAGAGATTTCCACTCTAAGAGAGTATAATATTATAATAATTAAGTTCCTTTCATTTTGACTCCCAGCCTTATGCTACCTGCTGTTAACCCTGGGCGAGGAAGCCAGGAATCCTCCACCAGCAAACCAGATGGAAAACCATCTCCCTCGTCTATCCCAAAAAATCCTGAAAGAAAAGGGGTTGGGTGGATGCTCCCAAAACTTTGCCTTTCTGTAGGGCTGGGGGTTTGTCTGCTCCAGGGTGAGAGCCCGTCATCTCCTAAGTGAGCCCCACGGAGCTTGTCAGGGGATGGAAAGCTTCCTCTGTCCCGCAGGCATGGAGGCTTGACCCAGGAGGGGGCTCAGAAACAGCTGGGTTTATTGATGAGCATCTCTCATTACCTGCTAATTAACTCAGCAGGCTGGAATGTGCTAATCTTCTCTTGGACTGGGGTTGTGCACAAGCAAGCCAATGACTCCACAGTGGGGACCATCGAGAAGGAGCCGGTAACAAAACAAACAGCAAAGTCTTGTGTTTAAATATATTTGAGTCCCCTTCTGAGGCACCCCCTTCTCCTCCAGCACCAAAGCAGGGACGTGGTGGGGCTGTCAGCGGTGGAAAGGCACGGCCCCTGCCCTATGGCTTCTCCCAATGGGGTGAAATGGGCTGATAAAGCAGTTGCAGGGGTATAAATATTGACCGGGTTCATGTTTCCTCTCATTTTTCCTTGCTCTTGGCTTCAGCGGATGAATCCCAGTCAAAAAACCAGGAGCCGGTTGTTGTAGGCAATGATGTGGGTCGCTGACCTCCTCCGTGATGGCTGAGCAATGGATCAGTTCTAGGCATTTCCTTGGGTCTATGGATACCGTAACGGCAGTGGGTATCAGGAAAGGGGAGCTTTTCTTAGGTCTTTGTGTATGGATAGAAAAGCACATGAGTTTTTAAGTGCCTTCCTCAGGTAACGAGGGTGGGCACGTGCATGAAATGTTTGCTGCTCAACCGATGTCTCTTCATCTCAGCATCTCCTACCTCCTCCTGTCTTCTCCCTGCCACGTTTTTTGTGTGTATTGCATATGCTTAACTTTAGGCTGTTCTTCAGAATAATTTGTTTTAACTCTAAATATGAATCTTGCATGTGGGAGAGAAAAAAAAAAAAAAAAAGGAAAGTGCACATATTTACAATCATTTCCACTTGGAAAAATCCAAACAAACAATAATTACAGCAGAAACCTGCTAATTCTCATTCCACTTCATCTTCAGACTTGGTAATTCGTGCAACACAACCTGAAGCAATCTCAGCCCACTTCTCGGCTCGGCTAAACAGCAGGGAGCTGGAGCGAGCCCTCAGCCTCAGTGCATCTGTAATATCACAGAATCACAGAATATTCATGGTTGGAAGGGACCTTTGAGATCGTCAAGTCCAACCACAAATCATCAAATCCAACCGCATCATGCAGCGCATCTGGCCGGGAGCCCCCCCAAAAGCGAGACGGTTGATCGTTCATGGGGACAGTGGCCTCGCAAGGTTTCAGGGCAATAATAAGACATTTTTTTTCTCGCATTTTCCTGCCTCGATACATGGGATTTGGTAAACTGCCCAGGCGTTTCAGATGCGGGGAAGGCGGCTAAAGAGGGCATCTTATATGGTGGTAATTCAAACAACTGTAAAGTTGGAGAGAATCATAGAATAGAATCATTTAGGTTGGAAAAGACCCTTGGGATCATCGAGTCCAACCGTCTACCCTGCTCTGCAAAGTTCTCCCCTACACCATATCCCCCGACACCACATCTAAATGACAGAAGTTCCTGTAGAGATGTGTTTAACCTCTCTTTGAATGAATTCTCCAATCTATCCAATGGACATAAAGTCTCACCAACCTGTAGTGAGACTACTTAACCTCAAAATTGTTTTGAGAAGGATATGAGTGTGTATATATATATATTTATATTAAAGCTTGGGTTATTTTCTGATAAGCTTTGGCAGAGCTGTGTTTAAACTATTGGAAGGCAAAGGGGAGAAAATAAAAGGTTGTTGTGCAATGAGATTTTCACTGGGAGTTTGGCCGGATGGTGAAAGTCAGGGGCAGGATCTGTCAGTATTTTTAGTATTAAATATTTGCATTTTCCGTTCTGAAATGAATCTTCATTTTGACTTCTCTTTGTGACTCAAAGCGTGCGATAACAGATTTTGAAAAACGAGGATGGAAGTGAAACATGGCGCGACCCAGGGCGAGCTCTTTGGTCTAATTTTCCACCCTGTAGACTGCACAACTTCCAGTTGCTGCTCTTCCTGGGAGCAGAGCCAGACTTTGAAATCTCCAAATCGTTTGTGAAATGGATTATTCATCCTTCTCGTTTTCCTACGGACGAGCGTCCTGTGTGCCCTCTAACTCAGAGACGAGCTGAGATTTATAGGACTATATTTCAAAAGAGCAGCTCTGGCTTGGGAACAAAGGCTGGGCTAAGGGGACGCACCTGGATTGAATGTAATCCAGGGAGGCCTGGGGAGGGGATCACCTGAGAGGCTTCAGAAGGTCATAAGGGATAAAATTCTTAAGGATTTTATCCGGGAGGCTTGTGGGGGGACACATTGCTGCCCACCAGTTTGAGCATCAGCTGGTTTTTTTCAGAAGGAGAAGTTCCTTTTCCTCCTTTGTGGATGAAGTGGGTGGTTTTAGGTCCCGGGAGTGGTTGTGCAGGATTCCTACAGCTGAAGGACCCGCCGACCCCTCCGCACTCTTTGTCAGCTACAAATATTTAGCATCGGGAAAGCGTCTGTAGCTGCCACAGAGAAAGCTGCCTTGGCTGGAGTTACTGAAGTGTCCCCTCTTCTTCTTCTCTCGGCTCCCTTGCCAGCCCGTCAGCCTGGCCGCCCTGGAGCCGTGCCAGGACGTCTACACCTTGACAGCAGAGCAAATGGTAATTTATTATTCTGCGACGGGTTCCTCAGGAGCGCTGATAACAAAATATTTCTTGGAGTCCTTGGCAATTTTCAGGGGGAGCTGGGGCCTCCAGGTGGATCAATGCGAGGAAATCTCTTCCCCTCTGCTCAGGAGAGCGAAGCATCTCCTGTCTCCAGTGAGGGATGCTGATCGGCGCCGTGCCTGGGGGTTTCCGTAGCGAGAACAGGCATCACCCCCGGACCCCAAGCAACCTTGGCAGGATGCTCAGAGCCTGGTGGTGGGGTAACCGCAGCAGCCCAGGCTTTGGGATGAGGCTCTGACCCTCGCCTGGGGTGCAGGGAAGCGCACACACCTCTTCTCTGCCATCAGCTTGAGTGACCCACCAAGGTGCTACCCCCTGCCAAGCCCTCTCTGCTTCTCCACCACAGGAGCAAAACCTCCTGTGCTGGCCCCCGGGGCAAAACGCCACCTGAGCCCGTTTGCTGCTTCTATCACCAGCCCAGGAAATGTCCTGTGTGCTAATCTGGTGATTTTTTTCCCCCAGCTCTGTCAGCTCCTCTAATAGAAGATAACGCCGCTTCCTGCGAGCCCAGCTTTATCTGGGCAGCAGGTACACGCAGGGCTGTGAAAGCAGAACGGCCGGGAGCCATCCGTTGCGCCTGAATATTCAGCGCAATCCAGTCCGTAAGGTCACTCGAAGGCTGCTTTTTGGGGGCCAGCTTATTTTTGATTCTGCGATGCAGTCCATTAGTTTGTTTTCTATCAGCGCAGCTACCAAGAACAGGCATTTAATCGCGCAAGGGGTAATTCTCGAAGGTGGTGCTGGGAGGAGGTTGCTAATAAATATCCCACGGTAAGTGTACTCTTACACCTTTCCCAATTGGTAGCTAATAACAGAGCAGACGATGACATTTAAGCCCTTTCTGCATGGCTGATCAAACTACTCACAGTGACTTTGAAAGCAGTGCTGGGATTTCATGTGGGTATCAAAGCAAGTGGAATACTCGATAGTTCAGATCTCTTGCCTGTGTGACTAATAGACAAAAAGATTTCTAAAAGGTCTAATATCTTAGTCAAAAATTCTCTGTCTCCCGTTTGAAGCTGCTTAGTGGACACAGTGGGATGCTGATGTTTCTGCTCTAAGCAGCTTTAGGAAAATATCTGACATCACTTCGGGATGAGCTCAAACTGCACGGGCTTTGCTCAGAGCGGGTGCCTGGCTGGGATGCAAAGGGTTACACAGAGGCCAAGCTTAGATTGGGTTCTGGCTGTTGGCACTGCTTTTTATGGGGTGGGACCTTCACCCAGGATCGTTTGGGCTTTGGTTTCACCTGAATGTAGCCCACTTCTTCCCCTCCATCTCTGCCCAGCTGGCTGGGGTTGGTGGGGGCTTCCAGGCTGAGCTTGGTGGGATGCTCCAAGGGGAAAAAGGGTCTCATCTCCCTCTGATTGTGGGTATGAGCTCAGCTCCCTGCTTCGCACTAGGAGAGGGGCCACATCTGGTACCAGGTCACACAGGGAGCTGGTCAGTGAGAGACAGGCTGCCGCTTGCCTTCCCATGCAGCTGATTCATTCCTTGACTGAAGGGTGTTGTGCTTTTTTTTTTCTTCCAAGCTGAATAATTCAGCAGCATCAAGCGTACATAAGCCACGTGAGCTGGACTTACGTAGTCAAACTAAAAAAGGCCAAACTGACATTTTTGTTCAAACAGATTTTATTTTCTTTTCCCCCCAAGGAAACAAAATAAAATAATGGAAAGCTTATGCAAGGGATGAACTCAAACTACCTTTCTTTTTACTTCCATGAAGCCGAAAGAAAGTGCAAGGCATGGCTCTGGCCGTCACCAACAAGTCACCCTGCCTTGGGGATGCTGCTCCGTGTCTCCTTACTCCGGACAGCATGGCTGGTGCAATTCATCTGCTGCTCTCTGGGGAACCACGGGTTTTCACTCCTCCGAAGGTGCAAGAAAGTCTTGTCTTTGTCCTTCTCGGGGAAAATCCTTGCTGTGCCCCTGGGGACACTTTGCTGCCCCTTTGCTTTTGGCTCCGTGGGCGCTGTGCTCAGCCAAAGCCTTGCAGGTGACCTCAAGGCTGGGCTGGGTGGCATCTCTCAGCGGGGAGGTAATTGGGAGCAGGGAGGCTGGTAACGAGCAGCTCTGCCACCCGCCCGGCTCTTCCCGGCTCTCCCTGTCTGCGCCGCGCTTCCCCATGACTGACAATTCCAGAGAGCTTTGTAAATAATGTAACGCTTTTGTCTGCTTGCTTTTCCTAGTCATCTAAAAATCAATGTGGGCGTGCGATTTCATGTACGACGGGCCTTATGCAGGGAGCGGGTTGTCCTTGGCTCGGAGAAGAGGACCCATTTGAATGAGGGCTGAGAACCAGCCCATTTGTCACGGGATCGATAGCAGAAGCTGCACAGGGTGATGCAGAGACAAGCCCTGGTCTGTTGGGAAAGTGTGGGCACGAAGCCATCTCTACCCTCCCTCCCTAGTCCTCTCCATGGTCAAGAGATGGATCCATCTCCAGGCATCACATGATAAGAAACCGACCCTAAGCTGGGCTGAAATGCCGTGACTTTACATCAGGGCACTTGGTGGTGCCATCTCCTTGGTCTGAAGAGGGATGCTTCTGGGATGGTTGCCCCTTGAGCACATGTGGAGGCCAGTAGGTCGAGGAGAGAGGGCAATCCGTCCCTCTACTCTGAGGACACCCCCTTACAGTGCTACCTCCAGCCCTGGGGTAGCATCAACATCAGAAGGACATGGACCTGTTGTTGGAGCAGGGCTGGAGGATGTCACAGAGATACTGCGAAAGCTGGAGCCCCTCTGCTGTGAGGACGGGATGAGAGAGCTGGGGGGGTTCAGCCTGGAGAAGAGAAGGCTCCAGGAAGACCTTCGAGCCCCTTCCAGTCCCTCAAGGGGCTCCAGGAGAGATGGGGAGGGACTTTTTATAAGGGCATGTAGTGATAGGACGAGGGGTAAAGACTTCAAACTGAAAGAGGGGAGATGGAGCTGAGATGTGGGGAAGAACTTCTTTGGTGTGAGGGTGGTGAGACCCCGGCCCAGGTTGCCCAGAGAAGCTGTGGCTGCCCCATCCCTGGAGGGGTTCAAGGCCAGGTTGGAGGGGGCTTGGAGCAACCTGGTGTGGTGGGAGGTGTCCCTGCCCAGGGCAGGGGGTGGGACGAGATGATCTTCAAGATCCCTTCCAACCCAGACAACTCTATGATTCTATGTCATGCTGGCCCTGAGTTGAGGGAAGGATTAGCTCTCTGCATTCAGGGACCAGGATAACGTCCCACCACTCTTAATCACTGGATCTTTCATTTCTAAACAGTAATATTTTTACGAGGAGCTTCATAGTCCTCCTTCGCCACTTCTATCCTCTCCTCAACAAAAAGAACTAATTCTTTTCAGAACACAATGGAAATTCAAAGCTCCACTTACATAAAAGGAGCCACAGTGTCTCCATTTCTAATGAGTCATTGTTCCCTCTGTAAGTCCCTTGCCTCTTACTACAATACTCGCTTCTCTTGGGTAATGAAAATTTAACTATCTGCTGTTCCCGGTTGCCTCTTCTCTTCTTGCAGCAAGTTGTCTGCAGGCAGGCTGGTTTTTACGCAGGAGGCTGCAAAGCTGAAATAATTCAGACAAGAACTCGTGCAAACAGGTTTCAGTCTTCAGAGAGCTTTGAAAGCCGGTCGCCGATTCGGGCTTTGGCGATGGAAGGAGCTTCAGGGCCCCGCTGCGTCACAGACGCCCTGGTTGACCTTGGCAACACCGTCGTGTAGGTGCCTCCCTCCCTTTTCTGGGTCGTGAAATGGGGTTTTTGGTCCCTCTCGCCACACGTGGGTGTCGGGACTTCTCTGAAAAGGAATGCTGCGGCGCTGGTGGCGTGATTTCCCTTGGAAGTCACAAACATAGCCTTTGTTTGAAAGAACAAGGCAACATTACAGAGAAACACTGAAAAACAGGAGCCACAGGTGCAAAATCCATTAAGGAAATATAAAGAGTTCTAAAGTGGTTCTCTCTTTTTTTTTTTCTTAGACTTTTATGACATGCTTGTGACTTCATAAGGATCCTGCCTGTGATTTTTTGAAAGCAGGGTTAGCATTATTGCCTGCTCGCTGTTCACGGTGGGTCCTTTATTCTCCCATTTTGTTCCTGCCATTTAAGATTTCAATAGCGGCGCAAAGTGCCCCCTGCTTTTGTTTTAGAGAGACTTCCTCCAAGAACACAGGAGATCGCAGGGCCAGAAAACGGGTCACGCAGTTGTCTGGCAGAGTAAATAGCTCTTCGGGGAGCGAAGCAAAGCCGGCAACCAGAAGATGAGGCTCCGAGATCAAGAGCCTCTTGCGCCTTCTCTGACACCAAAGCCCCCCTCTCTACAACAGCAGGTCAACCTGGAGCTGACAACCCCCATTCAGCAGAAGGGCAGCTCTTGAGAGCGCAGATAGGACTTTGCCGTCGCGCTGGCACGTGGCCAAGAGGCACACCGGTTAGCATCTCATTTACATATCCATTTGCTTTTTCTTGAAAGAAAAATCGACAGGGAATTCAGAGTCCTACTCTTTGCTTCTGCTTGGTGCTTGGTGCCCCTTTGCCGGATGACAAGCAGAAGATGCTCACGTGGATGCTCTTGGGGGGGCAGAGTCGGTGCCGAGCAGCTCCCAACAACGCTTGTAGGAAGCCAAGCATCAACTGGGTTCTTTCCTTCTTTGAAAGTACGCCCAGTCCTTAGGCTTGAAAAGAGGAAAACCGGGGTGTCGAGAGGACTGGACTTGGGTGGGGGCACTTGTATGTGTTGCTGCATCTCCCTGGTATTTGCAGTTCCTGCCACAGGGCAGAGGAGCACTTCCCAGAACCAGACCCTGCCTTCCCTTTGTGGGGCAGGAAGGTGCTGTAGAAGGTGAGAAGGAGATGGTAACTAGTGTGGGTGATGTGGGTACCTCACCTGGACTCTTGGTTGGGCTCATGGGGTCTGAACTCTACAAGGATTTGGATTTGGGAAGCCAGGTTGTAGTTAAAACCAGATTTTTTTGGCTAATGCTCTATTGGAGAGGAGAGGAGAGGAGAGGAGAGGAGAGGAGAGGAGAGGAGAGGAGAGGAGAGGAGAGGAGAGAATGGGAAACTTCTGGTTGATCAACAGCGTCTTGTGTGATCATTGAAGTGCTTGGTTTGTTTCGTCCTTGGAGTCAAACCACCCTGCTCTGGAGCCAAAGCACCATTTTGTAATAATGTTGTAAACGTTCATGGGAAAAATACCCAATTGATGTGTTTCAGCCCATTTTCTTGTAGCTGAAACCGCTCAACCTGCATTTGTAAATCACTCTCTCCCAATCTCCCCATTTTCAGTTATTTTCTGTCAAGTACCTTATCTCCCTTAAAACTTTCCTGCAAATTACTTGTTCCTTTGACATTAAGACATAAGACAGCTGAAAGCTGTAACGTGGACGGGCCTCTGATCTTCCAAACCCAGTTAAACCCAGTAATCAGACTTTAAGCTGATTTGAAAGCTAGTTGAGCTCTGCCTTCAGTACCTTTTTCTCTTTGCTTTTTTTTAATCTGTGATTTAGGGAGAGATGATCCTGCCGTGGAGCAGGGACTGGTCCAGGTAATGCTCTTAAGGTCCTTACCCCCGTCTCTCCTCTCCTGTGACGGAGTGGGAGCTGTTTGTAGCTGAGATGGAGCCTTGGACACAAAAAAAAAAATGGTTTCAAGTGACAATTTTTCACACTGAACAAACAGAGGGAAGGAAAAGACAGGAGACATATGCCATGTTTCTGCTCTGATTTTCCATGGCCATCAGCCGCTCTCTAAAACAAATCAAGAAAAAAAAAAAAAAATCCACTAAAAAGGGCTTCATTTCCAACAGCAATTACCAAATGAAGCCTCTGCTTAATGGACATTTTCAGAGGGCATGGACACCACTTTGTGCTTCTGCTTTCTCATTACGGCTCTTGCAGCTCCCAGCTGACAACCTGATAATTCTCGCCGATAAAACAATCTTTTTGGGTTATTGCTGCGTTCCAGCGCTGTCCCCGCTTGCCCGGCTTGCCTTGAGAATTGTCAAGATTACGGAGTGAGCCGTGAAAACATAGTTAGCGGGTGGAAAAAAATATATCTAAAAAAATAACAACAAAGCAAAATGCTCACTTTTTTTTTCTGTTTCCTTCTCTAATTTTCTCTCTCATCCTCACTTTTCCCTAGTATCCAGCAACGCTTGTCCTTTGTGAGTCCAAATAAAACACAAAGCTGATTAATATTGCCTTTGAAAGCAAATTTCTACATCTTGCTTCATCATAGCAAGGGTTTCTGTTGGTATCGGAGCCCCTTCGTGACTTCCAGCAAGTTTCTCCCCACAGAAAGAGCTGGAATCTCCTCTGGCATAAACCTCCTCTGTCTTGTGTGCAGCACCGGACCCAGAGCCACCACCATGGATTTTTGGAACACCTGTGATGAATATATGATTTCCTTGCAAACCATAGAATGGTTTGGGTGGGAAGGGACCTTGAAGATCATCTCGTTCCAACCCCCTGCCCTGGGCAGGGACACCTCCCACCACACCAGGTTGCTCCAAGCCCCCTCCAACCTGGCCTTGAACCCCTCCAGAGATGGGGCAGCCACAGCTTCTCGGGGCAACTTGGGCCAGGATCTCACCACCCTCACACCAAAGAATTTCCTCCTGAGATCTCATCTCGATCTCCCCTCTTTCATTTTAAGTCTTTACCCCTCGTCCTATCACTACATGCCCTTATAAAAAGTCCCTCCCCATCTCTCCTGGAGCCCCTTGAGGGACTGGAAGGGGCTGGAAGGTCTCCCCGGAGCCTTCTCTTCTCCAGGCTGAACCCCCCCAGCTCTCTCATCCTGTCCTCACAGCAGAGGGGCTCCAGCCCCAGAGCATCTCTGTGGCCCTACGTGGGTTCTGGGAGAGCCAGGACCTTTGAAATGCCTAGGGATACAGTGCTCAAGGTGTGCCTGGGCACTGCAGGGAGATTTGCAAAAAATTTCAGCAAACCTTTTTAACCTGACATATGTAAATGCGTAGAAACCTAGAAAGGATGGCTCCGCTCTTCCCCGTGCATCTTTAGCTAGCTAAGAGCAAGTTTAAGTTAAGCTGCACTAAATTAAATTGAAATATAAGCATTCACATGGGGGCTTGCGTTGGTTTAACTGCACAAGTTGGAAAATGGTTGAGCTTTGTAGCTTTGCCCTGTAGGCAAGGGCCAACAACTCATTTGGAAACAAGTTTAGTTGCGAGAACTTGTGTCACACTTAACCTTGGTTTAGGATTAATCATCAGTCAATGATTAAATTGAGTTAATGTAAATTAGGATTGAATTGATTTAGGGTGGTTCACGTGGAGACTGTCCTGATTTAACAAATTGATTTTAAAGAGAAACTTTTTTCTTCATCCCGGTGTGCTCCTGCGTATTGAGCTGCCGTTCGGCTGAGGGGTGGGGGCTTCTCGTTCCGTGCCTGTTGCAGGGCGATAACTCACACACAGCAAGGCTCCTGGTCTTTAAAACCCCTCAGGTAATACAGCGAGTATCAATCCAGTCGTTCAGCCACTCTCCCAACCTCTCTCTGTCTCAGCTCTCTCCTGTATCCAGAGTAAGATCCAGATTTTAGTGCTGGTGAAACCATTATTCAGATGCTCTACAAGTAATTAAGACAAAAGACTGTGCTCACAAGGTGTCCAGATATCAGCAGATCATTTAAGACCTTCCAGCATGAGACTGTGGAACTACCTACATGTGGTAGCTTGTAGCACAATGAGCCATCTCTCTCAGACACCCCCAAATTTATTTGGTTTAGGGGAGCTTTCTTAGTGTTTGTTCTTGCTTTTACTATTTTCTTTACAAGGAAGAAGGGAGTGACCTTCCTTGTGCCCCAATCCCTGTCCAGCCATCCCAGATTCCCACCTTGCCCAATGGAAAATTAACACGTTGAATGTTTTTCAATCACAGCAAAGCCAAGGACCGATGATGTATTTCAAAGAGAGAAAGTAAAACATAATGGCAGGGCTGAGCAAACCCTGATGTGAAAGAGGTTCTGCTGCACCAGGGCACTTTCTCTTGAAAATGAGAAGTTTTCACTTCACGCCTGAGGTGTGAGACATCTCACCATGGCAGGAGATGACCCAAGGGCTTTGAGTTGATATTGCAGCATTCAGGGTGAGGGGAGGGGTGATAAACCACCATGCCTGGTCCACCCGTGTCAACCAAGGTGGTAGGTGTCACGCCTAAGATCTCGGCTCGTTAGAGTTGTACGGTTTGTGAGTTTGATGATGAAACCTTGTCAAAAGACAGGGCTGAAGCAGGGCTGTCACCTCCTTCCATCCCCAGACGTGGGTGAAGCTCCCAGCAAATACAAGCAGGTGATGCTGGGAGAACAGCAACACTTGGTACTCCTGTGTGTTGTGTAGCAGGTTCTAACTTGGCATCCTGATTTAAGACAGCAGATGAGGTGGGAGGGAGACTCAGAAGCAGGGGAGCAACGTCCTCTTGTGTTGGGTGTAATATGAAGTCTTACTGTTCCTGCAAGATGATGGCTACAACATTAACACCACAATCTGGAATAAAACAGCTAAAGGAAACGCCTGGCACCTCTTTGCTGCATCCTTTTTTTTTTTTCCCCCAAGGAGAAAAACCATTGCAATTTTTTATCTGAGAGCACGAGGGGGCAAAAAGCGATCATGTAATTAAATGCTGCAGAATTCAGCCTCAGGTTTGTGCTGAATTCTGACAGCACAGGGGGGGGCTGTTGCATCCCAAGGCATGGCATCGCGTGGCAAACCGCCCGAGAACCGACAGCCTGACAGTCTCCTCTTTCTCTCCCGTTGTCCTCTCCAGGCCAAGCCTCCTCCTTCACGCAGCAGCCCCAGGACCAGGTGGTGATCGCGGGGCAGCCCGTGACGCTGCTGTGCGCCATCCCCGAGTACAATGGCATCGTGCTGTGGATTAAAGACGGGCTCGCCCTCGGAGTCGGACGGGATCTCTCCAGTAAGTGGTGACACTGCCCTGCCTGCCCAGGGAAAGGGGGATCTCCCCCTGCCCCACACTGCAGGTGCAGCCTCAATATTCGTTTTGAGAACAAGGAGCGTTTTCATTTCAACTACAAAACCTTCCAGCCAAACATAAGTATTGAAACTGGGAATAAACAAACTTTTTTGTCTCTCTTGACTGGAAGCAAAACCCTTGGTGTGATCTGACCCTCTGGAAAGCCTTGCTTTGGTTTGGGTTTACCCCTGGAAACAAATGTCGTGTTTCCAAAATGCAGGCTGCGATCTTCTGTAAATGTTGAAAGAGCCTGTATTGACATTTTCAAAAAAAAAAAAGTCCCTGTTTGCTTTGGATAAATGTGTTTATTGCAATCCAGCGGAGCCCACAAGTACTTGTGGCTTCCTTAAACTGTACTTTTGGCAAATTATAGTTTGGTAATAAAATTCCCCAGACTTCTCGTTACTTAATCCCACGCCTGCATTGTGATTGAGGGTTTATTGCAACTGGTGAAGACTCTGGAACAATAGTGGAAACATTATACAGTTTATTCTATATATTTTTGCTGGAAAACACTAATTTTTTAGTGAAGTATTTCACACGAGAAGTGGAAAGCGTTTGCTTGAAAGCCAGAAACCTGGGAGGGCACCAAGCCCTTCCGGGAGCTGCAGCCTTGTCCTCCCATTGTACGTGTGTGATGTTGCCACCACTCAACTGCAGGGCACAGGAGACCTGAGAGGGGTTTTCTCCAAGTCCAGCAGCAGCATTCAGAAAATTCAGAAACCAGGGGAGGATTCGTGTCTCTTGGTCTCTGGGAACCCCGCTCTCCTCTAAAGTGTAATATCTCTTTCTTTTCCTCTTATTTTCTAATACATACAATTCCTCATTTCTCGGACTCGTCTGAGTGAGCAGCTCCCTCTTCAACTGTTTTTCAAAGCTCCGCGCCACAACTTTTACATATATTAGAGCTCAGCTTTCCATACAAGACCTTCCAATGGGAACGGGTAACAACAGCTCTGCTGAAGGATGCAGCGTGTGTGAACGACTTCCACAATTAACGGAGCTGGGGCTGCTTTAAGCAAGAGGAACTGCCAGCTCGCGTGATACCGGCTCAGCCAGTCATCTAATTAGCTAAATACAAACAAACCCATCATTTGTATTTCTTGCGGTTCAGGAGAGCAAATCCTGCTGTTGATGGCTTGCGAAACAACAAAAACACGAGCGTGTGCCAGGCTGCCTGCGTTACACAGTGCATTAATCACGAGAGCAGGGAAGGATGGGGTGATGGCAGCCTTCCTTCTGCGGTGCTTCAGATGTCTCCAAACGCGGGGCAGGCTGATCAGGGTACCCCCGCAGACCTGATAGAGAAGGATTCCAAGGTTTCACCCCAAGCATGTGCAAGGCTGGCTTAGGGAGTTAAGGAAATCCTGTGCCAGGTCTCCAGAAGGTGGTGGGTTTCCTGGTGGAAGGGCTTATGCCTTTTCCAAGGGATTTCAGTTAATGCTCCTTCCTCAGCACTTCTGTTTTGAACTCTTAGGGCAAAACCTGCAGTTTCTTTCCCAAACTTGGAAGGTCTCTCTCTCTCTCTCTCTCTTGACTTGAGCTGGCCGCCAAGGAGGGGAAGAAGCTGCCTGGCTGGTGTGGCTGTGGGGCGGCTGGGGCTCTGGACCCATGCTGGGTCCTTGGGCTTCATCCCAAGGACCCCTTCATCCTTGGGCTCGTCATTCCAGCTGCCTCCTGACTCGTGCTTTCATTCTGCAGGTTACCCACGCTATCTGGTCGTAGGAGACCATCTATCCGGTGAGCATCACTTGAAAATCCTGAGAGCTGATCTCCAAGATGATGCCGTCTACGAATGTCAGGCCATTCAAGCGGCCATCCGATCCCGACCTGCCCGGCTGACCGTTCTCGGTAAGTCCCATCTCCCCAGCTTATTGGTGGTTATTTACTTCTTTTTTGTCCTCGCCGTTGCACCGAGTGGCTTTTTGACAAAACGTTTTGTTGCTAAACCAGGAGGAATGGACATGAATCCATTGTGAGAGCAATGGGGCACTTCTTGGTCCCAAATACAGTAGGAAAGGAAGCTGGTTAGGGAGCAGAGAAACTCTGGGATGAATAATGCAGTCACAAAACGTTTGGTCCTTCAGCTCTACAAATATATGTGCCAATTCAAGAGTGCATGAGCAAAAATTTAAGGATATGAAGAGTGAGAAAAGGCTGATCTCCACCCAACCGTCATTCTATCTTCATCCATCTATTTTCATACATATCATTTAGCATTGTGTGTTTCCCCGTAATTCATGTTTCCCAAGAGCAACGCGGGAGGATGTTGCGTGGGGCCGCAACCAGGAGACCGCTCCCAGCATCTTGTAAAGACCCCTTTTGAGTGGGAGATGGGAGGAGAGTGGCACTGGCAAAGGGGAAGGGTTGCCAAAGCGGTTGGTGGTGCTTATCAGGAGAGCTGGTGGAAGGCCAGATCGGTGATACGTCCCAGTATGGATGTGGCTTCAGAGAAGGTAACGAAAATGGTATTTTTCAAAAAGCTTGGGCAACAAGCAGTCTCTATTGCTCCCAGATATGTCCTGATTATTCAACCCCCAAAGTGAAACTGTTTACATATTTAAGTTTCTTTAAAATGAAGTTTTGATTTGGTTTTTTGTAGTTTGGGAGGTTTTTCCTAGTTAATTTCAGGGGGGGAAAAATGTTAAAAAATGATCCAAACCAAGAGTTTTAGTCCTTTCGGTCAGATCAACGCTAATTAGCCCGAAGCAGCCAAGAAAGTGAGTTAAGGAATTATTTCTGATTGAAGGTGCGCCCCACCGGGGTGTGTGCACCACCACGAAAACCAGTTCTAACTTTTGGGTTGTAATTTCCCCTGCATTTGTTTTTTTTTTTCCCTGCACAACCCTACGAAGTACCCTACCCCCAAACCTACACAACTCCCACCTCTTCCTTCCCTGACGCCGCCGATAAAGATGACTCTCTTTTCATCCATCCTTCTGCTCAATCAACCCTTCGCAGCAGCTCCAAGCTCTGACATGTGCCCGTACATGAAAGAAGGCAGCAAATGAATCGGGAAGCGGAACGCGGCTGTCGGGGGGGAGGGTTTCTCTCTCACCGACAACCTCTGCAAGCTGGGTCGCCCTCCCCTCCTTTGCCTGGGTTCCCTCCTTCTGTTGTGAAGGCAGAACGCGTTGCTGGAGCCAGACAAAAGAAATAATGTTATTTAATTAGAGCTAAAGATTTCAAAACTAATTTAGTCCCAGGGCGCAGGGGCGGACGTCAGAACTCCGAGCTGCTGCGAAGCGTTGATTGAGCAGAGAGACGTTTTTATGGATCAAAAGGAAATCGTTATTATCTTTGGGGTTATGGAATGTGTTGAATAGATGGTAGTTAATGTTTATGTGAATATACATGGTAGTTGCTAATTGGTACATTTACCTAAGATGTTCAGCAACTTATATTTGCAGAGTGTTTTCCTTTTAAGAAAATTAAAGTTACAGCACATTCAACTTCAGCCCGATCGATAAGAAAATGGGGCTTTGCAATGTGGGGGTAGCACGTCTTTCACTTCAGATGTATTTATGCAGATGTTCCGGGGCAATTTAGGGCTGGTTGGGGAGGTGTGAGTGATAATCCCCACCCTCGGAAAGGGACTGGAAGGTCGTTATCGGTCAGCAGCTCGCATTTTGATACCTTTGCAGGAGGATGATGTGTCCTACTGGCGTCGAAGGCGGCCGTTGCCACGGGTGGTCTGTGACCTGTGTTTTAGCCAGCCCAATGGAGGGGAATAGAAATGGCACATTAAGAGTAGATGCCTCCAACCCTCCGTGTGTTAAGAGCTAGTGCTGGCTCCTGACAGCCGGTTACAGCGTGCAACACGTCAGGCTAAACTTACCTGAGGGAGGCAAAGTGCCTGTTTGTACAGAAAAATGTACAGGGAGATGTTTTTGGTGGTTACAGATGTGTGATGCCACCAGCTGTGCAGGTGCTTCTCCTTTTCGGATCCCATGCACGTCCACTCACTTGGTGTTCTCTGACATTGAGGGGCTGGAGCGGGTCCAGAGAAGGGCAATGGAGCTGGTGAGGGGTCTGGAGACCGAGAAGGGTCTGGAGAACTTCTGAGGAGTGGCTGAGGGAGCTGGGGGTGTTCAGCCTGGAGAAAAGGAGGCTGAGAGAAGACCTTATCGCTCTTTGCAACTCCCTGAAAAGAGGGTGTAGCTGGGAGAGCTCGGTCTCTTCTCCCAAGGAACAGGCAATCGGACAAAAGGAAACAGCCTCAAATTGCACCAGGGGAGGTTTAGGGTGGAAAAATTTCTTCACTGAAAGGGTTGTCAGGCCTTGGAAGAGGCTGCCCAGGGCAGTGGTGGAGTCGCCATCCCTGGACGTATTTAAAAGACGCGTAGATGTGGTGCTGAGGGACATGGTTTGGTGGTAACTTGGCAGTGTCAGGTTAACAGTTGGACTCAGTGATCCTAAAAGCCTCTTCCAACCAAAACCACCAGACTTGGTGAGCCTGATTTAGTCCTGAGCTAAGCAGTCATCTCTGGAGGGACGTGGCTGTCCCAGATTTCGTCTCGCTATGTTAGGAAGGGATGCCTCATTTGAAGAAGATGCTTGTAGGATATTCCTTCACCCCAGTCTGCCCAGATTCACCTGAGTCTGCAGACATCACCCAGGCAGGAGAGGACCCGTACACCATCCCCAAACCTGTGTGTAAACCTTGCAGCTCTCGAGGAAATGATTTGTCCCAGCTGGAGCAGAGCTGGAAGGCTCTTGTGGCTGGGAGCCCAAAGTGTGCTGCTGGGTTTGCCAACGACTCGAGCGTCTCATCAGCCGCCTGGGGATGTTGGGGGCAGTTCTGGGGAACCTCATCCTGCTCTATCACTTCCCAGCCTTGCTTCTGAAAAACACTATATCTGTTCATTTTTTGTTTGGGTTTTTTTTTGCATGGCTTGGTGCTGCCTTGTCCATTCTTGCCAGCTTTTCCACTTTCTTGGTATCAAGAAATCCCCTAATGCCTCCCAATTCAGTTTCCAACTGCTGTCATTCATGTCTGACAACAGCTCTACGGGGCTGATGCCTTCTACTTCCCTGCTCAGATGCAGAGCTACACCATATTTTAATTAAACATTTAAGGTTTTGTCACATTGTTTTCAAATCTACATGGTTAAATGCAGCGGAACAGATCATTCCGTAGCCTTGGAAGTCCAAACACTCAAACAGATGAGCCTATTGTTGTCATCAGCATCGGGAGAAGTCTTTTATTTGTAGAGTCTCAGGGACAGATGTTGCTCAGGAGCCCAGTTAACCCACCCCAAAGCTGAAGGAGCCCCCCTTCTCCAGGTCTCTTTCACCTTCCTTCCTACTATTGCTCAAATTGTCCAGGGAAGGAGCCTCTGATCTCTCTCCTGGGGATGTCTGCCCCAGCAGGGAAGAGGTAGAAGCTGAGAAATGCTGGTGAGAAGGGATTTGGGAGACACGGAGGCATCGATGGTTTTCACAAGCGAAGGGCATCGGGGCAGCAGTTTGGCAGGTTTTGGGAAGCCACTGGAGGGCTATTTGCTACCTGGTACATCTTTAATGGCAGGGCTTCTTAATTTATGATCTATTTAACTAAGCCGGGGTATTAATTAAATAAAGTAAGAGACTGCTTAGGACTTGGAGAAATTTAAAAATAAAATCAGACAGCAATCGAGTGAAATTGCAAAGCAAACACTTTGGCTGTAACCACTGGAGAGTTCCCTCCGGTCTTCCATCAAAGCTCGGAGCAGGGAGGGCAAATACAAGAGATTATATAGCCAACAGATGTGTGTTGTTAAAATATGCATCTGCCAGCCGTGTAGTTTAAGGAGCCAGAGGGCTAGCTTGTGGATCCTTCTGCACTCGGGGGACCGTGAATGAATTCCAGGCCCCGCCAGCCGAGCTGGGATTCGCAGACACGTTAATTAGTGTTGAGTTCCCGCATCTCGAAGGCAGCCAAGCGAGGAGAAACTTTGAAGAGAGCATTGGCTTCCCCGGGAGGGAGGAGAGGGGAGGAGGAAGGGGGGAGCCCTGGCTCGCTGTGCTGATCTGGCAGCCCTGTTGCCAAACCTCAGCCCCGGGTGGCCAGGGGTGGCCACTACCCACCGTGCCAGGAGGGTGGTGAAGCCAAGCGTGGCGAGGTGTTGTGGAAGCTGGATGGTAGCGTGGTCGCTCTCCTTCACTGGTGTCTTGGCAGGAGCATCCCAAGGCTGTCCTGGTCTGTGGACAGGAGATGTGGTGCCTCCACCCACGGGCTGTCCCAGCCAGCTCCCGTACGCTGCAGCTCGGCACAGGGAAAGGGTTGGTCCCAGAGGGATGCTGGTGGGAACTTGGTGACAACCGGGACAAAAGGACCCTTGGGGTGTGAGGAGGGAGGCAGAGGAGCTACCTCCAGAGATTTCAGGTGAATTATTGATAGGCAATTAACTCGTACATTCACCTTTTATGGTCTAATTCCCTGTCTCCTCTCCCTCCACGGCCTCTTCTAATATTAACTCTGCCTTCATGTGTGTCCCATTAGAAATGAAGCTTTCTTAAACCAACATGAATTATTTAATGCTACAGATTAAGTTAATTTGAAGTGAGAGCTCCTGTCTTTTAAGATGGCACAAGCTAGGGCCAGGAGAAGAGGAGGGTCAGAGAGGTGTCAAGTGCATTCAGGTTCAATCACAACCCTTCTCCTCTTTTTATTTTTTTTTTTTATTTTATTCCAGTCCTCTTTCTAGCTGAGTCTTTCCAGCCCTTCCCTGCAGAGCAGAGAAATCTATTTCCAATACCAAAATGATCTCTGGCAGCTTGAGACGTCTGCATTTCCCAGCTTTCATGCTCTTTATCAGAGTTTGATCAGAAAATAAAGAGGCTATGGCCTGGGAAAGGCCATTCTTCAATATTTGCTCGTGAGGCTGAGCTGCAATGAGAAAATACGGACTAGGTGATGTTTCAAATCCAGAAACAGTTCAGCTTGGAGCCATCTCAGGAATTTTTCCATACTTTTTAACAGAATGCAGTTCTCTGAATGCAAAATTCAACCTAAGCCAGGAAGTAGAGTCGGGACATCAATTCAGAATGAAAAAAGAAATGATGAAAATGTGTTCATTTCCTTCCAGTCTCTTCTTCTTGAAAAAGTTTGGGTCTTCACGAAGCTGCATTTTCTGCTGGGATTTTTTCCAGTGGCAAAATAGCAACCGGGTCTACTGAGAATGAAACAGAAACATCAAACAATTGAGCACAAATCCCAGATAACCTAAATATTTGATGTCACGTCTGAGCAGCTTAAGTTTACAGCACTCTGAGCTGGCTCCTTTTGATAACTGAGGGTGGACAGGTTTCCTCGCCAGCACCCACCTGTGTGGGGTGGAAGGTGTCTCCATGGGCTTGACCATGGCAAACCCAGAGTCTTGGAGGGGCTTGGAGCTGGGCAAATTCAGAGGGAAAGGCAACCTCTGCCTCGTGCACTCCACAGCTGGGAAAACAGACCAAAGAGAGGTATCGTGTGCTAAAAACTCTGCTCTGGAGATGGGTCTTCTCGAGATGGGTCTTCTCAAGCTGGTTGCTGGGCATTGCTCCTCTTCCCCCGTTTTGGAGGGGCTTGCCCCCTGCCTGTCTGGAGGAGGAGGAAGGCAAGGCAGCACCCACATGAGCTCTGCTCACTCTTCTTCCAAGGAGACAAGCAAGATTGATTCACTTACGTCCCCATTAAGGACACCTTCACTGGCTGTAGGTACTCGGGTGAAATGCTGTATGGGACGTGTCCACCAGCCTCCTTACTGTAGAACATCGGCTTCCCAGTTACACAAATATAGAGAAGGGAAAGCTAAGAAAAGGGTTTTTTTTTCACATGAAGTATATCCCTGCCATTCTGTTGCTTTTGCCGTGCTATTGTAGAGCTGCTAAGATGGGCAGAAGCTGAGTAAAAAAAGTGAAAAGCCCCTTTCCTGAGGATCCCAGAGGGAGTTTCCTGGTAGTCACTGGGAAACCGGGAGCTTTTGCAGCGACAGCCCAGTTTGTCCACTGCTTTTGACAGCACCCAGTTGGGCGTCAAGCCTGTCCCAGTCCAACAGACACAGTTAATACACCACTGCGTGACCAGGATATTAGTTTTTTTTCATCAAAAGCATTAAAAATGGTAAGTATATTCCTTCCCAGCAGGCCAGGGCTGTAGCCGAGCAGTGGCTGGTGTTTAATGGCAGGGAGGGAAGTTCACTTGGGCCAGGCCAGCACTAAGCAGATGCTGCCTCTGCTCCCTCAAAGCCTGGTCCAGTGTTATTGCCTCCCACCGTTTTATGAGCAGTCTTGCAAAATTCATGTTTTCTTGAAGCCCCCGGGGTTAGGTGATGCCATGAAGGTCTTCTCGTTCGCTAGGTAAATTAACGGGTCACCTTCGGCGCTGTAGAGCCAGGATTGAATACCGAGGGAAGATTTGTGTGCCTGGAAGCCCATCTGTTTTCTTTGAACTGTATCACTGGGTCCACCAGCAGATACCACCTCTCCCATCAAACTTCCCCCGGCTTACACCCTCAGAGCCACAACAGCGTTCCTGCCCGAACGAACGCTGAAGACTGAAGGACCAGAGAGTAAATGGGAAGAGAGGCGGCGAGAAATGATTAATGTTCGGGCTCTCGCGCCAATCTGTGATTTCTTGTCTTGATGCAGGGAGGGCTTGACCCGGGTTTTTATCGAACACGAAGCATTTGGCTTCTCTGTGCGGAGTCTGTACCGAACTGATGGATGCAAAACACATAGAGCTGATAAAAAAGCCTTCCCGATTCTCTGTCATCCCTTCAGATGCGGTGGTGGCTGCATCCCTTTGCCCTCTTGCTGGCTCTGCCCACCTCCCTGCCCCCCGCAGAGGAGCCGTGAGTGTTATTATGGCCCTGAATTTGCCATGAAATGATGTGTCCTTGCTGTGTGTCAAAATCCTGCTGGGCTCGTCGCTTGTACGGCTGTGGCGGAACCGCCTCCTGCTCTGGGCACAAACCTTTGTGTCTCACCCCCCAAAATCCTCCCAGTTTGCATAAGGCATCTGGGAGCTGGTGCTCCCTCTGCATCTCGGGATGCTCCCTCTCCATCCCGTGCTGTTTCCTCTGCATCCCAGGGTGTTCCATCTCCATCCCATGGTGCTCCCTCTCCATCCCAGGGTGCTCCCTCTCCAACCTGTGGTGCTCCCGCTGCATTCCATGGTGCTCCTGCTGCATCCCAGAGTGCTCCCTCTCTATCCCATGCTACTTCCTCTGCGCCCCAGGGTGCTCCCTCTTCATCCCATGGTGCTCCTACTGCATCCCGGGGTGCTCCCTCTCCATCCTGTGCTGCTTCCTCTGCATCCCAGGGTGTTCCATCTCCATCCCATGGTGCTCCTTCTCCATTCCATGGTGTTCCCTCTCCATCTCGTGCTGCTTCCTCTGCATCCCACAGTGCTCCCTCTCCATCCAAGGGTGCTCCCTCTCCATTCCAGGGTGCTCCCTCTCCATCCAATGGTGTTCCCTCTCCAACCTGTGGTCCTCCTGCTGCATCCCGGGGTGCTCCCTCTCCATCGCATGCTGCTTCCTCTCCATCCCATGCTGCTTCCTCTGCATCCCATGCTGCTTCCTCTGCATCCAAGGGTGCTCCCTCTCCATCCCGTGCTGCTTCCTCTGCATCCCAGGGTGCTCCCTCTCCATCCCAGGGTGCTCCCTCTCCATCCCGTGCTGCTTCCTCTGCATCCCAGGGTGCTCCCTCTCCATTCCGGGGTGCTCCCTCTCCATCCTGGGGTGCTCCCTCTCCATCCTGTGGTGCTCCCTCTGCATCCCCCGTGCCTTTTCCCTTCGCATCACGCACAGCCCCAAAAGGCTGCACCTGCATGCAGTGCTTGTGGACAGGGGAGATTATTCTGCTTTATTCTGGGTCGCTGACACCCTGCATTCTGCACCACAAGCCCCCCACACACACGGATCTCTCTTTGCTTTGCAGACCTACAGGTATTTCTCCCTCTTGCCGGTCAAGGGGGAGCTCCCCATCTGTATCCTACCTGTGCTCCTCTCTATCTGCATTATAAATACACACATGGGCTGCTTTTGTGCCTCTCACGCGTGCAGGGATGCGATATAGATCGCGGCGTTCTGCGTTGGGGCTGCTCTCATTGGCTGCTCAGCTGGGGAATCCGTCACGGCCGGGGAACTCGGCGGGTTGTTAGTGACCTGACAAAAGTATTGACTCCCGTCCCCTTGTCAGCTGGAGGAGAAGAACGAGGCCCTCGAAGCGTGACATCACCTGAGCGACAGCCCCTGCTTTCTTATCGATCCCCTCCCTGATGAAAAATGAACCCCAGGCTTGGCAGGGCCAGCCGCGAAAGCGGAGAAGATGCTTTGGGAGAGGACGCTGAGGCGTTCCTGCTGGAGGATGCCTGCCCACCCCAGCTCTCTGCTTTTGGCCCGGCCTGGAGGGATGTGTTTTCTTAGGTCTGGGAGCTTGGCCAGCCCTATCCTGGGTTGCTTTTCCCATTTTCCCACCTCTTGCATTCCCCCCACTTCTCTAAGCGTTGTCCAGCCATTCAGGCTTACCAGCACGGCTCCCAGCTGCAACCAGCAGCCTCCCCAGGTCATGGTGGAGAAAGGGTTGCTCAACCCTCTGATGAATCTCTCTTCTTCTTACAAATCCATCACGTTGCTAGCTGCTCCTGGTGTTTCCAAGTGGCATTTGTTTTTAAAGCACCTCTTGGCATGGCTGATGGAGGTCAGCGTCCCGTCTCGTGGTAGGACGGGGATGGCTTTGGGGCTGTGGCACTCCTTTTAGCTCAACTTGGCCTTCAAACATGGGTAGCTGCATCTTAATGATTGACTTGTGGGTGTCCTTGGTAATTAATGGGCAAATAACCTTCCCCATTCCAGGATATTCATCTCATGCTAAGGCAGAGGTTGGACAGAAGGCCCTCTGGAAAGGGCTATTACTCTTTTTTTTGATGTTTAAAGGATATGGCATTGGATCACCGAGGCCCCCTCTCTCTCAGCTCCTGGGAATTAGGCTGAATTTCCCTCCAAGGGGACAGGCACAAAGCTGAGCAACTGGGTTCCTCTAACGTGCCCAACTCTGACCTCCGCGGAGAGAGACAAGGGATTCACAGCAAGTTACGGATTTAACACCTATGATGAATCTCCATTACAGCATGAAATGAGAAAGGAAAATGTAGCTAAATGGAAGATCTCCCCTGGGCAGCGGGAGGCTGCAACTCATGAGAGGCTGGGGAAAATAGGGGGGGGGAAAAATACAGAGGAAAAAAATCAGAAACTAAGAAAAAACTTGTTCCTTTTAACTAAATATTGCAAAACTTTTGCAAGCCACTGCTTGCAGGTTAATAGGGACATAGATTAAAAGCCAGGGCTTGGACCCATGTCACATCAGAGGTTTCCAACTCTGTTCCTTCTGCTTGTCGTGACAAGAGGAAATGAAATATTGTTGATTCCTAGCCCCTTGGGACAGCCAGTCCCCAGCACCTGGGTCCAGGACCTCCGAGAGTAACCTGGCCCTGTTTCAGCCATCTCCCTTTGGGAAACCCCATTGAAGCATCCCAGTGGCAAGTGCACTGATGCCTTTCAGCTTGGACTTGGCTCCTCACCCCCAAACAGGTGGCTCCTGGGGTACCCACACCCACGGTATCCACCCTGTGCTGCCCACCACATCCGTGGCTGCTTCCATAGGGTTAATCCCTCTCCCGAGGCATCTATGTAGCCAGCAGTGACCCAAGAAGCTGTTGATATTTCCGAAGATCCTGCTGAGCTGGGTGTGGGAAGCAGAAACTGGAGTGGAAGCATCTCACTGGATGTAACGCAGCTGGAGATGAATTCCTATGGGGAGGAGCTGGCAGCTGGGTGGCTTTGCTGGAGATGCAAGAAGGAAGATGAGCTTTAGTGAAAAAAAAAAATACAGGCTTAGCACTGGTGGGAAAACCAGGGAAGGGGCAGCCAGCGTGCTGCCTGCTGGGCTTGTCCTCCTGGATGTATGGGCAGGAAAGGAATGCAGTGATTTATGGCTTGGACGGAAACACAGGAGTCCCAGGTTCATTTCTGCACTGCCAAAGCCTCCCCGCACGACCTTGAGCGGGTCCTTCAGGCTCGGATCCCTCCCCTAAAGAAAGGGAAAAAGGACTGGGGTGAAGCAGAAAGAAACTTCGGGTTATAACCATGGTCTGCCGTGTCGCCAGCGGTCATTGCGGCTGCGAGGTGGGTGACATCCAGGAGGTTTTGTGCAGTCAGTTATTTCTGGGGTCGGCCGAGCAGAAATACCGCAGAGTCATACCTTTTGGAGGCAAGTGTCTGTATTCTCCTTTGAGCCGTAAATCACGTAGGAACCGAAGTCTCCTCCCTGTGACCCCGCAGCACCTGGGGGATGCTCTCGCTGGGGTGGAGCGCCTGGGTTCGGATAATCCGGGGAGCATCCGCGTACCCCGAGGTGGCTGCTTCTTATTCAGGTTGTTGCCGGGGAAGTCAGCAGAGACTTCTCGTAGTGGGTGAGAAGTGACTTTCAAATCAGAGGCAGCATGAAAAATTGCAAGGGGAAAATAAAATTCTTTCGTGATGCCGCATTTAATTGCTAACAAAGACAAAAATCACAGCTCTCCCATTTGGTTCACCAGTAAAAGCCCAGACACCAGCTGCCCCGTTATGTATTGGATTCCAACTGATAGCTTTAAAAGATACAGAAGGTATTTAATGATAATGATAATGATTTACATTTATATGGTGCCTTGTATCCACTGGGATCACCAAGTGCTTTATATATCTATGGATAAAAATATACTGGATAACAAGCACTCCATCCATCACCAAATCACAGCCACTTCCCCAGAAAGACAAGCTGTTCAGGAAAGAGTTGCTGCATTTCCAGAGCTGCTCTTCCTCCTCACTGCTGGGGCACTTGGGGTGCTGTACAGTAATTTTGTAATAAAACCAGGTGATAAAAACACTTTAAAAACAACAATGTCATAAAAAGGAGAACCCTCGCTGTCATAAAGCTGCATCCAGCCGAACAGGAGGGGAAACTTGAAAGGGAGAAGGTTATAAATAGGGACTGTCACTGTCACAGAAATCAGCTCTGGAGGAGAGGTCTTGCAGCTGCTCTGTGCTAGAAGGGGAGGATCTTGGACAGCAGCGGCATCTCCAAAGGGCATTTGGAGATGCCAAAGGGCAGGTACCACCAGAGCTCTGGTGGGTAGAGAAGGACCTCCCAAGCTCAGTTTGGAGGTGGCAATGCTGGGCAAAATCCCAACACCTGAGGTTTGAAAGGTGCTTCTTCCTCCATGTCCCTTCATCCTGCTGCTGAGCAGGTCTCCTATGGGTAGGGTGCAATCCAGCCATCTTCCTTCTCCACCTCCTCAAGCAAGCGAGCTCTGCTGGTGGCACCGTGTCTCTCCTAGGAGGCATCGAGCCTCACTAGCCCAACATCCACCCCCAGACAGAAGCCTCTGGGTCAAGACCCATGGGTGACAGCATCTTGCTCAGCTGGGCCTGGGAGGCAGGGGAAGGGAGGGGAGGAAGGAAGAGGGAGAGAAATTGAGGCTCTTAGAGATATTCATTCAAAATTCATAGGCGCAAAAATTGCAGTCTGCATGGATTTGTTTCCTTTTGGAAATTACAGGAAACTACAGGCACCAACAACTGTTATTCAAATAGCCACTTTAGATGATTAGGATGGCAGGAGGCTGTACTTACACATGCAGCCCCAATATAATCAGACACGAGGCAGGGTGGGAAAGCAAGGCCAGGCAAAGGGAAGCTTGAAGGGGCTAAGAAGCATGAGCAGGAAGCGGGGAGGCTCTGCAGGAAGGGGCACGGGGCTGAATCCAGCCCGGATCTTGTGCTCTGAAGCAGGAGCATCCTATTAACTTCCCCTGGGCTGGAGAGCCAGCAGGTCTGGGGTGATAAGGGGGAGTGCGGAGCTGGTGGGTGATTCCTGGAGGAGGTTTCTCACCCCTCATGAGCTGGCAGGCTGCAGGCAGGTAGTGCTCAGGTACAAGCACCCTTCCCTCCTGCCTGCAAGGAAGGGCTCTCCTCTCCTCTCCTCTCCTCTCCTCTCCTCTCCTCCCCTCGTGCATCGCAGCCCCCAAACCCCCCTGCCCTCTTGCCTTCTTGCACAAGGATGCATGAACACTCCCCAGCCCGTTATAAATCAAGAAAGAGGGAAAGTTTTTACCAACCCTGCATTTATTTACACAAGAAAAAAAGCCACACACACGCGCGCAAAACCCTGAGCAAATATTGTTTAGAGGATTGGCCTGAGGGTCAGCAAGGAAATGCAGGCAAAACATCTGAGCCACTGAAGGGTGGAAATTGTGTAATAAAAATAGACTCTGCAGTACGAGTGGAGAGAGGAAGAAACTCCCAGCTTTTTATCCGGGGAGCTGTTCCTTTTACTTTTAAAATGTTTCTCTGGGGCAACCAGTGGTGCCGTGGCCAAGAGAATCTCTTCGTCCTCTCCCTCGCCGCTCGCAGCAGCGACTCCTGCTCAACCAAACCCTCGCTGATCTGATCCCCCTTCCTGGGGATGGCCGGCTTCCAGCAACCTTGCTGCGTTCTTCGCGCGTCGCTCAAGGTGTTTGTAAATGTTTGCACACAGGCGAGGAGCCCATCTGCGGGCGCCTTGGGCGCGCGTTGGCAGCCGCCAACACGTGGCTTGGCAAAGGGTCTGAGCCGGCAGCTCCCGCCGCGAGCGGCAGACACACGCACAGCACCCAGCGCTCTGCTGCAGGGCTGGAGCCGCCTCTGAACCCTGGTGGGGCCCCCCAGCTCGCCAGACCCACGTCCTCACCCAGCTCCGTGGCTAGCTCCTTTCCCTCACTGCAAAGTCACGGAGGACTTTAGGTACCATGGAGCTATTTGCCTGGCTCATCCTGGCCAAGCGAGTCTTGCTCTCAAGCACCTGGGTGATGGAGAAAGATGACGTGCACAGCTTGGATGGGAGGGAAACGTGCAAGGACAGAGCAGAATTCCACTGAATTTCACGGAATTTTTAGAGTTGGGAGGGAGCATAGAGATCATCTAGTCCAACTCCCCTGCTGAAGCAGGATTGCCTAGAGCTTGTCAGAGCATGTTACTCAGGACGGCATCCAGGCAGGGCTTGAAGATCTCCAGAGAAGGGGACTCCACCACCTCCCTGGGCAGCCTGTTCCAGGGCTCTGCCACCCTCCCCGTGAAGAAGTTTTTCCTCATATTTGAGTGGAACCTCTGATGTTCCAACTTGTGCCCGTTGCCCCTCGTCCTCTCACTGGGAACCACTGAAAAGAGTCTGGCTCCCTCCTCCTTCAACCCACCCTTGAGATACTTGTCAGCATTGATAAGGTCTCCCCTCAGCCTTCTCTTCTCCAGACTAAAGAGCCCCAGCTCTCTCAGTCTTTCTTCATCAGGGAGATGCTCCAATCCTTGAATCATCTTTGTTGCCCTTCGCTGGACTCTTTCCAGCAGTTCCCTGTCCCTCTTGAACTGGGGAGCCCAGAACGGGACGCAGGATTCCAGTTGTGGCCTCCCCAGTGCAGAGCAGAGGGGGAGAATGACTTCCCTTGACCTGCTGGCCACACTCTTCCCTACGCAGCCCAGGATTCCGTTGGCCTTCCTGGCCACAAGAGCACCCTGCTTGCTCATTGTCATTTTGCTGTCCACCAGGACCCCTAGATCTTTCTCTTCAGAACTTGTCTCCAGCAGGTCACCCCTAACCTGTATTGGTGCCTGACGTTCTTCTTCCCCAGGTGCAGGACCCTACACTTTTCCCTCTTGAACCTGAAGGTCTCGAAGGCACTGTCTTTCAAGTGCAGCCAACTTAGAAGGAAGCTTTGACACTTTGCAGGGGTAAGGAGACCTTCCCAAAACCTCTGGGCTCTTCTTAAATGTGGGCAGCAACCAGCTAGACCCCTGCTTCTCCCTCCATGGTGCTTTTTGGGGTGACCTTGAGTGTGTATTGCCCAGACACACGTGCAGACAACCTGATTTGCACGCTCCTACTTCCCTTTCTTGTCTGTACAAGTGTTTTTCTCTTATCCAGTAGTATTTTGCAAAACTTCACAAGCTTTTAGTGGTAAGACTTTTGCTAAGAGGCCGTTGATAAATGTGGAGTAGGTGGCAGGAAGGCTTCCATGTCGCATTCTCTTCCTTTCCATTGGAAAAAGCGGCTTATCTACCTCGGAGAATACAGGTTCTTCCTCCTTATCCACGCTAGAATCTTATCTAAACTAGCTCAGGTGGCAGAGCCAAGGGAAGGAAATAATTAAGCAAGAGACAGGTGAAATGCTGACATTATTATTACTTAAATGACCCAAACCTTTTACCTCATGGGGTTTTTTTTTTGTTTTATTTTACTTTTTTTCTACTGCTGGTGACATGTAACAAGAGAGAAATCGGTTTTTCCAGGTTATCTTCCCCATCCACACGCACGCAACTTGGCCCCCCCTCCTCCCCACCCAAATATAAATCTCGTTTAACTGGTCCTGTTGGCAAGACAGAGAAATAATTAAGGCGAAGGTGGCTGAAATGTTGATGTTATTACTGTAATGCAGCAGCCTGTTTAGTTTCTTTGCCGATGAAATGCAACCAGGGGAAAATCAGTTTTAAAGATTACCTCCCAGAGATGCAAATTGAGGAGCGGAAACCATGTAGTCAGGAAGAAATGGTCTCAAACTAGGAAACATTTCAAAGTCTGTGACAGTCTCTTAGGG
This sequence comes from Calidris pygmaea, assembly GCA_003697955.1. Classification (NCBI taxonomy): domain Eukaryota; kingdom Metazoa; phylum Chordata; class Aves; order Charadriiformes; family Scolopacidae; genus Calidris; species Calidris pygmaea. The sequence continues at coordinate 99,223 of QJSC01002443.1, read as the reverse complement.
GCTTTTAAGACCACAATTTACCTTTTGACTGCATTCTATTTTCTCTGAAATCCTTTATTTCCCTCTTATTTATTGACTGGAGAGACAGCACAAAAACGAGAAAGTGATTCTGCAGCCGCTGGTCTTAAAAATCCATAGAAGAAAATTATTCTCAAGAGGGTGGTTTTTTTATTGTTGTTGGGCTCCTTTTTGTGTTTTTTTTTTCCCTCCTCCCTTCTTTTTTAGCACTCTGTGTGAACCAGGGCTTAATTGAATCACTTTGCCATAGAGGGGCCTCGAACTGGAAGGTATCAAGGTCAGCGCCGTCTCGGAGCGAGAAGCCCTGATTAGAGAGGTGGGAACAGTGGCAATAATGCGGTGGGATGCGGAGAGCCTCCGAGGTCCAAAAGGACAAGTCAGGAGCTGGTGGCTGAACTGTGATGGTGTGCTTTGGCTGGGCTCACTCTCGTTTCGGGGGTGGGACTCTGGATTGAGAAGATGGGCATCTAGGGTCCTTGGGTGAGCATCCTGCTCTTGGGTGAGCATCGTGCTCTTGGGTGAGCACCGTGCTCTTGAAGGACCATCGTGATCTTGGGTGAGCATCATGCTCTTGGGTGAGCACCGTGCTCTTGAAGGAGCATCGTGATCTTGGGTGAGCATCACGTTCTTGGAGGAGCATCACGCTCCTGGAGGAACATCGCACTCTTGGGTGAGCATTGCACTCTTGGAGGAGCATCACCATCTCCAATGAGCATCTCTGTCTCAGGGGCAGGGAGGGATTGACGAGCCTCCCTGCCTTGCTTTACAATCCACGCCGTTAACATGCGCTCCTGTGGTGGATGGAGTGACGCGCTTCACTCGTAGAGAGAAGCAGCAATGTGTTTATTGGTATAAACCAGGGATTTAACAAAGTTTGATGGCAAATGCAACTGTGTTTTAACAAGAGTTTATGGCGAGGCACACTGTGCCTAGAGGACAGGGTCAGACGGAGCTGTCAGGGAGACCCTCTCATTCAGCTGAGGTTCAGAAAGGACCCCCTGGCTTTCTAAAGTCCTTCTCAGAGGAGAAGGACTCTCAGAGGAGAGTCTCAGAGGACTTCTCTGGGGGTGGCTGGATCCAGTTCTTATCCCAGACTTGTCAACAGTTTGTGTATGAAGGATTATATATGCACAATCGGTCATTTATATCATTTTGAAGTTTAGCCTGCTATTAGTCACCTACCGAGGATCTGTTGTGGTGAGGAATGCTTTAACTTGGAGGAGGAACCTGAGTGGGTGTCCCTGCTCAAGGGGAGATGTTGGCATGCAGGAGAGCTCAAAGGACTCTTGAGCAGTTGGCTGTTGCTGGGGGTGAGATGATTGACATGAAAGCACGTGGAGCCAGATGATGCCTTCACAATCAGATGCGTCCACGGTGACCGCCACGGGTGGTTATGGCTCGGGCAGGGTTGTGGGACACAAAGGTCGGGTTGGTGCCTGGGGAGGGGGAGCACTGTCACAGCTCCTCTTCCTCCCGATTGAGTCTCTGACTCTCTGCTGGAACAGGAAAGCCCTCTGCTTGCAGCGGAGAGGCAGGGGCTGCTCCCAGCCTCATGCATCGCCATGGGATGGGGAGCCAGGCTGGCCAGCGTTTGGTCCCTCCCAGCAGGTCATCTTGGGGACCTGCAAAGCACCAGTTCAGCAAGGGATGCTTTTCAGCAACCCTAGAGGTGCCAACCAACTGTCCTTCACCCCCTTCCCAGGTCTCACCAAGGCATCCACCTTCCTCCTAGGAGCGCCCACATCTCCATCCTTGTCTCCCTTCCAGCTGGCTTTAGCTCCCAGCCTGGTCCCCTTGGCTTGGTCCCTGCCCTGGTGACCTCCCACTCCCTCTTGCTCCTCATCTGATGGTTTTCCCCCCACCGCGCACGTGTGTTGTGCGCACGTTTCTGTCTGCGGGTGTTCCCTGCTGGGTTTGATACCGAGACGTGCGGGAAAAGAAATAATAAATCATAAAGATGTCCCGCAGTGCTGGCCTAGTTAGACCATACCCGGCTGCGAGCTAAGTCTGCTGCCCAAGCGAGCCCCCCCGCAGACGGCTCTGCTTGGGAGGAAATAACTAGATTAAAAAAATAGTGCATCGGCTTAGGCTAATATGGGTCAGAATCCGTGCAGCGCAGTAATTAGAACCTAGATATCAGAGATGAAATCCTTTTAGGCCATCCAGTCTGCCTTTCAGCTAGCTGTGTTTAATTACTCCTCTCCCAGCGCCTCTCAGGCCTGCTTTCTCAGAAAGGACCTCGTCGGGACATCTCCCACTCCTCCGTCGCTAAGGTTGCCCACTTGTTGATACTTTTCTGCTTCGTTTCTGAGGTGGCACCGAAAAGGATCTGGGCAAATCTGCACTGAAGGCATACCCTGAGGACCGAGCTGTGCCTCTCCTCCTTCCTTCCTCTGCAGGACTTTGAGTGGCACCATCCTTCAACACAAGGATGTCCACAGCTGGACGGTGGTGTGGTGGGGGCGGGACAGGGAGCTCTGGGAGAGCTGCAAGAGGGGTTAGAGGCTCAGGAAACCTCCCGTTAGATCTGGAGCAAGGATTGCCATGCACAAACTCCTCAGATTGGGCTGCTCCATTGTCAGCCTCCATGGCTTTCTATCTCGGCTCCCTGGACAGGACTTGGAGGTCCTTTGCTCCCTAGTGCTGTTCAAAGGTACCTTTGACTGGCGCAAAGGCAGCAAGGAGGATGGAAGGGTAAAATCACAGAGTTTTGAAAAGTTTCCCTTTTGGAATGAAAGATTTTGTTACAATTGAACTGAAAAAAAAAAAAGGCTGATTTGGGCAAGATCTTCACCAGAATGAAACCGTTTCTTTCAAGCCCACCTGCCTTGACAATTGCCACCCTGGGTGTGTGCGTCCCCGTTTGCCTCTGTGGGCTCGGACGTCTCCCATGGTAACATGTGGCATCTCCTGTGACGTTCTGTCCTGTGGCTGGGAGCCCCAGGCTCTCCTGGAGGCAGGAGCTGTCATGGGAGAGGTCTTGGTGGAGGTTGTGTCCGTTAATGAAATGGACACAAATGAAATCAGAGCCGTTACCACCCGTCTCCCAGCTTTCCATGGAGCCTGCCTCCTGCTCTTCCTCTCTCCTCTCCACCTTCTCTGATTTCTGCCACCGTTGCAAGCTCCAGGAGGAAGAGCATCCCTGGGGATGTGGGTCGAGGCAGCGGGACCCCTGCAAATCCCCCCAGTCACTAGGACACCCCGCTTCCCTCCACACCTCCATTGCTGCGGCGAGAGCACCCTCTCCTGTCTCAGCATGGCTCACTGCATTTTTTTTTTCCCCCTGCTCCCTTCCCCGGCGTAGAAACCAGAGCTGAGGTTCTCCATCACCTACCAGGGTGAGGACACGGGTGGGCACCCAGCAGCTCGGCACCCACACCCCATCCATCCCTGACCCCCCCCTGCTCCTGGCAGCAGCACTGAAGCCTGTTAGGAGAAGCGGGGGAACATTTAAGTGAAAAAACAATTTCTAGGAGAGGTCTGTTATAATTACTAATTAGATCTAGTTATAATTATCCCTCTTTGCAGTCCCATACCTGCCGCAGAATAGCTCCGGTTCCTCCTAACAATTAAGGGAGAAAGTCTTTTATGATACGCTGGGTGATTACATTGCAATTGCAGCCTCCGTGGCGAATGCTTCCTTATTAAAGAAGGGCCGATATTTACAGAAGAACATTGTGATCAAATTAGGCTAAAATTAACTGGAGTAAATTAAGAAGACCAGGGTTTTTTTCATCCGCTTCCCTTTCTTTTCTGCCACGGAGTCGCCTCTGGGCTGGTTGGTAATGCTCTGTGTTGATTGCGGTACTTGACTGGGCAAAAAAAAAGATACAGAAAGCGGCAACAAACCATTTCTCTGGTTTGCCTCGGCGTGAAATCTGCATTCGCATCTCCCTCTCGCTCCTCCTCCTCCTCCTGCTCTTCCTGAGCCACAAAACTACCAGGCAGGACCCAAACCACCAGCATTTGCAGCCCCCCCCGCCCCAAGCTTTAATAACCCGCTAAAGGCTCCAGGCGCTCATCACACCCTTCCTGTTTTTTCCTGGGTTTTCTCCCAGCAATAGCAGGAGACTTGGATTTCCCCCTGCGATGCTAAACCCAACGCTTTCCTGCACTTAAGGCGCGCCTTAATAAGTCCGAAGCGAAGGCTGGTGCTCAGCGTTAGCAAGAATCACACAACGAGGAATTTGGATATAGTTTGGTTTTTTTTTAATAGCAATGGGCCAAACAAAATAATCAGCAGATGGTTTGAGGTTTTCCTTTAATTTTTTTTTCCAGGACCAACGGAATTATTGGCGGGCGGAGTGTGATTTCTGGGAGGGCTGACTCTGCCTATAGGCGTTCAGGAGGTAGCTGATCACAGAATCACAGAATCTTCTAGGTTGGAAGGGACCTTAAAGATCATCTTGTCCAACCGTCAACCTAATCCTGACAAAAATAAACACCCACACAACAAACAAAAAGCAACACCATCACTAAACCATATCTCCCAGCACTACATCAACCCCTCTTTTGAACACCTCCAGGGATGGTGCCTCAACCACCTCCCTGGGCAGCCCATTCCAATGGCTGATATCCCTTTCAATGAAGAAATTTTTCCTAATATCCAGCCTGAACCTCCCCTGGTGTAACTTGAGGCCATTTCCTCTCGTCCTGTCGCCCGTGACTTGAGAGAAGAGACCGACCCCCACCTCTCTACACCCTCCTTTCAGGGAGTTGGAGAGAGCAAGAAGGTCTCCCCTCAGCCTCCTCTTCTCCAGGCTGAACACCCCCAGCTCCCTCAGCCTCTCCTCATAAGACTTGTGCTCCAGACCCCTCACCAGCTTTGTTGCTCTTCTATGGACCCGCTGCAGCACCTCGATGTCTTTTTTATGGTAGGGAGCCCAAAACTGGACACAGTACTCGAGGTGGGACCTCCCGAGTCAGTGTGGGGTGGCTTATGTGGACCCTTGCTTCGCTCGTCCCAAGTAGGAGGCTGAATTATCCTAAATAATAGTGTAGCAGAGGGTGGTGGAGGTGATGAATAATATAGTCTCTGGCCCAAGCCTTTGGATAAATTATCCTTCCAGTTAAAATTCATGAATTTGACAGGCTTTGCAAATTGCATCTTATTACGGATTCACCAACTTCTCCACCTTTGCCTGATTGCCTCATCCCTAATCCTCCAGATCAAAGTCACACCAAACAGGGGGTCCCTTATTGCATGTCTAAGGGTTTTTTCCCCCCTTAATCCAGGAGCTCCACCCTAGTTCTGGCTTAACGTTTCCAAGGCAGTGTCTGTGGACTGAACCTCCACCCTGGCGACTTCGCTTTGAACTTGAATTCCCAGTTGGTCCCTGGATGTGCAAAACCAGGCCAACTGGTGGCACGTCTGCAGCGGGTAAGGATGCTGTTAATATGGACCACACCATCAGCGAGTGCAGGAGAGGGACACAGGACATACCTTGGATGGACTTTGGGAAGATACTTTCCAAGGATGAAAGCTTTTGCAGTGAGCACACCAACACACTCTCTTTTTCCTCCTTTGGTTCAATGGAAGAAGGTCACGTGAAGTCTTTGGAAAGGTTTTAGGTTTTGTCTTCTTTCTTCCACTTTTTTTCTCCAGAGAGGAAGAAAGAAGAGAAATGAGTGAGTCAAAGTGAGGGGAAAATCCTTCCGTTTTTTCAGGTTTTTTGTCACTGGAAAACTGAAAATTTCCATATTGTCTGCCCAAAATGAAACGTTGGAGTTTATTGTCCTTTCTATGAAAGCGTGGTGATTTCTGATGAGCTCTTTGCCTGCTTTTTTCAGTGACTGTGGCGCTGGCAGCCAGGGAGGACTCCTGGCAGGCCGGGGGGGCTGGAAGGGCTGGTACCAGTGGCACACGTCACTTTGCCTCGTGGTGGCACGTGTCATCCCTCGGTGGGTGCCAGGGTGGAGGGACAGGTACCGAGACAGAGAGGTGGAAAGGGCAGAACCACCCTCGAAAGGTGTTTGCGTTGCTCCCATTCCTGCACCCCGAGCGTTTCCCTCGGAGATGGGACTGGTGATGGTCGTGTCTGAGGATTTTCCTCCTGAAGGTCCTACCCTGGGGAATCGGAGAAGGAAAGGGAGTGTTTGCTATTCACATCACACCCGAATACTCACAAGAGCTTGCCAATTAGCCAGCTACGTCACTCAGGCTGGGCTGGGACGTCTTTCTGGAGCCCTACCTCACTCCTCCCGCAGCCTAGTTGCAGCGAAGGGGAAAATTAACAATGCTTTTTGCTGTGGGGACAATTCTTTCATGCCAATCGCTTTTGGAAACTGGCAAGCATTGGGGTTTTTTTATTTGCAAAAAGCACACAGGGGGTTGTTGGGAAGAGGAAGCCACCTCGAGTCAGGTTTCTAAATTGATTCATACCATCCCAGGCACCACAGAGAGTCTAAAAGAGGAGAAATCAAACCCTTCTCAGACATGGCAGAGCCAAACCCCTGCATGAAGTTTCTTCCCTGCCCTGTTTCTCAGCCTGCCTTTGCATTAGTGCAGCACAACAAAGAGTTAATTGAATTGGCAAAAAAAAAATAAAAAAAAATAAGCCCAGGGCAGAAGCAGCAGCATCCTTTCCTCCATTGTAATGAGTCCTGTGTTTTCTTAACGTATTCCTGCTCCTCTCACCGCTCTCTTGACCTCTCCGCGTTGCTGCACACCCCATTCCTGGTTAGGATCTCCAGCCGCTCTTTGTAGAGCATTGTCAGCCCTAATTGCTTTCTGCTCGGACCCGTAACACCTGCAGTTCGGCAAGAACAGAGCAAAGGAGGACAGAGGAATCGGTGTTTTAATCCCTGGCTTTGCTACGGCGCTCGTGGCGCTGGGCATCCCTACTTGGCCAACTGTTTTTGAACAAACGGGGACAGCGAGGAGCGGTTGGGGTACAGCAGTCCCTTTCTTTTTGGGGATGCGGGACCCCAATTTAGCTGGAGGGGGTAATAATGGAGAAATAATTACAAGCCAATTACTGGCTGGGGGTAAGGTGGAGGTGGCAAATAGCAATGTCACACTGTGGTCCTTATCAGCCCGTGTGGACCCCCCCGGAGAGGGGGCTGGCAGGAGTCAGCACAGCCAGGGTGAGCCACAGCTTGGGAAACCAGGGGGTGATACTGGGGGGGCTGCCGGACAGCTTGCTGGTGGGTGGCGTGGCACATGGGAGGACCTGCAGGGGCAACTGGTGTTGGAGGAAACTGGTCTGGAGGAAAGCCAGAGGCTCAGAAGGATGCTTTTGTGGTTTTTATGCTGGCACAGTGCTTGGTTTAGCCCTGGAGAGCTGAAATGTGGTGACCAGTATCGGGGCTGAGAGGGCAGTTGGCACTTGGTAATATCTCTCCAGCAAGTAATAGTGTCACCCATCTCGTCAGCGTGGTCCAAATATGTTGGTGACTTGAGACAGGGACCATGAGACCATCATTTCCCTGCCCTACAGGACATCCCTACTCATCTGAACTTGCAGCCTATTCCTGCCCTCAGCTCCTCCCAGAGTTGTTGCTCCCCAAAAAGCAGTGGCAGACCAAAATTTCCTGTGCAGATTGGGCTTTTCCTCACTTGCCTGGCTGGAAATGGTGTGAATTCACCAGCAGGGGGGTGCTTGGCTGGGGTGGGATGCGGTGGGGACAGCAGGTTGAGCAGATGGAGGGAGGGACGTGTCCTCAGTAGGCAAAGAGAAGGAGCACGCCCAAGCCTAGAGCTGAGCAGCCCAAAATGAAAAGCTCCTCGGTGTTTCTGTTCATCACAAACACTCCCCAAACAAGCTCTGGCGCAAGTGCAGCTGTTTGCAGATGGGTATAACCCTTTTTATTTGAGGCGAGGGTTTTGTTTGTGAACCTGCTGCTTCGAGGTGCCGGGATGAGCGCCGTCGCAGGGAGGCAATGCACAAGGTGTCAGGTCCCCAAAGCCTTGAGACTGCATGAAGAATCGAGGGAATTTCTAGTGAAAATAAAAATGCTTTACCTCTGTTATTGGTACAGAACATCCCAGGGTCATGTTCTGAAGCTTCGCGGTACTGAGGAGTAGAAATGTGTTGGTTTTGGCTGTGATGAAAGACTCCGCTCCTCTTCTCTTCGAATGGATGTAGGATCTGGGCTGTAAGAAAAGTGAGAAATGATGTGACGAGCTGGGTACAGCTGCTATGGATTTGGTGGCTCTGAGTTTGCTGGCAGAGGTTCTCCGCCCTTCCCTTCCACCCCACAGAAGCCAAGCAAGGCGTTTCCTCCCTCAAAAGCCACCCAAGGCCCCTGGGAGCTCTCCTGGACCCCATGTCTGGGAAGGAGATGACCCTCCAGGTGAGCAGCTGTACCCTGAGCTCACTGATCCCTCCCTGGGGTGGGAAGCAGAGCTCAGGGTGGAGGGATCTCCTCATTTGAGGTCATTTTGCCCAAACCCCAATGCCCAGCGCCTGCCAGGTGCCACCAGCCTGAGACCAGCACAGGGCTCCTGCCCAAAGACAATTCAAGAGCCTGTGGTGAGTCAAACCACCTTCCCCTCCGCACACTCTTCCTCTCCATCTGTCCTTCCATGGTCCCCCTCCTCTGGTGACAACACGAGCTCAATGGAAAAGCAGCAGATGTTCCTTTGATTTCAATTTTCTTGCCATTTTAACCTAATGCAAATGGTATTTTGCACCCAGCTGTGACGAGGCAGTCTGGGCTGAGGCCTGGCATCCCAGATTCCTGGAGCTTTCCTACCTGTCTCACCGAGTTGACGGCACAGACTCACTTCCAAAAAAGCTTCTGCAGGAGGTTGAATCTGCCAGGTCTTCGGGAGCAGCTCTGCCCTGTCTCAGGCTGTGCAAAAGGACTCCCACCAGCTCCTCCACGCTGGCGAGGCAGTGGTGGGATGTGCAAGAGAGCATCCTTTTGGCCTGGGTGGAAATTTTTGTGTGTGTTCAGGAGGTTTCTTGCAAAACGGAGTAATAATTGAGAAGGAGAACAGTCAATAGCGAGTAATTCATCTGCCAGATTTAGCTTCGCTTTCCCCTCCAGGATTGCAGCAGCCAACTGCGATTTCCTGACCTTATCTCCTCTCTGAGTGGGTAAACAACAAACAAACTCTTGTGTCGCTGCCTGGAGTGGCTTGAAGATATTCACCAGCAGAGCCAGTTTGTTTGTCACCAGATGGGCAACACGGGGCTTTCTTTTCGCCCTTCTCCCCAAATTCCTCCGTGTGTGGATGCAGGTCCTGCAGGCTCTCACATGCCCAGGCATTATGGAATCATGGAATCATGGAATTGTTGGAGTTGGAAGGGACCTCTAGAGATCCCCTAGTCCAAGTCCCCTGCTAAAGCAGGGTTGCCCAGAGCACATCACTCAGGAGCATCCAGGCGGGGCTTGAAGATCTCCAGAGAAGGGGACTCCACACCTTCCCTGGGCAGCCTCTTCCAGGGCTCTGCCACCCTCACCGGAAAGGTTTTCCTCATATTTGAATGGAACTTCCCACGTTCCAGCTTGTGCCCGTTGCCCCTCATCCTATCGCTGGGAACCATTGAGAAGAGTCTGGCTCCATCATCCTTCAACCCACCCCTCAGGTACTTGTAAACATAGATAAGGTCTCCCCTCAGCCTTTTCTTCTCCAGGCTAAAGACCCCCAGTTCTTTGAGCCTTTCCTCGTAAGGGAGATGCTCCAATCCCTCCATCCCCTTCGTTGCCCTTCGCTGGACTCTCTCCAGCAGTTCCCTGTCCCTCTTGAACTGGGGAGCCCAGAACTGGATGCAGGATTCCAGTTGTGGCCTCCCCAGTGCAGAGCAGAGGGGGAGAACAACCTCCCTTGACCTGCTGGTCACACTCTTCCCTACGCAGCCCAGGATTCCAGTTTAGGATTAACAGGATTACTATTGCACTGTCGGGTCTGCGACCACCGTTGTCCTTCTAGATCACGCAGTGCATAGTCCCAGCCCGCGTTGGAAGCTCGGGAGGATCTCAGTGCACAGAGAGCACCCACAGCTCACTCCCACCACCAGCTTCAGGCCAACCCTCCACCACCGGCATCGCACGCTCAACAGCCCTCCATCTCCTGAAGGACCTTGTACCATTCCCAGGTGCTGGGACCAAAGATCTTCAGCGTGGGAGGTACGAGCCCAGGGAAAGCACCAACGCATCTCCCAGTTCTCACTGTTTCCCACTTCCCTAGGCAAGGCAGGGAAGCAACCTTTTACACCCCTGCATAGCATAAATATGTGCTCTGCAGAGCCAAAAGTATCACGTGCCTCTGCCTGGGCTACTTTTCAGACCATTATGGTGGTCCAAGGACCGAAAAAGAAATGGCACACCAGCCTGCCAATGGTGCTGGTCCATACATCTATTCCTGGAGACCCCTCCCTCCCTCCCACTGGAGTCCAATGGGCGGGAGGGGAAGGAAAATCCTCACTCATCCCCCCCAGTTTTCCCCTGGAGCAAAGCGTGGGAGGAAGGAGCGTGGACAGCATGGAGCCCATCGGCAATCTCAGCCTCTCCAACACTCAGCCTCATTACGAACGGTGATCCCCTGACACGGAGCGGCAATTTACAGACACCATTAGCCTACGCCGGAGACAGAGAGATGGCGAGAATGTCCTATTTTCTGCACCTCCTGTATGCCACACGATTCACGAAGGATAAAAATAATTAGCCGGAGTGTCTCAGGGATGATTGTCAAGTGCCTGGGGGCTGGGCGTTCCCCCTATGTGCTGTCCTTGCCTCCAACACTTGGAAAGTGAAGGAGAAAACTTTGCTCAGAGGCCAGCTCTGAGCAGCGAGATGCTGCTGGCTCCATAGGATTGAAGGAAGGAGCTTTGATTCCCTCCCCTGCCTCCCGAGACCAGGCACCCGGCCAGGACCTCATCATTCCCAGCCAGTTTCCCCACCAGCCACCAGTTGGGTCCCCCTTTTCCCAGCTTTCTGCCTCTTCTTGCTCGCTCTCCACCATTTAACCCACCACCTCTGGGCCAACGTGCCCTGCCTGTGTCTCTGCTCATTAAGGTACAGCCAGTCTCAAAATGAGAGCTCATAAGGTGATGGAGCCACAGTCCTCTTTGGGTCCGGAGCTGCGTGGCTTTTTTTTCCATCACTGATAAGTTATTTGTTGTGTGAGTCAAAGGCTCACAAAGCGTTTTCAGCCGGGACAGGGCAGCAGAGGGATTTGCATTCCCGAAAACGTCCCTGTGAAACGAAAGGTTAGGTGTGGGAAAACCCAGAATGTCTGGTTTGATATCTTCCAAACATCCCCCCTCTGTGCTAACTCAGCACTTCTTGTTTAGCAAAACTGGCCTAAATTCCCAAGGAGTGTTCCCTTCCTATCCGGCACCGCCTGAGCTTCTCTCCTGCCTTCCCCCTTCAGCCGTGGGGCAAAGCCCTGCACCCCCTCCCCACCTCACCCCCCGGCCGCTGCCCCTCGGACAGGCTGACTTTGTGCTTTCTCATTTCTCTCTCCCCTTTCCTTTCTCCCTGTCATCTGACAGCAGCCTGGACCCGAGTGATTAAAACCTCAGAAGGCAGGAGGGGGACTGTGATGGATGCTTTTGGTAATGCCAGTAGCATCTCTATCTGCACGCCCAGCTGGGGAAATCCATCTTCCACCACGGCAAGAGCTATTGCAGCAGAACACGGGGGCTCCCGGCAGCCCCTCGGCACATGTCTGGCCGTAAGAGGGTTGGTGGCGATGGGACATGCCCAGCATTTTAAGTGGCCTCCCCGCTGTGGTGTGAGGCAGGTCCTGCCCTCCTCCTGGAGATGCTGTGATGGGGCAGCTCCTGTCCCATCCCACAGGAGCAGTGGGCACCGGGGATGTCTGACTGCTGGGGGTCTGGGAATGCATCCTGACCCCTCTGGCTTTGTGCTGGGCAGCCTCTGCCACCAGGAAAAATAGCCAAAAGCTGTGGCCAAAGATGGCCAGGCATCTCCTATGGCATCTCGTGCTCTCTTTGTGTGTATTGGGAATAGATCCAAACCAGCTCGGAGTCGGGGGGCTGTAGCATCCCACGAGCATCGCCTTGGGGCTCCAGACCAGGGCTCTGGTGCTTGTGTTTATTTTTCTGTTAGCATTTATGGGTTTATTATATGTTTTTATTCTATGCTTTCATTAATCCTCTGGATTTATTAATGCCTCTGGGATCCATTTGTGGGTCAAACTGAAAGAGGGCTCCTCACGCGCTCAGTGTTTTTGGATAGTGGGAATAATGTGAAAGGTCTGCTAGAGCCCAGGAATAAAAAGCTGATATTCCATTAACAAAAATAACATCGCCTCCCAGCTTGTTCTGCAGCCCCTGAGACTTCTCTGCTGTGGCTGAGCAGGGTCGTTTCTGCTTGGACCCGTGATAAAACCGAGCACAGTTGGTGAGCAGATACTTGGTGAGGTGGGAGTTGAGATTTAGGGGATAAATAGTCACGTCTCCAGTCTAAGGAGGAGAACAGGCTTAGGGGGGGTTGCAGCTTTCCACCCATGATATCTCGGAGATGTTACATGGAGGAAGAATATCTAGAACGGCAAAAAGAAAACAAAAAATAAACCAAAAAGTCCTAAGGAATTGCAATTCTTTCCCTTCTGTCGCAGTAACTCCTGGGAGTTGTCACTCAGACACCTTGCGCTCGCTCCCCTGCTCTTTCCTCGCCTCATTTCCCAGGTCAGGCTGAACCTGCTCAGATGCACCGTCACCCTCGTTCTCCAAGAGCAATGAGAGCCCCCAACCGAAATGTTCCCCCTGTCGGCGTGTTGTTGCCTTTTTCGCTATTGATTCCTTAATTAAAGAAGAATAAAATTCCACCGAAGCAGACATTTCTCTGAGACACTCCATCAGTCAAAAAAAAAAAAAAAAAAAGGGGAAAGGCAAAAAAAATCAATATCGTATTTAGGAAAAAGACATTTGGGCACAGATTTTGGAGCAGCCCTAGGCAGTGACAGCAAAGAAAGGACACACTGTGTCCTGCAGCAAGCGAAGGGCTCCGGTTCCTAATGAATTACACACCCTCACCCCGATGAGCCTGTGAGCACCTCCCACATCTCACTATTTTACTATCGAGCATTGCTGAGCTGTCAACTGCTCCTAAAGCAAGGCACCTTTCCAAATCTATTTATCTGATGGGGGGGGTGGTAGGAAGCCGTAACGTACCATTTTCTTCCCAGAGCACCAGGGTCCTGCTGGCAGGATGGGTTTGGAGGGGACTGCGTGCTGCCAGGAGGGTGCAATGAGCCCAACTTGCTCCCTTCTGCAGTTGCTTTAGCTCAACTTGGTTTGTTAGCTCTTTGGTACCTTTTCTCTTCACTGTCTTCCTTCTTCTCCCACAAGTCCAACTACTTCTATTAAGTTTTTAGAGGGCTGAAGCCCGGGGAACCAACCCATTGCTTTTTCACCCTTTTATTTCCCTTAAAATCTCCCATTTGGGGTTTTGTGGTTTTTATAAGCTACGCAGGCACCCCTGTCCTTAAGGATGAGGTGACACCCGTATCTTTTGTGCTCCCCTCGGAGAAAACCCCTTGCAAAACCACAGCCATTCTTTTGGGGATCTTTGTGTCGTGGCTCTAAGCAGACACGGGGAAGGATTCCTGCCATCACAACCCAATTTTTCCCAACTACAATGCAATTTGCAGGCTCTCAGGGCAAACTCTATTAATGGGTCTGGCTCTGTGGGGATGCCATCAGAGTGGGGACCTGAGAGTGAAGAGAACCCCAGGGGAACTCCCTCCAAGAAGAGGCTTAAAGACTTGGGTAATTTGTCTTAACAAGGGGATCTGCTAAAGGTTTCTGCCAGGATGGATGATCTCGGGAAAGGCTGCGGGACGGGAGGGCAGACAAGGGCGTTCCAAGCTCACACCTGCAAGGTTGAACCTTTCCCACAGGGCTGTGCCGGTGCCTGATAACGGGATTCAGAGCGAGCCCAGACACTTGTCAATGCCAGGAACATTGTGATTGATCGTGTTCCCTCCTGGAAGGGCTGGGTTTGCTTTCCTCCGAAACATCTGGCCCCGGCCAGCGCCGGAGATAAGCCATCGCAGCGCATTGATCAAACCCATCTGATGGCTGCCGGATTCATCTGTAATGATTTCCTCAGTCCTCATTGCTGCCGTGGCTGAAGGAAAGTCTGCAGAGCTGATGACCTCTGCAAATTAGGGACACGCGTTCCTGGCATTCAGCAAGCGCCGCACGGCACCCGTCGTCTAGATAACACCATCGGTGGGTGGGTTGGCCTGATTTTTAAATGCACAGCATTTAAAGTGTAGCTGGATGGGGAAATGTTTCTTGTTTGCTGGACAAAGTGTTTTCTAACCTGCTGGAGCCCCCGTGCTGGATGCCCTGGGGGCTTTGGGTCCAGCTGCGGTACCGGGGAGATGGGAGGGAAGAATAACGTTGACAGATCTGGGACGTGGCAGGGGATTAGTTTCTTTCTAAGGCCTTCATTTATTATTTCTGATGGCGTCTTGCACCCAGGAGGGTTCGGCTGGTACCCAGATCAAAGGTCTCCGCTCCCAGCTAACCCCTGCCTGCGCCGTCCTTGTCTCGATGCTATCGCAGACCAACCACTGAGCACTGCATTTCCATCTCACCCGCGTGAGCTGCCCTGGATTCCTCCAGGGATGAGAGTGGGACTCGTGGGAGTCTCCCCAGACAGAAGCGAGAAAGATCATTGCTCAATTGATTGAATTGAATTTGGATATTAGGAAAAAATTGTACATTGTAAGGGTTATCAAGCATTGGAATGGGCTGCCCAGAGAGGTGGTTGAGGGACCATCCCTGGAGGTGTTCAAAAGATGGGTTGACACGGTGCTGGGGGACATTGTTTAGTGATGGTTTTTTTGTCAGAGTTGGGTTGATGGTTGGACTAGATGATCTTAAAGGTCCCTTCGAACCTAGATGATTCTATGATTCTATGATTCAATGTGATGCACAACCCATTCCCACCTAGAAGGGAGGATCTCCAAGGGCTTCCGATTGCTGGCCTGCAAACAGGAGTATTGTCCTGACCCAGGTTGAGAAGTGCTGGGAAGGGATAGCTCAGACATGGCTCTACGTTGTTTCCAACAGCCATGGCATAGAGATGAGCTGTAGGCAACACCTCACATCCGTCTGTCCTCATCTGATCCTGCATTAGCTCATCTCCATCTCAAACAGCCATGCTTGAAGGTCCGGGAAGCCTCTCCATCCTTCCAAACTCAATTCAGGTGCTCAGTGCTCAGGAGCAAGCATCTGTGCCCACGTAGTGATGGTCGAGTCAAGATCTTCTTGTCACTGATGCCAAGGTCAGACAGGAGCTTTCCCCACAGCTGGCAGGTCTCACCCGAGGTGGGTCTGGAGAGCAGTGTGGGCAACAGCCCCAAATCCTGCATGTTGCCCTTCGTAGTCACCCAAAGTTAATGGGGGCAAAACATCTTCATCCTTTCCTTCGGTTTGATTCCCTTGCTGGGCAAACAGCTGGGGACAGGGAGGGAGAAACCACAGGGACAAATGAACTGCCATCTTCTGGCCATGAAACAGCAGTAACAGCTCATGTCCTGGGCATGGGCAATGCCAGGAGATGTTTTTTTCCAGCCTCCCCGTAGGTCTTTTATTCTCACCCCACTGCTGTTCCCAGTTCCTGGGTGGCAAACCCCAGCAGCCAGGTCCAGGCTTTCTGCCTCCTTCTCCAGCTGAGAAAAGCAGCAAGAGCCAACTGCTTCGGGGGGTGGTTGGGCACGGTTTAAAGGGGAGCACGTGATAAAGCTGTGGCCTTTAAGGAAAAAAAGGAGAGAAAAAAAAAAAAAAACCAGAAAAGAAAAAAAGCAGCCTTTCCACCTTTAGAACAAAATAATAAAATCAATCTTCTCAGACCCAAAGTAGAAAAAAAAAAAAAAAAAACCTCTTCAAATTGCAGCCTGAGCATGACAAGGCACGCCTGTGGTTTCTCAATCAAGTGAGGACGTGCCCAGCGTCGGTGGGGGCTCCTCACGTCAGCCCAGGCTGGCTCAGCCAGCTGAGACCAGGTACCTGCCAACCCCAGCTGGGCAAGGCTGAGAAATGCCACCCCGGAGCCGGGGAGGGCAGAGAGCCTCTGGGACCCAGCGATTGCGTCAGCGAAAATCAGCTACTGAGCTGGAAACACAAACGCCTTTTTTTTTTATTTCTTTGCCCCTGAAAACCAGGCAGGAGCCTGGAGGATTGAGGCTGGAGATGCAGCAAGGCTGGAAAAGCAACCCCCCCCACCACCTTGTTAGCCTGCAGGGAGTGGGGAAGAGCTGTGCCCACCCCCAGGGCATCTCCCACCCACCCTCTTCCCTGGGTGATGCTCTCCCTGCTCTTCATGCCAAGGGAGAGAAGGACAAATCCTTCCCTTTTCCACTCCTTCTCTTAGACGTTTCTCATTTTGCTGTTGCACTGGGCACCCAGCAAAGCCCACCTGAAGGGAGATGCAGGATTCATCCATGCTGGGTCTCCTATCCCTGCAAGGGCTCTTAGGACAGTGTGTACCTTTGGCTAATTAACGGAAAAGATGTTGGCCAACAGAGCTCAAGGTGATCAGAATCACCTAGGTTGGAAGGGACCTTTAAGATCATCTAGTCCAATCATTAAAAAAAAAACAAAACAAACCAACCCAAACCACTAAACCATATTCCCAAGTGTGACGTCAACTCGCCTTTTGAATATCTCCAGGGATGGTGCCTCAACCACTTCCCTGGGCAGCCCATTCCAATGCTTGATAACCCTTTCCGTGAAGACATTTTTCCTAATATCCAACCTGAACCTCCCCTGGTGTAACTTGAGGCCAGTTCCTCTTGTCCCATCACTTGGGAGAAGAGACCGACCCCCCCTGGCTACACCCTCCTTTCAGGGAGTCGAAGAGAGCGAGAAGGTCTCCCCTCCACCTCCTCTCCTCTTGACTAGGCTTTTACAGACTTGGGGTGGACCCGGACAATCAAGCCCCTAATCTTAACGATTGAGTCCCCATCTCCCATTTCTTCCAGCAGTGCTCCTCATCACAGGCAGGCAGGATTTCTCCCATCCCGTCCTGCAGAAGAAGAGATCTAAGAGCAGCTCCCACCAGCAACATCTGGCTGGAGGAGGGGGGGGCCAGCTTGTGGGGTTCTCTCCAGAGCGTAATTTCTTCCCTTTTCTTCTTTTTATTATTTTTTTTAATTTTTTTTTAATGAACAGTAAGAATCCTCCTCTTTTTTTTTTTTTTTTTTTTTTTTTTTTTTTTTTTCCTTTTTCTTTCTTTTAAAAAAACAATTTGAAAATGCCTCTGACACGCAGGGAAAAATAACGAATTCCGTTTTTCGCCCGCGTTCTCTGATCTGTCAGTCTGCACCCGGGAGGCGCGCGCAGGGGGAGGAGGAGGCAGGGGGTGCTGGCCTACATCAGGGGAGATAATGATTTTCCTGCCTCTCCCCCCGCCTTCCAGGAGAGGGCTCGGGCAGGTCCTGCAGATGAGGGGAGACAGGAGACAAGCTGTGCCACCAGCCCCTTCCTCAATCTTTCGCTTTAACCCTTTTTTATTTCTGTTTGCGGGAGGGTGTCGGGGGGGATCTGTGACCACCGAAGAGAGGGATGCGCTTGGAGGACCTTTCTGCAGCCTGGCTCTTCCCTGGTGCCCTTGGGCTTAGGGGATGGCACCCACCAGGTCCCTGCTCCTTCTCCGTGCCTGCTGGCTGACAACAGGTTCAACAGGGAAAAGTGTAGGGTCCTGCACCTGGGGAAGAAGAATGTCAGGCACCAATACAGGTTAGGGGTAGATCTGCTGGAGGCAACTTCTGAAGAGAAAGATCTAGGGCTCCTGGTGGACAGCAAAATGACAATGAGCAAGCAGGGTGCTCTTGTGGCCAGGAAGGCCAACGGAATCCTGGGCTGCGTAGGGAAGAGTGTGGCCAGCAGGTCAAGGGAAGTCATTCTGCCCCTCTGCTCTGCACTGGGGAGGCCACAACTGGAATCCTGCGTCCAGTTCTGGGCTCCCCAGTTCAAGAGGGACAGGGAACTGCTGGAAAGAGTCCAGCATAGGGCAACGAAGATGATTCAAGGATTGGAGCATCTCCCTTATGAGGAGAGACTGAGGGAGCTGGGACTTTAGTCTGGAGAAGAGAAGGCTGAGGGGAGACCTTATCAATGCTGACAAGTATCTCAAGGGAGGGTTGAAGGAGGAGGGAGCCAGACTCTTTTCAGTGGTTCCCAGTGAGAGGACGAGGGGCAACGGGCACAAGTTGGAACATCAGAGGTTCCACTCAAATATGAGGAGAAACTTCTTCACAGTGAGGGTGGCAGAGCCCTGGAACAGGCTGCCCAAGGAGGTGGTGGAGTCCCCTTCTCTGGAGATGTTCAAGCCCCGCCTGGATGCCGTCCTGAGTAACATGCTCTGACAAGCTCTAGGCAATCCTGCTTCAGCAGGGGAGTTGGACTAGATGATCTCTATGCTCCCTCCCAACTCTAAAAATTCCGTGAAATTCAGTGAAACCGAGCAGCCTTTCTTGATCCCGAGACAGATTAGCCCGAAGCTGCGCTCTTCAGTTTTTAGCATCACCCCAAAGGGGTCTTAAAGCACAGCCCAACGTAGGGTTGTTGAAGGTGCTGCAGCACCCACAGAGTCCCATGTGCCGAACCGCAGCCCTTCTTCCCACCTGGACGGTGGTCATGCCCAGCTCCCGGCGTGGGACTGCTACTGGTCCCAGTGTGGGGCAGCTGGGCAGAGCAGCAAAGCTTCCACAGGAGCTGATCCAGCTGGGAAAGCCTGGGATCCTAGGTGACTTCACTAAGCAGACCCCACCGTCTCTCTGTGCCTCAGTTTCCCTTCTTTGCGAATCGCAGTTTTCTGTGCTGGGGTGGGTGTGGGACAGGGGGTCATGCTAATGAAGTTGATTATCACAATGGTAACAAGGCCAATTGGGCAGCTAATTTTTCCTGCCTTCCTATCCCATCCCTCACGACACATCTGGGAAGCTTTACCCTTAACCTTCCTCCGTGCCCTGACTGGCAGAATCGGAGCCATTACTCACATCCACCTCCTCATCCTCAGCCATCCCTTTTGGTTTTAGGAGCGCCAGGACAACCTGAGCAAAGCAAAACATCTCCCTTCCAAAACTTCAGGACCCACGTTAGGGCTTGGCAGCAGCTGGTTGATCCATCCAAACAGCAACTTGGTTGGGAGAATTAAATGAAGAACCGGCCAATGCAATATATTGGCTGGGGCTATATTTCCCTTTTAACTGGAAGAGGAAATGTTAAGTTTCTTACTCTTTGCCATGATATATAATTTTTTTTTTTTTAATTTCTTTGCCATGATATATGGTATATATGTTATATTTCACATAAACAATCAATACTTAGCCAGCTACCTGCCTGCCCGCGCACACAGCATCTGGCTGTTTATTAAAGCTTGGAAAGGTTTGCAAAACTTTTTTTTCTTTTTCTTTTTTTTTCTTCCCCTCGTATGAGAGGCTTTTCAGCAGAATACAAATGCTCCTTTATCCCACGTCAGATCTGCTCCTGTTTTCTCCAAAAATGGATGCTGCCCAGAGCCGGGTCTCACAAAGGATTTCAGAACTTTGAAGCTTGGTTTAATTCCAATCTGACATGAAAACCAAATACTTAACGCGCCCTCTAGGAAAGAATCGGGGACCAACACCCCCACCCAGCTTGAAAAAGCAAAGGGTATTACAGGGATAGTCCTCCACGTGGCCTGAAGAGGGGTTTGGTGGGGCAAGATCAGCCTGTCCTGGACAGCGAGTGGGAAAGTGGAGCTGAGCTGCTGAGTTCAGGCAGAGCTTTGCAGGGATTCAACGCAGGGTAAGGCATGGTCTGAGGACCACGCAGGTCTGAGGAATCTGCCTTCTCCAGCAGGACATGGTTGCACCCCAGAAATCCAACCTGCTGACCCAAAGGACTCTGGAAAATGTGGGACTTTGGGCAGATCGATGGAAAGATTAGGGAGGGAAAGGGGGAAGAAAAAAATGGTTTTAGGAAATATTAGTAGTTTGTTTCCCATGAGCTTCGTAACGTGAGGAAGGTCCCCGCATCATGCTCAGCTGCAGAGACAGACAGGAGGGGAACGGGTTGCTCTGGGTCACCCTCCCCTGGCTGCCCGGGCACCATCCCTGTGTCCCCTTGGGATGGAGAGGAGGAGGAGGCATCATCCCTGTCAGCCCACCCTCCCAACTCAGACACACACACGCGCATGGAGGTGCCACAAGACAAATAGGACCGAGAAAGAGATGCGCTATTTAAACTTTCATCACTATTTTTCTCCCTGCTCCCCTTGTTTCTTTTTGATTTATTTTTTAGCGTGTTTTCCCCAGGCTGTGCTGTTTGCCTGCATCTCTTTCCTCTCCGCCTTTGCTCGGCGGCACTCTGGAGCCTTTCCGGGGGCACCCGCTGCTGCCCTGCATTTTTCAGGCTGCCCAGGCTCAGCTCCCCTGGGTCAGCGAGAAGAAGGAGGCAGAACTCCAGCAGCCGAGCTCCATCAGGCTGGGGTAGATGTGGGATGGACACTGAGGGGTCACAAGGGACCTCTAGACACGATATAGAATCCTAGAATGGTTTGGGTTGGAAGGGACCTTAAAGATCATAGAATCATAGAATCATCTGGGTCGGAAGGGACCTTCAAGGTCATCTAGTCCGACCCCCCCGCAGTCAGCAGGGACACCCCCAACTAGACCAGGTTGCCCAGGGCCTCGTCGAGCCTCACCTTGAATATCTCCAGGGAAGGGGCCTCAACCACCTCCCTGGGCAACCTGTTCCAGTGCTCCACCACCCTCACAGGAAAGAACTTATTCCTAATGTCTAATCTAAATCTGCTTTTCTCCAGTTTAAAGCCATTACCCCTTGTTCTGTCATTGACAGCCTTTGTAAACAGGCTCTCCCCAGCCTTCCTGTAGCTCCCTTCAGGTACTGGAAGGCCGCTATTAGGTGTCCCTGGAGCCTCCTCTTCTCCAGGCTGAACAACCCCAGCTCCCTCAGCCTGTCCTCGTAGCAGAGGTGCTCCAACCCCCCGATCATCTTTGTGGCCCTCCTCTGGACCCGCTCCATCAGGTCCACATCCTTCTTATGTTGAGGGCTCCAGACCTGCACACAATACTCCAGGTGAGGTCTCACCAGAGCAGAGTAAAGTGGCAGAATCACCTCTCTGGACCTGCTGTCCTGACCGGATCATCCAGTCCCACCCCCTGCCCTGGGCAGGGACACGTCCCACTAAACCAGGTTGCTCCAAGCCCCATACAACGTGGTCTTCAACACCTCCAAGGAACACTTCCCCCTTTGGCTATCCATCCCTGGCCAAGCAAGGACCCTGAGGCACTTCGTTAAGACTTTGTATCGCACAGACCACGCCAACGCTGTACGAGAACCCCATCCCATCACCATCCTTCCCAGGGTGGGTGATCCTGCCAGGGCTTGGCGTGGGAGAGAGGCAGGAAGGTTGCCAGTCACGCAGGCATCCTCCAAACGACCAGCCTTCCATCCCACGCCAATGTCAGCAGGACCAGAGCCTGGCAGGACACAGGGTGGGGGGCTGTAGGCTTTGAGGTGGTGCCAACCTTGGCACCGTAGCCAGCGTGGTCTCTCTAAACCGAGAGTGCACAACACGGACTGATGTTTTTTCAGCCTGCCTGATGTAGGGAAGGAGGACACAGGCAGCTTCGCTGATTGTTTTCCTTGCAGAAGAGCCTCACCTCACCCCGCTGAGCAGCCTGCAGACAGACATGGTCTTCAGGCTTCAGATGTAGGATGCAAAGGAAAAATCTGGTCGGTCATGCTTGGAGGAGGGGGGAATATTACGAGTTGGAGTCAGGGCTCTCAACCCCATTTGCAAACTTGAACCACTTGCCCTGTATCGTCCTTTTTTCCTCACCTGCCAGAGCTCCTCATCTGCAAAGGGATCACAATTCTAATTGTATTAGGAAGGGGAGAGGTGGAATAGATGTGTGCCAAGGTGGTCGAGGGGAAGATAGTCCAGGATTAGGTTTCCTCCAGAGCTCAGGTCTCCGAGCCCCACAGACTTGCCATAAGTCTCTGGTTAGTGCTGCCCTGGAAAACGTAACCCGTGACAGCACCCAGACACTGCAAAATCTCAGCCTTTAATGTGTTGGACAAAACCTCAGAGCCTGTTTATAACCTTCCTAGCTCAGAAGAGCTGCTGGAAATCTGAATCCTAAATGTGTAAAATCCTGATAAATGAAAAGCTAAACATTCATGTGGCTGTAAGCTGCTCTGCAGTGGTTTAGGTCCTCACAATTTGTAGCCTTCAGGCTTGATAATACAGTGAGACCCCAGACAGCCTGCTGGGAAACTACTGCCAGAAACACCCTTCCTACCAGGGGATTCTCTTACCCACTGTACCAAGCTCCATCCTAAAAGAGTGTTGGTTTTTTTTCTGGGCCCTTTTTCTCCTCTTGGGAAGCTGTCCTTGATGAAACCGAGAACCTTCTCTCTTCCCCGTTGTCCAAATTTCCCTGCTTTTCCCTTGTCTTCTCCCGACCTTCCCCCAGCTCTTTCACTGCAACCAGTCATAGTCTCCGAGCCTTCATTTTGCCCAATTAAACAAACCGATCTCTTCTGACCTCACCTGGTGGGAAAAGTGCCCTTTTCCTTTGATCAGCTCCACAGCCTTTCTCCTTGCCTGTCTCAAACCAAGTTCAACAGCCATGAGTGTGGTCAAACCCCCCACCCCGAGGTCTCCAGAGCCCCTTTGCAGAGCAACACCACTGACCTCCACAAAACACCCCAAGGCTGGGGTTGGGGGGGGAGCAGATATGGCTTCAAAGAGGAGGCAGCTCCCGGCAGTTATCAAGCAGAGAGGAGGATGTGCCAGCCCCAAGTGGAGCACAAAAATGATAGAGCAGCTAATTAACTCGTCGTTTTGCTGAACATCATTAACGCCAAGCTTATTGTCAAAGTCACACCCCGCCGGTCTTGCTACGTCAACCACTTACGGAGGGCAAGTGCCTGCTCCTTCTCGGAGCAGGACAGGATCTTCCTGGGGAGGTGAGGAGACCGTGGAGGCTGCAAGGTTGAATCCCGCTTCTTTCACAAGCACCTTGAGAGCCAGCAAACCCAGGCTCAAAACACCCCAGCATGGAGCAGAGACTGAATCTGCAAAGGAAAATGTTCTTTGCAGGGTTCATCATGCAAAAGCTCCCCCCTGCCCCCCAGCAGGCAGCTGGATGCAGATCAGACCGGGTACGGTCACCCAGAGCAAGTGTGCTGTGATGCCCTCATAAGCTTGACTTGTCTACAAGAGGCAAACATGCCTCTCTGACACGCCTGCAATGCGACATCTGAATACACAAACAAGCAAGGCTTCCAGATCGATCCTCCCTGCATGAGAGGGTCAGCTGAGCCAGCAGAATCCCTCCGGGCCATCTCCCTGGGGCTCCCTTGCGCTTTCCTCGCTGTAGAGACAAAATACAGGAGCAAACACACCCATCCTCGCCTTGGCTTCATCATCTCCACGGGGTCTCCTGTTTGCAGAGGGCTGTCTTGCTGGGAGGCAGCTGGCCCAAGAGCTGTTAGGAAAAAGCTGGGGATGCTTTTGGCCTAGGCTTAGCTTCGGGGGTAGGAAACATCACCCAACGGTTTGTGATCACCAAGAGCATCTTCTGGTCACTGTTATTTGCTTAACACACGTATAAGATGAGCCCGAAGTGCCACGGACCCTGGAGGGACGATGAGCGATGCATCTGTGATGCCTCACCCAGGGGATCTCCTTCCTCAGGGGGACACTTGTGCTGAGTCTCACATCAGCTGAGCGTTTCTTACAGATATCACAGCTCAGAGCAATCCTCGGGGGGCTGCTTCTCCAGCCCAGCAGCTGGGTAGCCCTTCCCCACAGGGGACCATTCGGGGCTGAACCTCCCAACGCTGTCCCAAGAGCAGTTGGGTTACACAAACCCAACAGCAAGGAGGTACCAGCCACAACAACGGAGAGGGTGGGAGGGGAGGGGGGGGAAAAGCAGTCAGCGTTAATTAGGAAGAAGAGCTGATGGCTGGAGGGCTTTTTGCTTTCTCCGCTTGCCGGAGCTGACTTCTGCCTGGAGGATCCTGTTATCTCAATAAATATTGCTAATAATTGAGGCTCTGTCTGCTCGCCACAGCTCTGGCCAGCTGACCAGCTGCCGGGAGCGTTTAGAGACATCCATGTTTGTTCTTAGTCAAAGCTGCGGTGTTAGCCCGGGGTATCAGTTCAGCACTGAATAATTCTGCTGGGTCTCATTGATTAATCATACAGTTAAGGCTCACAGGGCGGGACCGTGCGCAAGAAAGCCTCTAACTAGCCAAGTAATTGAAGAAGTTGCTGAATGCACAGCCCAAGAGCAACACTCATTTGTTCGTATTTCTTTATGCTGATGTGCTGTAAAATGGGCTTTTCCCAAAGCACTCCAACAGGCAAGGAGCAAAGACCCCCAAGCTGTCCTTACCCAAGCAGCTCACAGCTATGGAGAATAGATTAACGGCTGGCCAAGGTTGGTTTAAAAATATTCAGCAAGCCCTGTGTTTCGACAGAAAATCGGGGATTTGGTGGGGAGAAGCCTGTCATGGTTTCTTCAGTGGTTTCTTCTTCATGGTTTCTTCTTTCTTCACTTCAGTCTTCTGCAGTGAAGACAAGGACAGTTCTCCAGCTCTCCTGAGAGCACTGTGAGGAACAGGAGACCTGCCGGGGCATTTCACCTCCCAGCCCAGAAGGTCTCAGTGCAATGGACATTTGGGGATAATCTGTCTGGACTCCCACCTCAAACAGCTGCATGTCATCCATCTCCCCAGCTTGTTCCTACTCTTGTGGGTTTGAGCCATCATGGATCCCTTCTCTTTCTCATTTCATTCTCTTTTTCAACTTTCCAGGCATGTATGGGTTAATTCCATTTTCTTTGCTGTCAGGAATAAACCCACCCCCACAATCCCAAACAACCCTTCCTATTTATATCCCTGCATTAATCAGAAAGGCTAGCACTTCTACATCTATGTGATTAAAAATTGGGAGACCAGATTCTGTGGTGGTGCCTTATAATAACAACCAATTCTGGGAACACAGTGGATGAATAATGGATCATGATTCTATGCCACCGGCTTCTTGCTTTACCTTCTTTCTTCCTCCCTTTTTATCTTCCATTCTTCTCTTCCTCTTGCCTCCTCTCCCAGGCTGGAGTTTGAGTGTGGAAGGAAAACATCCATTCTTCATTTTGCAGAGGTTAGAGCTGTTGAGAGACATTGCTGATTCCTATTCATCAGCCCCTCTGCCCCCCAGCCCGATCCCCTGGTTAGTGAGCTGGAGACCATCAATCATCCATGGTTGCACGAATAACTGGGGGACGATAACCACCTACTTCAGAAGATGTAACCAGGACCCATTCCCTCTCCTCCTCGTTTCCTTGAGCAGCTCCCCAAGTCTTGCTGCTCATCCAGTAGTGGGAAACAGGAACAAAACAAGACTTTCTGGCACAAGGGAACACAAGTGGTTCCATGCAAGAGGTTGTCACCCTCTCCCATGGTGTCCCCTCGGTTTCATGGGCAGCTACGGGACAGGCTGGACTGATTTGAGGGGGTGATGTTAAGCCAGTGGTTGCCAAAAAAAAAAGTCTTCAGCTGTCAGCAAGTGGGGAAGGACACCAGCGAGGAATATTAAACAACCCTCTGCAAGAGTCCCTTCATTTAATACCAAGAGGCTCTTCAGAGAAAGGCTTGTGGGTTGGTTTTTTCCCTGCTTCACTAGATGAATTTCCAATATTTTACAAGCTGAGGTCAAATTCAATTAATAGCTTCAGTGAGGGAGAAAAAAAACTATTGAAAAATATCAGGGTGTTGGTTGTTGTTTTTTTTAAACAATGTCAACTCATCCAGTGAAAGGGTTGTTTTTTAAAAAGTGAAAAGAAATACTTTCTTAATAGTTAAACAGCATCAGAAAGAAGCAGTATTTTCCACATTTTCATATTTCAGAGGCTGACGCATTTCAACAACCCAAACCACAGATTTTCACAGGGTTTTTTCACTCTTGTAGTCTGAAAAAAAAACCCACACATTTTGGATCCATGTAGAGAAGCTTTCTTTTTTTTTTTTTTTCCCCAGTCCCTGGGTTCCACCCACTGAGCTGAAAAATCCCATTACTCACAGCGTTTGGCAGATGTGTATGTGACCAGCGTTGTGTGCAACCAGCACATCTGCCTTGCCTACAAATCCTGTGCGGATGCGGGCAGCCACCTTTGAATTGTCAGAGAACATAATCCCTTTCCATCTCCCGAATTCAGCCCAACACTGGAGGAGCCAGCGAGGAGCTTTTCAATATTTCTCAGCCAGCTTAAAATGCCGGGGCAGCTCAGGAGCAGAGGCAGAGACACACTCGGGGATTTCAGAGAGGTCTTTGGCCAACTTTGACATTCACTTTTGGTGCCAACCGGCTCAGGGAGGGGGAAACAGCTCTGACTTGAAACAAAAGCAGCTCCACTTTGGTGGAAAATTGGCAGGTCTCCCCCAGCGAGGATGCTGAAGGATAAAAGGCTTCTGCCACTTGTTCCTGAGGTGGGTGTGAAGCAGTAATTTCTTCCTACACCCTTTGCTAACATGAGCTCTTCTGCTCGGGCGAGAGAGGGGCTGCAACAGAGATGCCTTTCCACTGTTTCTGCTGGTTTCCTAATGCCGTGTGGGCCTCAAGAGCTCCAGAAACTGGCCATGAGGTGGCTGGACAACATGTCTGTCCATAGCAAGACCTGCATCTGGTTGCCCAAAGGATCTAGTTGGGAAGAGCTAGACTGACAGCTGTGCAGACCTCTCCATCTCCAGAGCAGGTACTGTCTAGAGCAGACCCAGTCATAGAATAGTTTGAGTTGGAAGGGACTCCTTAAGGCCATCTAGTCCAACCTCCCCTGCAACGAGCAGGGACATCTTCAGCTAGATCAGGTTGCCCAGAGCCCAGTCCAACCTGACCTTGATTGTTTCCAAAAATGGGGCATCTCCCACCTCTCTGGGCAACCTGTGCCAGGGTCAGGGTGGCAGAGATGAAAGGTACTCTCTGCAGGATGAAAGTGCAAGCCCCTTTCTCCAGCTGAACTTCCATCTCTTACCATGCTGGGGGTGGCTAGAGATGCCAGGCTTCAAGAGCTAGTCACAAAAGAGGAGTACGTGCCCAGGTGCCCTTCATCTCCAGCTTCCCTCTTTCCATCCCTCCTTGTCTGTGGCATGAAGTGCCTCCCAACACAAGGAGCAGAGATGCCCAGAGGCCGTTGTGATACCAGCAAAACCTCGGTCCTGTAATGAGGACGCGGCTTCACACAGGCTGTCAGGCTGAGGTGGTTTCAAAGGAATGTCTCCTTGACACCGCCGGCAAAATCTGCTTTCACAGAGGGAGACGCTTAAAAGACTCGCTGCCGTGAGAGGGAGTCTGACCAAATGAGAGGAGTTTCGCAACCTTTTGTGCAGCAGAGATGATGAGCAAAAGCGACAAGGGAAATCAAAGCAGGGTGAGGGAGTGCTCAAGGGGTTCCTCCATCCCTCCTTGATGGAGGGCTGGCGAGGGAGCCCTCTTCAAAGGCAGGTGGGCTGGAAACTGTACTCCTGATGCCCATAATAAGCTGGTTTTCCCCCCAAAGTGCAATAGACAACAGCGCAAACCCAACTCTCCTGCCCTTCTCCTCCAAATCACACTCACCTACCTTCCAATTTGCAGTCAGAGGAACAGGGGTCAGCTCAAAGCCCCTCTGAGCCCCATATCCTGTGTCCAGCAGCAGCCAATTATAGTTGCCTGGGGAGGAAAAGAAAAGTGGGGCCATTTCCTTCAAATGCTCTCTATCCTCCCAGTTTGCACCTTGGGACATCCTGGACCAGAAGTGCTTCTGAGTATTTAGTAGCCCTTGGTGTATTTCTCTACTACAAGCTGGAGCCTTCATATTACTGCAAGGCTCAGATGACCACCTGGGCCGTGTCCCCTCTAAAATTTGAGCCAGTTTCTGCTGCTGTGGTTCAAATCTGGGGCACAGCTTTTCTGCAAGCAGCAAAAGGCAAACCAGCATGGTGGGACGGGCTTGCATGATGCCACAGCCCCATCAAAGCCAGCTGCAGAAGTTTGGGAGGTCCTAAGTCCCCACAGGGAGCAGCAGGAAGGTTGGTTTAATGCTATGGCGAATGACATTGTCTCCTCTGTGCCATTTCCTTCCAGTTCCTCCAGACGACCCTGTCATTATGGGGGGACCCATCATCAGCCTGAGAGCAGGAGACCCCCTCAACTTGACCTGCCACGCCGACAACGCCAAGCCAGCAGCCTCCATCATCTGGATGCGGAGAGGAGAAGTCATCAACGGAGCCACCTACTCCAAGGTGAGGCAGGACGGGGCCGGGGACAAAGGCTGTGCCATTCCCAGGCTTCAGGAAGGTGGACCAGGCCTGACACTGCTCTTCACACAGCCCCAAAATATCTAGGGCAACACCTTCAGCTCTGCAGAGCTGGGACTCTCACCCCCACATCACCCCATACAACCTCCCCCACGGAGAGGTTGGGAGGCAGACAGGAGGATGCAAGTGGGAAACCACAAGCTGTCACCAAAACGTGCTCCGCTCTGAATTTGGCTGGTTTTTTGTCCCCCTCTCACAGCTCATAAATTGCCTGGTGTGCCCACTTCTCCCCCCAAAAATCCCACCTTGGAGCAGCGTTCATATTGTGCAGAGCAGCACACTGACCTGGCCGTAGCAGAGCCTGTGGATCAAAAAGTGGTTGCAGTGACGTATGTCCCCTCCTCCAACTGCAATTTTTCCATGAAGGATCGTCAGGGCTGTTGGCATTTTTTAATTTAAACAGAAAGCCTTTATTGGGTCATAAAGGAAAACATCAAAGAGCAATCAGCAGTGTACTCAGAACGGGTACCCACATGTTCTCCTGTTTATAGATGCCTGATAAGTAAGCGCTAAAGATTCAGTAACACTTGACATTTCTAATGAAAATTTCTAAAGAACATAATTTGAGACATAAAATGGGTCAGTTTGCAGCCATTTGTAATGCAAGCAAACTTCAAAGGCGGGAGTCAAAGGCATCCCTCTCGAGCTCTTGGAAGATCTTTTAATAGACGTTTCCCCTTCTTCTGCCACCGCGAAGCCTCCAACCCGGCTTCGTTCCAGCGACATCCCGCTCTGCTGGGAGAAGCCGAGGAGCCAGAGCACCCTCCTCTCCTCCTCCCCGTCACTCTGCGGAGCACACCCATACCTCAGCTCCTTCCATCCAGCTGACGGGCGTGAAGAGAGGAGGAAATCACCCCATCTCCCTGCCTGCGAGGCGAGAGACAGCACTAATTAAAGCCAGGGAGATGTGACCTCTCTCCCTCTCTCAAATCAAGTGGTATTAATTAAAATCCAAGCCATTGACATACGGCTGTTTATAACTTATTCTGCCCACCCCAAGCCTTCTTCTCCACGGCAGATTGCTCAGACCTGGCCCTGGGGAGCCAGCACCGAAGCCCTTTCCCTTTCAGACCCCCAAGTAACGGGTAGCAGGGAAGAAAGAATCCCCCACCTTTATTTTCTTTAAATTATTTCCAACAAAACAAACCTCCTGCAGCAGATCTCTCAGGCTGCAGCTCCACCTCACACGTGGTACAGACTTTTCCATGGTATTTCAAGCAGCTGCCAGGGTCTGGGGGAGGTCTTCAGGGGGGAAGCATCTCCCCTGGGGTCAACAGAACCTCAACATCTCCTGATTTGCAGGAGGTTTCCATGAGCCCCTTCCACAAACACAGCCCTGCACAAACAGGGAAAAGGGATGCTCCAGGGCCAGGGGTGGTCAAGCCAGCACCTCTAACTTGACCTTTTTTGTGAGTGTCTTAACCTTGTGAAAAGTTAAAAAAGACACCCCTCGGAAAAACTAACAGCCAATTTTAGCTCTTTTTTGAATGGGAAGGTTTGATTCTGGGGGCCTGAGAAGCCTTTCCCTTTTGAGGGTCCCTTGAAGATCATTCCTCAATTATTAATTTTTTTCCTTTCTACTTTTTCAATAAAATTAAAGCCCAACCCCAATTTCATTTATTCAGATATTCCAGTCAACCAAGAAGCAGCACTGTTCAGGTTACTGATTGCCTGAAACCCATTACACTGAGTGATAATGTCTTTCTTTCTCTGAATTTCCAATCCACCACCTGATTAATATGCATCCCCACCACAATCACAGCCATAATTGACTGAAAAACCCCCATACTTACCCCAATCTTTATTGAAGGGGACAGGGACTGGTCCCTAGAGCCATATTCTAGGATTCTGTGGGGTTTGGAGGCCAACCCAGAGCTCAGGGGCACCTGGGGGGAGGTACTGCACAGCCAGGACCCACAGTGCTCAACTTGGGGGTCACCATCACATCTTCAGCATCAAAAGTGGGGATGTTCCACAAGGGAAGGGCACACAGGGTGACAACAAAGCAAGCACAGGGCAGCATCCTCACCACCAAGGGAGGTACAGGAGGGGCAGCATCCTTTACCATCAAGGGCACAAGATGAGCAGAGCAGGGTTGGTGGTCATAGCAAAGTCACACAGAGCTCAGCAGTCTCCGGGAAGTCCATAGCGATGAGGCAGCTCCAAAGCCAAGCCAGGAAATCTAGTCCACATCATCACACCCAAAACAGAACCTGAGCTAGAGCTGGAGCTTAAATACAGCTCCTGGGCCTATGGATGAAGAGCTCTTGGGTAGAGTCCCCAGATGAGGTTCATCGGGGAAATTAAGCCCTGTTGGTGCCCTCAGGCCCTGACCATCACATATTAATAGGTCTCAGTCCTGCCTTTCCCCAGTTTCTGGTCTGATTATGGTGATGGTGTCTCAGCATCGTTCCTTGGAAAGGAACAAGCCTGTGTGTGCAAAGGCTGTGTCACGATGAGCCCAGGTGGTGAAGGCATTAGTCTTGCTGCCATATGTTTATAATTCAATAAAACACTTGTCCTACACTGTGAGGGAGAAACTTGAAGGACACAGACTTAGAGAGAAAAGCTGCCTTGTAGGGTCCAAAATACATAGTTATGGGATGGACGTGTCCATGGGCATTTACCATTGTTATTAATGGCTGGGAAAAGCTGTGTTTCTGGTGTTTCTGGCATTTCTGGTCCCCAGAGGGCGTTGATAAACTGGAGAGAGGTCAGATGAAAGCCCAGCGAGTGACTACAACATTGAAAACCATGTAACATTTTGAGAG
The DNA here is from genome assembly GCA_003697955.1 of Calidris pygmaea. Classification (NCBI taxonomy): domain Eukaryota; kingdom Metazoa; phylum Chordata; class Aves; order Charadriiformes; family Scolopacidae; genus Calidris; species Calidris pygmaea. The sequence continues at coordinate 68,127 of QJSC01002443.1, read as the reverse complement.
CCTCAATTGCTTTAATTGACCAAAGCCAGAGCTACAGGGTGACATGATCATGGTCTGTAAGGACTTGCAGGAGGATTAGGAGTTTGATGAGGCTGCCAGGGCTCGCTGATAAAGGCATGGCAGGGCACCATGGCTGGAAGTTGAAGTCAGATAAGTCCAGGGAAGAAACAAGGTGCCACGGCTGAGCAGATGGAGCTGGTTAACCACTGCTGGACCAGGCTTGAGGTTTTGGGGCTCTGGCATCCTCAGGTCTCCACCACGGTGACCACCAGCATGAGGCCAGCCAGAGTGGTGATGATTTACCGTGGGCTGGGTTGGACCACTGTGTGGCAGCAGGAGACCCACGGCCAGGATCGGTCCCATGCCACTGCCATCCGGTGTCACCACTCATTGCTGTGCAAAGCGTCCTGGGCAGGTGGCACAGAAGGTGACAGCGGGTTCAAGAAGCCAGCTCCCCCTATCTCTCCCCAGCTCCCTCTTTCCTGGGAGGGTGGGTGACACAGATCTCGCCGGAGCTGTGATTCCCAGGTCTAGGCACAGCAGGGCTGGAGGGAAGCAGATGGGAGTTAAGTGCCCAAATCCCAGGGAAGCGCAGTGAAATTTGCCTGTGCTTGTTCCCCTAAGGCTTCTTGGCAGATTCCAGCCGGAGGGACGCGTTATTGCAGAGCACGCTGCTTGGCTGGGAAACTGGTGGGAGTGAGGGCTGTGCAGAGCCTGGCACGACTCTCGGCCAGGGGAAGGGGCCCTTCTCCCGGAGGAAAGAGCCTTTTCTCATCTTCATTTCTCCCCCCACAGACGCTTCTCCGTGACGGCAAGAGGGAGAGTATCATGAGCACCCTTTTCATCGCCCCCTCCGACATCGAGAACGGGGAGAGCATTGTCTGCCGCGCCACCAACAAAGCCATTCCCAGTGGGAAGGAGACCTCCGTCACCATTGATATCCAGCGTGAGTAGGCAGCTGGCCGAGCCAGCTCTGGGGTTTGTGGGATCTGTTGTGGTTTTGACCGAATTGACCAACCAGAAGGACAGATGGCCCCTCCTTCCCCCCCCCAACTAAGGAAAAGAGAGGAGAGGAAGAGGGGGATAAAAAAAAATTATGAGTTTAGGAAAAAACTAAACTACTTTAACGAAAATAATGAAAATATAAATAATGAAATAATAAGAAGAAAAGGAATAAAATAAAATAAAATAAAGATGTATACAGTATATACAAAACCGTCTCAAGCTCCCAGGATGATGATCACATCACCAGCAGGCGCAGGGGAAAGTCCCAGGCTGGACTTGGTGATGGACAGGAGCTGGATTCCAGATCTGGAGTCAGGAACGCTCGGGTCGGGATCAAAGGCAGACGAACAGACAGGGTCCTCCTTGGACGTCGGCCATTGAAGGAAGAGGGTTGACCCTTTGATCCCTCAGCTTTTATACTGAGCATGATGCAGATGGGTTGGAGTACCCTGCCGGTCAGTTTTGGGTCACCTGTCCTGTCCGCTCCTCCCTACAGGTGGGACCCCTCTACATTTTTACGCTTCCGACCCTCCAACGGAGCAAATAACACATTTTCCTGTCCTTGGTTGTTATAGCAATAAGCATAAGCAGGGGCCTCTCTGCTCACCATCCCTTGGTATAATCAGGTCTTATCACTGTGAGAGTGAACAGTTTCTGAACAATATGCTGTTAATTTCAGAGTTTAGTTAGTTAGAAGAGGCCCAGCTAAAACAGTAAAATTACTGAACAGAAAATTAGTTCTGTTTTGCCTCAAACCAGGACAGGATCCCAGCCTCCCAGCTCTCTCCATCGCACCCCTAGGGTCATCCCTGTCAGGGGCAGGGTGCTGGGCTTTGGAGGTCTCCCTTTACTGGTATATTAATACGGTGAAGCCAAAGACAGATCTCATCTCCCCTGAACTCTGTGGACCATGAGATGGAGATGAACATCCACGTGGACAGGCTGCTTCCCAGCTTTTATGTCTTGTGGCCGTGGATTTGAGAGGAAGCAAATCTCTGGGTGGGCATTGCATGTGGCCAGAATGCGTGCCCCCATCCAGGTCTCTGGAGCAGGGATGGATCCCAACTGGTTTTGGCGGAGCAAGCAGCGTCTCTGGACACGACCAGTAGCAGAGATAACGCCCATTAAGGTTTCTGGTACAAAAACGCCTGTTTCCAGTCTTTACAAGCTGTTCAATGCTAAGTTTTTTGTACCGTTCTCCACTGAGACACCATGTTTGACACCCAATCGGTGGGAAGCCTCCCTCCTGTGAAACAACAGCTAGTGTCGGTCACCATCTGATGGGGACAGGTGTGGAGGGCCACATCGCTTCCCCTTTTCTGTAAATCCGTGAAAAAAAAGCTCCCTTCCTCAACAATTCGTGTTTCGCAGGTCGCTTCCCTCCTCCTCTGCAGTAGCTCTTGCTCTGGGGCTCATCCTGACCTCCCTCCAGCCGGGCTTCATTTGCAGACACACAATTCCTGCAGCTGTATTTACCAACAATTTGCAAATGCGGGGTGTTGGATATTAGCATGCCAGCTGCTTTCCAGAGTCCAATTAAAACTGGCTGAACAAACTCGTGCGCAGCAGAAAATTCACCATTTAAGGCTTCCAGCTTTTGCTGCCGGAAGATTAACGGGCTCTTGGGTCGCTGGATAGCATGTCCTGACAGAACCGGCCAGATAAAACGAGATAATAGCACGGGTTATTTCACAGCCGGCAAACAGTTACAATAGCTGGAGAGGCACAGGCGTTCTCACAAACAACGCGAAGCCGGAGACATCATTACACCGTGCTGTACAGTGTGGGGCAGGGGACGTGAGCTGCATCCCTGAGCCTGACGGAATCTGCTCGGAAAAGAGGAAGACCCCGTAAAGGAACACCAATTTCCACTCCGAGCCATTAAATACTCCATGCTGTGAAAGTAGTAATAATAATAATAATATCCTACCCAGCTATTAAAAGTATGTTGTTCCTTAATGGGGTCTAAATGAGGATATCAATTTCCCAGTGCTGGATGGGTGATGGAGGGATAGAAAAATACCAAGATGGATTAACCAGCCTGCACGGGGGTGGATTTCATCCCGGATGGAAGAGCCTGCTCTAGATGTTGCCCAGTCCATTAGGTTTCACTCCCAACTTGGTTGGCAACTGGCTGCTTTGGCTTTGTGAAGAGCTAAAGGTACTTTTCTTAAGCAAAAATTATCTGGGCCACTCGTTTCTCCTGAAAAACTGTCCTGGGCAAGGCTACATACCCTTCTGCACCACCCCGGTGATGAAAGGTGGTCCTTCCAGTGTGTCTTCTTCCAACATCCACCAGAGAAGCAGAACCTTGGGGGGAAAAAAGAGGTGGTTTCTGCAAGGATAAGGAGGAAGGCAGCAGGTTTTGGCTGGTGAGCTTTCCCCAGCCCAGCACAACCTGCTGCATTTCAGCCCGGAGCCTGCACATCCCTGCCTCCACCGTTCCCACCACAGCAAACGTGGCCCAGCTGCACGGTTCGAAAGAGATGGCCTTGCAAAATAATCCCAAAGAACCAAAAATAATCCCTCCCAGGAAGCAGCAGCCTGGTAAATCACTCCTCCCACTTTCATTTTCTTTTGCAACTCAAAAGAAC
>QJSC01002443.1:35173-63496 GCA_003697955.1 Calidris pygmaea | reverse complement strand
TTTTTTTTATTTTATTTTGAGTGCAGGAGGGAGCTGGGCTCATTTTAATACAAAGAGGCTCCTCTGTAAATCGTAGGCATAGCTGCTAAACCATCACACAATGGGGAAGCTACTAAAGAGAAGTGTGATTCATACTTAACAAAGGAAGGTGATTAGCTGTTGTTGTATAACAATAGGGAAGTGTCAGGATGCCTGCAAATGAATTAGGAGCCCACTATATGTCTCTGGGCTGTTATGTTAGGGAAGCTCATTTATATTCCCAACTGCGCCCATCTTTATTGTCATTTGAATTGCACATTTTAAAATGAGATTAGGGTAAATTGAAAATACCTATAATTTCCCCGTCATAATTTCCCATCGAGAAGGCAGGTGGCTTTGCTCGCAACAAAGCCGGGCTCTGGCTGGGTAAATATCACTGGGCATAAGGAGGAGGAGGAGGAGGAGGAGGAGGAGACACTGCAGCGTGCCACGGGCCGCTGCCTTCCTCTCCTGTCCCATCCAGGCAGCCACCCAGCCAAGGTCACTGCCGAGGCCACCTCGGAGACTCCCCTTCACTGAATTTCACGGAATTTTTAGAGTTGGAAGGGTCCATAGCTTGTCAGAGCATGTTACTCAGGACGGCATCCAGGCGGGGCTTGAAGATCTCCAGAGAAGGGGACTCCACCACCTCCCTGGGCAGCCTCTTCCAGGGCTCAGTCACTCTCACTGTGAAGAAGTTTCTCTTCATATTTGAGTGGAACCTCTGATGTTCCAACTTGTGCCCATTGCCCCTCGTCCTCTCACTGGGAACCACTGAAAAGAGTCTGGCTCCCTCCTCCTTCAACCCTCCCTTGAGATACTTGTCAGCATTGATAAGGTCTCCCCTCAGCCTTCTCTTCTCCAGACTAAAGAGTCCCAGCTCTCTCAGTCTTTCCTCATAAGGGAGATGCTCCAATCCTTGAATCATCTTTGTTGCCCTTCTCTGGACTCTCTCCAGCAGTTCCCTGTCCCTCTTGAACTGGGGAGCCCAGAACTGGACGCAGGATTCCAGTTGTGGCCTCCCCAGTGCAGAGCAGAGGGGGAGAATGACTTCCCTTGACCTGCTGGCCACGCTCTTCCCTACGCAGCCCAGGATTCCATTGGCCTCTTGGCCACAAGAGCACCCTGCTTGCTCATTGTCATTTTGCTGTCCACCAGGACCCCTAGATCTTTCTCTTCAGAAAGATTCCATCCCCAGCCAGTAGCCTTGCTGCAAGGATGATCCCAGCCCATCCCGGAGCAGGGGGACACAGCCTGGAATAATGTTCCTTTGGATGCTGTGCTGCTCTCTCCTGCTCTCTCTTCTGCTTTCTCCTCCTGCCCTGCAGCTCTGCCAGTGCCAAGCCTTCCCGTCCCTTCTCCCTCCACATCATCCTCCACTTGACTTCTCCCTCTGCAGTTCTTCATACGTGTGAGGTTTCCCCTGTGGCCATTACCTTTGCAAAGTGGTCCCCAGAAGAAAGGTGGCAGCCAGGCTGTCCTGGCATCAGTATGAACGGGGCTTTGAGCAACCTGGTCTGGTGGGAGGTGTCCCTGCCCAGGGCAGGGGGTAGGAACGAGATGATCTTTATGGTCCCTTCCAACCCAAATCATTCCATCATTCGATGCCCAGTTAGAGCCCATACCCTCAAGGGAAGGCACGGAGCAGTTTCCAGAGAGCCAGGTCTCTCCAGCAGGACCCTGATCTGTGTATGGTGGGGGAAGGTGGTGGAGGGAGAAGCTGGCAGGGAAGCTTTCGTCTCTGTTAAGCACAATGAGCTTAACATTAGAGCCATGATGATCAATATCCTTGAGCTTGCATTAGAGCCGTGGATGGCTTCATGACTTCACAGCATCCGAGCAGTGAATTAAGCATCACAGAATCATAGAATCATGGAATCATTTAGGGTGGCAAAGGCCTTTAAGACCACCAAATCCAACCATTAAGCTGGCACTGCAAAGTCCACCACTGAACCATGTCTCTAAGGCACTAAACCATGATCCCTGAGCCACTAAACTATGTCCCTGATGACACCTCCAGCCCTGTGACACTGACCCCCTTCTGCAGTGCTGGGGTCCAGGATGCCCATCTGCACATGATGCTTAGGGAGGTCCCCCTCCCTAATGGTACCAACCTAATGGTACCAACCATCTTCGCTTCCTTCAGGTCAGCAGGGCTGGGCCCCAGCCCCATCTCCTTGGGTGCTGAGTGGTAGGGGGCTGCTCAACCGCAGCCTTTCCCCATGCTCCGGTTGGGAAGGATGTTGCTGAGATACTTGGGAAGAGGAGAGAGAGAGCAGGTAGAGGTGAACACATAGCACATCCTATTTCAGGATGTATTTTTGCACCAGACTCCTACCTTAAGGGCAGGAGAGCTGCCTCAGCCCCTCTCCTCAACCCCAATGTGGTCTCCAGTGGGACAACTGGTTCTTCAGGCACCTATAAAACCCCTCCACAAGGCCATTTTTTTCTGCTTCTTCCCTCAAATATGGTCCCTTTCTTAAAACCTAAAGCTGAAGGTTTAAAACCCCCTCGTTTAAAACCCCATCATGAAAAATTAGAACAATTCTGGATATTTTTTATTCCCCACCTCAACATTGCACCCCTCTTCTCTTCTCACTTGCTTTCACCGGTTCTCTCCAAAATTTTGTTTGCTGCTAAAGCGTTTAAATGCTTATCATGTGAAAAGAAGAAGAGAAACCGAGCACCAGTTGGAAGAACTGAAAGGCCTGTGACACCAATAAGTGCTTGGCAGAGATGATTAGGCTGATGAAAGAGCAGAAATGCCACTTTCAAGTTAGCAGATAGACAAAAGATCATCATTACACGGCGCGATATTAAATGGGAGCTTTTCAAAGCAGTGAGTTTATTTCCTTAAACGGGAATCAGAGCCGGCGTTAACAGTTTTGAAGTGAAATGCTCGGTGGGATGGTGTGCGTGGCTCCCGTTTCTGACTGATTTAGTGAAGCCCTCCAAGAGACGTGTGGCCACGCGTGGCACGAGCCTGTCTTACAAAGCCCTGAATCACTGTGACATCACGGCCCCTCACTACAGGAAGGACATTGAGGGGCTGGAGCGTGGCCAGAGGAGAGCCACCAAGCTGGTGAAAGGTCTGGAGAACAAGTCCTATGAGGAGAGGCTGAGGGAACTGGGCATGTTGAGTTTGGAGAAGAGGAGGCTGAGGGGAGACCTCATTGCCCTCTACAGCTCCCTGAAAGGAGGGTGGAGAGAGGTGGGGGTTGGCCTCTTCTCCCAAGGGAATAATGACAGGAGCAGAGGAAATGGTCTCAAGTTGGGGCAGGGGAGGTTTAGATGAGATATTGGGAAGAATGACTTTCCTGAGAGGGTGGTCAGGCCCTGGAACAGCCTGCCCAGGGAGGTGGTGGAGTCACCATCCCTGGAGGGATTTAAGAAACGTGTAGATGTGGCACTTCAGGGCACGCTCTAGTGCCCGGGATTGTTGGGCTGTGTCTGTCTGCTGGTGGGTGTGGGGTGTGTGTGTGTCAGTGGTTTTTTTTTGGGGGGGGGGGGTGTTGTTTTTCGTTTGGGGTTTTTTTGGGTTGTTTTGTGGTTGGACTCGATGATCTCAAGGGTCCCTTCCAACCATGAATATTCTGTGATTCTGTCATCAAGGAGCCTCGAGGCTTTTGCCGTGTTTTCTCACAGCCCAGGTTTTGCTTTCCGGGCTCAGGAGCCTGCAGGCAGGGGGATGCTGTGCCACGTCTTTGGGTGGCTCACGGGCTTGTCGCTGTCTCTTTGCAGACCCACCCCTGGTCAACTTATCCGTGGAGCCGCAGCCGGTCCTAGAGGATAACACTGTCAAGTTCCACTGCTCTGCCAAGGCCAACCCTGCCGTTACCCAGTACAGGTAAGGTGCTGCCCCGTTCCCTGGCACCGTGCATCTCGCTCCGTCCCTCTGCTGAGACCTTCTCACCTTCTCCACCCCGCGAAGTTATTTCCTCCAGGTGCCCCAAGAGCTCTCAGCAGCTCTGGCTGCACTTTCTGGTGGGTATTCCTCTTGCTCCCACGTCTATCGCTGCTGGGTGGTTATTCAAAGCCATCCCCGTGGTCTCTGCTGTCCTCCAGAGGGGGGATGTCAACGGCTGGAGCCAGATATGGCCCCCGATCCCTGCACAGCAGCAGAGACCTGCCGTGGCACGGTCCCTCTTCCCAACATCCCTGCTCCACCGGCTCCCCGACGCTGCTCTTGCCTTGATGATGTTGTTACGTGTTGAGAGGCTCCCGTTGCCTCCACCACGGGCCGTCTCCTGCTACGTTCTCCTGCATGTAGAAAGTCCTCGGTCAGAGATTCATTGGCGCTTTGGAGTGGATTAAGAGGCCTGGCACCGAGCTGGCGGAGCCATCTGTTTGGGGACATAACGAGCAAAGCAGGCTGAGCGAAAAGTCTATTATGGGAAAATTCCTTTTTTTTTATCTGCATACTCTTTTATGCTTTGAACAATACAACTCCATTGCCATCTTCATGTAACCCTTAAGCAACCGCCGTAAGCTTCTCTATCCCCAGCAGCGTGGGGCAGAGCTCAGAAGGGGCAAGAACAGAGGTGCCTGGGCTGGAGACATGGGGGGACGCAGGGAGGGGGCTCTTCCTTGAGTGGGACAGTCTCCTTGAATGGGTTGTTACGAGCTGGGACCTTCTTTAAGAGCTCCAGGGAGGTTGGAGCAGGGCACGGGCAGTTGAGGGGCTCAGTTTGGCAGCGATGAGGCCGTTGCAGGAGGAAAAAACGCATCACTTTCAACTCCGAGTTTCAGCATCAGTTGGACTTGATGGTCTTAAAGGTCTCTCCCAACCAAAACAATTCTATGATTCTGTGATTTCTATGCAGTAGGTCTGGGATGAAGGTGGTGCATGGGCTCCCTGCCTGCACCCCTGCTCTGAGGTAGTCCCAGCCTTCCCTTGACCACTAGTCATCAAGACACTGCCACCAACATCAAGGGCTGCCACCACTAGAAAACACCCCTTCTCTCAAAGGTTTCTCTGTCTGAGTGGACAAAAAGGAGGACTCAGAAAGCCCCCCACATGTTGGGCTGCCTCCCCAGCAGTGTGGCCAGCAGGGCAAAGGAGGGAATTCTGCCCTTCTGCTCTCTTCTCTTGAGACGCCACCTGCAGTGCTGCGGCCAGCTCTGGGGCCACCAACATCAAAAGGACATTGGAGCAAATCCAGAGGAGGCCACAAAGATGATCTGAGGGCTGCCTGAGAGACCTGGGGTTGTTCAGCCTGGAGAGGAGAAGGCTCCAGGGAGACATTAGAGCCCCTTCCCATACCTAAAGGGGCTCCAGGAAAGCTGGGGAGGGACTCTTGATCACAGAGAGGAGCGATGGATCGAGGGGGAAGGGTTTGACCCTGAAAGAGAGGAAATGGAGCTGAGATGTGGGGAAGAACTTCTTTGGTGTGAGGGTGGTGAGAGCCTGGCCCAGGTTGCCCAGAGAAGCTGTGGCTGCCCCATCCCTGGAGGGGTTCAAGGCCAGGCTGGATGGGGCTTGGAGCAACCTGGGCTGGTGGGAGGTGTCCCTGCCCAAGTCAAGGGGGTGGGACGAGATGATCTTCAAGATCCCTTCCAACCCAAACCATTCAATGATTTTATGAAAAATATGGGTATGGAAAGCAGAGTGGGTTGTCATCACCCTTTGGGAGAACATCATGCTGGTGCCTGGCTCCAGCTCCTGGCCAGGAGGGCCTGCGTCTGGGCCAACACGAAGACATTTCACAGCAACCAGGTACACCCTGGTCCCACTACAACAATCAGCCACTCCTCACTCCTGCCTTGAAGTTAGGAGCGTGCACACACAGGCGTGCAATCAGTTCTGTTTTTCCAACAGCGTCGGTTGATAATAACAGAGGAGGCACCTCCGGGGACAGGTTACCATGACCCGCCTCCTGTTAGGCTCGTACAGCTTAATTAGTACAATTGAGTTTGCTGGTAGGAACGATTCCTTCCGGCTGGATATCTGCTATCGGCACAAGAAAGCAATAATTGTGTTCCCAGTTACACGGAAGAGTTATTAATTTGAGAAGTCAATTAATGTCAAAGATACAAATAGCCCTGTTTTCATATTTACAGTTAGAAGGAAAACGAAGTGCGTGACAATCTGGGGAAGGATCTGGGCAAACGTCCCACGTGGGTCTTGCACCGTGATTGATTCTGGTGCAGTCGAAGGCAGAACAACTGCCTTTGGCTGAGAAATCAGGTGGTGGCAAGAGCCTGGCAAAATTTCTGCTCCAAAGACAGGGCACCAGGCATGATCCTCAGCAGCAGGGGCTCTCACATCATCCCTGAACCCACCCTGGGCTGATGCCTGGCCAGTGGAGCTGCCTTGAAGGCTCTCATTGGGGTTTTCTCCTTCCTCTTGGGTGTTTCCACCCTCTGGGTACATGGCCCTCCCTGGCCAAAACAATGCTGGGTTGCTTTTCTCCACCAAATAGCAGATGGACCCACCACGCTTCTCCCGTCTTTGGTGCCGTCTCATCAGTGTAGGGTCCTTGCTGTCCCCTGAAGAGGCAGATGCTGCCCCCAGCCACCTTCTTTCCTTCTTGCCCATCCCAAGGCCACGTGTCTTGTCACCCGTCCCGTTCCCTGAGCACTGAGATTTCTGCTTTGCTGCAAAGTCCTACCATGATAGACTTTGCTATCAAAATTAATTGTGCTTTTTTTTTTTTCAGGTTATGCTTTCTCATAAAAGGGATTTTTGGGGGAAAAGAGAAAGAAAAGAAAAAAAAAAAAAAAGAGGCATGAAAAATAGAGGCACTTTGGGTTTCTCATTTCTTAAGTTCCCTTAACATGTTAACATCACACGAGGCTTTTTCCCTACCACTGTGACAAGCAAACAGGATTCAGCAGCGCTCGGCGGGGCTTCCTTCCACTTAATGGCTCTGATTGATTGAGAGGGGGATTCATTTCCCTTCCAAAAGATCCCAAAGCTCTTCACTGACTATGTAAAGGCGGCAGATGTTTCGGCACCGAAGCTTGGAGTCCTCTGGAGCGGGACGTCCAAACCAGGAGCCACTGACTAGGAGGGAAGGTGTCTGAAAAGGCAGAACCTGAGCCCAATGTCATCCCCAGGGCTACTCGGGACCTCTCACTGGCAAAAATGAACTTATTCTGCCTTAAAAGCAAACAATACAGAGAAAGTGTGCTTTTTTTTTTTTCCTCTGCAGGGAGAGAACCACTCTAATGTATCTCCTATGGCTTCCCTCCTCCTCAGATAGAGATACCAGATCTTGGTCTTCAGCCGACACTTATTTTTAATACTTCCCAATATGTTTGTCAGAGTAAATAGCTCTGAACACAAAGGAGAAATGTCTAAACAACATAAATCCCCTTTTCTGGGCATAAATCCACTGCCAGCTCCACAGGGCCATCCCTGCTTTGAATACAGGAGCAAGCTCTCACCTTGCTGGAATTTTCAAGGGGTGGTAAGTTCCACGGAGCATTTCCACTCCAGGTTTTTCTGCCTGGGAGGAGCAACCGGGGTGAAGCATCTCACTCAAAGATGCTCGGCTGGGAAGCTTCCATGAGCTTTAACTTATTGCTCATTAGCAATAAGCTAGAGCCAGTCCTGGGGTTTTAAGCACAGGCTCTTCATTAGGGTGGTAAGAAGCAAAATTCACCAAAATTTCCCAGGAGGCAAAAATCTCCACCCAAGCCCCCCCGGAGAGAGTGTAGCTTTGATGAAGTCAAGGCAGCTGCTTTTTCCTTGAGAGGTTTTTCTTCCCTCTCTCTTATATAATACATCACACACGTGGGGGGTTTAATGCGAGGAAAACCTGGTTAGAAAGGAGACCTTGGAGCGATCTGCTCCCAGAGCCCGAGTGGAAAGTTACAGCCTGCGCCGCATCTTCTCTTCTGATGGGGGGGAATTAATGACATTTTGTCAAAATTGACAGGTTTCCGCACAGTGTTTGGCCTCAGTAGCATTTTCTAATGGGTGAAAAAGCCAGAACCCTTCTGCTTTAATATTTGCTCGTGTCTTGTGATGCTGTGGGGCAGGCAGGGCTGTGGCAGGGGGGTCCTTTTCTGGGGACACGGTTCCTCTGCTCCTTTTTTCAGCTGAGGACACCTCCAGCTCAAGCTGGAGCTGAAATCCCAACCTTCCTCCCTCCCTGGCAGCGACGGCGCCTTGACAAGGAGCATCTTTTTCCCCAGGGGGTTTCGTTCGCCCACGATGTCACCTGGGCTGTCACTCGCTTTTGGACACCGGACAGGCTTGGGGACAGCGAATGGGGGGGAGTCAGGCAGGGGGCTGGTGAGGTGTCACAGTGAGGCGTGAGCGGGGTGGTTTTGTCAGAGGGATGAGTTAACCCCGGCAGCAGGGGTTTTTTTTGCTCATTTGCACGTATTTCTTCTCGCCGTATAGAGCAACCTTTGCACTGACGTGTCCTATGGCCTCCATGGGGTCTTTGACCCCATCTGGCCGGGGTTTATGCCATCTCCACCTGGGGTTGTGTTCCCCTTTGCAGCTGAAGAGCAGCTCAGCCCATCAAAACGCTGCTCCACAACCCCTAGTTGCCGCCGGCGTGGCATCTTCTGCTCCAGAAAGACTCAAAGGGACATGGGCTGCATGGTAGCTCCTCCACGGATGTGCCCCCAGCTTCTTGAGCACCCTGGGCTCACACGGGGCTGGAAGCCCAAAGAGGTTCTCTGGTGGCCCGGCGATGGTGGGGGAGAGCCACCCCTTCCTCCCTCCTTGCCTGGAGCTTCTGCCTGCCTCTGCCAGCTCATTTGCAGGCAGAGCATCACGGAGGGGTGGTGGTGCCAGGCCGGGGGAACCGCGGCAGCAAACGGTTCCACCAGGCAGCCAGCATATGTGTGGGCAACCCGCGCCGCCTCCTCTCCCTCCACTAACCCGCTTCCCACCCGCCTCTGCCTCTCGGCGGACAGATCTGGGATGGGGAGGGGGGGAATTGGGGAGTTTACTGACTTTCTCTTGCTGCAAGCGAGCGGGCAAGAAAGGGAAAGCGGGAGAGAGTAATTAGCTGTCGCCGTTGTTCTGCCACCTGTGATGGCGGGTAAAATTAATGGAAAGCAACAGAAGTCGGGGCTACGTGAACCGACTCACAACCAGGCCTCCTCTTTGCTCACTTCAGATCTCTCTATTTGCCAATCTTCTCTTGGCTTTTGATGTCTGTTGTGTGTCTGTGGGGTGTTTTTTTGCTGTTATTATTTATCACTCGCAGTAAGAAAGAGAATCTTTAAAGTGGCAGAAGAAAATGGGAAGGTTTAATATTGCAAGAGGCAGAGTCCCTCAGCCTTTTGGGCTCCTCCGACGATGATTATTTTTGCAGAGCGATGGGGAGTTGGTGCAGGCAGGGCAATAATACATATCTCACTCTTCCGCGTTGATACAGTGTTCCCAGCCCCAGGGCCAGCAGAGACCTTTGCAAATAACGTTATCTTTGTAGTCACGGGGCTGGGGACATTTCAAGCCACCCTCCAGCATCAGCTGCAGTTCTGGGGACCGTTGCGCTTCCAAAAGAAGGGGTGGGACTGATGGACAGACGGACGGACAGAGATGGAAAGAGTGAGCTATCCCTCCCCAGCTGCTGCAGAGCATCTGGCACTAAGTACAGCAGCTAGGAACAACACACACAGCTCTCCATAGTTGTGTGGGACACGGCAGAAGATGCAGCTGATCCTGCAGCAGAAGGTCAGGAGGAGCTGGGAAGCATTTATTTAACAGCCACCCAGGGGATGGTGCTACACCACCTCTTCCCCACCCTGCAGCAGAAGGGGGGATTGCATTTTGTGTGGTCCAGCCAAGCTCCACCAGCCCCTCTTGGGCTGAAGCCGAAGGTGCCACCTCCCCAAATATGGGTGAAGGTCTTCCCGCATCAACCCCGCTTGGTCAACTGCGGCTGCAGGTCAGGGCTTGAGCCACCACCTTCCCAGGTGACAAGGTGTCGGAGCTCGGAGCCAGCCCATGGTGTCCCTCTGTCCTCAGCCCCACCGCGGGGCTTGGCTTTGCAGCGGGAGCGTTGTTTGTTTGTTTGTTCGCTCAGCGGGCTCTGGTCTGTAGAAAAGACCTTCTTGTTTGGTAAACACTGTTTTATCTTTGAACCAACAGGATGCTGCTACTCATCAAATATTAATCCAAACTCAACTGCTTCTTAAAGAGGTTTTCTTTAAAGGCGATGGGGCTCGAATACACCTGATGGGAGACAGTGTCCTCACCTCCCTCTGCCTTCGTGCGGGTGAAAACAAAAAGGTGTGACTTGTTGCTGTTGCAAAGGGGCAACAACGGGGAAGGGATCCAGTGCTGGGCCCTTTTCTCCAACCTGCTCCATGGGGTCCTGGCTCTGGTTCGGATACAGGGTGGGCATTTCCCACCCAGCCTCAAGCAGAAATGTGGATGAAGAAGATCCTCAAGCACCTTTGGTAGATCTGGTGCCTCCAAGAATCATACTTCGTGACTAAGTACAGGTCTGAGAGTATTTTGGCTCCTGGTCTTGGGGGAGAAAGTGGCAGGTTTGATGAGGTTCAGGTAGATATGGAAAAATTGCACCTGATGTCAAGAATATCAAAGAAGAGAAGGAGAAAATAACGATACACATCAGCTGTGCCTTGGCCTGCCTGCCTGACACCGTGCCATCTCAGAGGCATTTATTCCATGCAGACACATTCCCATATTTTGTTTTAACAAGCCCAGAGGAGAAGTTCAAACTCCACAGAGCGTTGCTGCTCTTTCTAGTTTGGGTCTCGCCTGCAGAGTTCTGGGACCTGCTGGCATCTTACCAGACTTATTCATGAGGTGCTTCAGGCTGCCATGGAGAAGTCAAGCTCTCTGAGAGCACGTGCCCCATGTCCTGCTGGAAGCAGCACCGCCGCAGCATGAAAGTTTGCTCAGGCACTTGAAGCAGCTCCCTCGTGGCTTTGCTTTGCTACGTGGCAAAGAGCCGGTCGATAAGAGCGTGTGCTGCTGGGTGACACCAGGTGGAGGAGAAGCAAAGCCAAGAGCATTACAAATCGGGGAGAGCCTTGTCAAAGGGATGGGGAATGCAGGAGGCAATGAGCAGATGGCCACCCCTTGGGTGAATGGTTACACCTTTCCTGCCCCAGTAAATGCATCTCGCTGGACCAAGTGATTACTGGAAGCACATCCATCATCAGTCAATCAGTCATGGGCTCAACATATAGACCCAACGTCTCCAAAACAGATCCCCAAGGCAAGAGAAGAGACAGCCCCTGCCCTTGGCATGTGTCTATGGCAGAGGAGGAAGCCCAGACTGAAGGTCAGCAAGTCGCTGGTTCATGTGCAGTACCCAGGGTTTCCCACCCCGAATTCCTCACGCTACCTCCTCAGGGATCAGACCTGTTGGGATGGGGTCCCCCACACCAGAGGGCTGCTCCACGGATACCTCTGAAGCAGGATTCAGGTGAAGACAGTTGGCGAGGAGAGCTGGGCTGATAGGTGGATGCATCCTATTTCATCTGATCATGATGAAGCCACATGTCTCATCTGTAGAGCTGAGGAATTCCGGTCTTAGGGAAGGAAGAGTCTTGGGAATCTTTTTCTGCTGCCAGGACCATTGAGCAGAAGCATAAATCATTCCAGGCACTGGGAGAAGATCTCTGTCTTCCAGCTAGCTCTCCGCAGCTCCTTCACTTGGTCAGCTGGGCTTCTGGATGTGCACAACATCTCTGTTCCCGGGTGGAAGGCCAGGGGAAGGCATATTCGAGGTTTAATGTTCTTCCATGACACCAAAGTTGTCCCTGCCTCTTCCGTTTAGCTGCTGCAGAATATGTTCACAGATCCATAGGCTGTAAAGGCCAGAAGGGATTATTGGATCGTGGGAAGCTGATGCAGAGATTCAGGGCGATGCGTTTCATTGGCAACTTTTGACAGAGAAGTGGCAAATGGTGCATTTAATGGGCACGCCTGGCGCTGCCCACAGCCAAGCCACAGCAGTGGCCATTTTCCCTATTCTGGCACTGTAAGACCTGAATGCGCTTCAATATGAAATTCAGATGGCCTTCAAAAATGTCACCTGAGAGCTGGTGTGTTTGGTATGTTACTTTCTTCTGCCCGTTCATGAAGGGCCCAGGGTAAATGTGAACATCCCCCCCTGTACCCTGCATCCCCCGGAGTTTCTGATAACTGAGACCACTGCCTAATTGGCACATTTTTTTGTCTCCCCAGCAGACTCTGCCAAGAAAGGGGGATCAGCAATATTCAGCTCAATATTAAGCTCTTATTAAATGACAATCACATCTCTATTAATATTTAAAAGGGACTGTCAAGGGTTTGAAACACACTGCAGAGCAGCCAGTGACCACAGACGAGGTGTGAGCTCCATGGGCACGCTCCCCCGTGTCCATCAGGCTCAGTGTCACAGTCATAGGGGAGAAATACCCAGACATAGCTGCTGGGGACTCCAAGGGGACCCAGAGCAGCCCCACACGGTTCTGCAGAGCCTCAGGTGTCCCTGCTGACCAGGAGGTTGCAGAGAGATGACATGGGCACCAGCTTACCAGACGTCTGGTCCGAGCAAGAGGCATCTCACCATCTTCAGGTGGAACAGTCACTCTGGTTTTGCAGCCATTCCTTGGCACGCTTAGGATATTCTCCCCCCAGACCAGCTCCCTCCTTCAGCCCAGCTTGGGGAAAGCGCTGATTTATGCCAGCGTGCAAGGCTCTCCTTGGTTTTGCTGCCTTCCTCCCCCCCCCACCCCGCTCCCATCTGCTCCCTCCTCCTCCGACGGCCGAGGCTGCCGTCTGTCCAGCGGCAGGACGCTGTGAGTCCATATGCCGTCCCCCGGCAGGGCTGTCACCTCTCCCGCTGCCTCCCGCAGCCAAACTCGGCGAGGGAGGCAAGAGAAGCCGGAGCGGCGAAGGGGCCCGCAGGCATTTCACAGCAGCAACGGAATAAATCTAATTTATAGACATAGCCAAATGCAGCTAAAGCGGGAGTTGAAATGAATGCAAAGCACACAGAGGTCTCAAGTTATCGGCGCTGTAACATTTTTCCTGACTATCTCTGTTTTCCTGCCCGGGTTTGTCTTTGTAGCTTCCTCCCAGACAACTGGACCTTTGCTCTGAAGTGAAAATGAAAGCTGGGGGAAGAAGAAAAAATAGCAGGAAATGAATTCTTCAGATCTCCTTCGTGATGCATCAGCCCCATCTGCCAGCTCCCTCTGACAGGGAGCTAAGTGTGGCTGGGTGGCAGGCAGAGAGGGAAAGACAGGCTTTAAAATAAATAAATAAAGAAGTAAAATAAAAAGCACAACTATCCCTGCAGCTGGGAAGTGAGGCTGGGCTGCCGAGGGGGCTCTGCCAAGGCAGGAGGCTCCAGGTGAGGCTGGGAAGATGAGGTTGGAAGAGCCTCCCTTCGCTCACGGAGGTGTGAGGACAAGGAGATTTGTCTTCCCATTCCCTGGCTTGTCAGGGTAATGGGAACAAGCAGGTGGGAGATGTTCAGAGGCAGCTCGAACTAATTAGGAGAGACCGTAGAGGAGAGAGAGTCTGATGGCTGGAAAGGGAAAAAAGAAGAGGGGGAGGGGGAGGAAAGCGCTTTGTACTTTTGAGCACCGCTCCCTGATGTAGACATGATTAAAGGTACCAAATGAAATGAGTGATGAAGCAGCCAGCCCAGACTGCTGCCTTGGTTGGAGCTTCTCCAACCGAGGGGGATGGCGGAGCGTTTTGTTGGCGTGTTTCAGGAGAGCTCACCGAAACACGGGGCTCACCGTGGTTGTGGCCATCCCCATCCCGGCCAGGACCACCAGTGTCCTGTTGGGCAGGAGTTGACAGCAGCCTCACGGGTCATTAACAGTCTTCAAGGCTTTGGTCTCACACACTGCAGTTTCCCAACGTTGGAGTGAACCCATCTCCAAAGCCTCTCGTTTCCAGGCAGACTTTGGACTCCAAAGACCTTACAGTTTGCTCCCAAGCAAAGTTGTACATGCACAGCGTTCTCCTGGAGAAGCTGGCGAATCATGGCATAGACAAGTGTGTGCTTCACTGCATAAAAAACTGGCTGGATGGCCATGCCCAGAGAGCTGTGGTTAATGAGGTGAAATCTTGTTGGTGACTGGTCACCAGTGGTGTCCCTCAGAGCTCGGTTTTTGTTTAATGTCTTTATTGATGATCTGGATGAGGGGATTGAGTGCACCCTCAGTCATTTCGCAGACAACACCAAACTAGGTGGGAGTGTTGATCTGCTTGAGGGTAAGAAGGCTCTACAGATGGACCTGGGCAGGCTGGATCAATGGGCCAAGGCCAGTTGTATGAGGGTCAACAAGGTCAAGTGCCAGGTCCTGCATTTCGGTCACAACAACCCCAGGCAACGCTACAGGCTGGGGGCAGAGTGGCTGGAGCTGCCCGGTAGAAAAGGACCTGGGGGTGTTGGTGGACAGCCGGCTGAACAGGAGCCAGCAGTGTGCCCAGGTGGCCAAGAGGCTGTAGAGAGGTGGGTGTTGGCCTCTTCTCCCAAGGGAATAATGAAAAAGTAATTCTGTGGTTCTTTCACACATCCGTAAGGTTCAGGGAGATCTGAGGGTTGTGTTTTCCCAGACTCATTGGTCACCTCAGCTTCAAGACAGGCTCGTGGTGACTGGGAAGGTGACTGGGAAGGGAGTATCATTGGCCAGATCTCCTCTCCCTTTGCAAAGAGAGGTGGCAGCTCCTCAAGCCTAATTTAGCAGTCTTTAATCTGAGTTATTCCAAACCACACTCGCCACTTCCTTCGTGCGTCCCCCCAGGATGATGGGCTGATTTCACAGAACGAAAAGCCTTAAGCAAATCTTGTCACACAAGAAAATTGATTTTTCAAAACTGACTTTTACAAGATTACTGGCGTTTTTTTCCCCTCATCTTTCTTCTATATCGTTCCCTTCCAGTCTCACGAGGTGGCTTCAGATCTAAGGAAATTAGAGATGCTGTGACTAAATTGAAAATGTAAAAAAGGGGAGAAGGAGGAAAAAAAAAAGACAGTCAGCACCTCCTCTCCTGCTGCCTCTGAAGGATACGGCCACGTGTGCTTGTACTTGAGAAGTAGCAGAGATGCCTCCTTCAATTCTCCTACTGCCATAACCTCTGTGCGATGTCAGAAAGGAGTCTAAGCGTTATGCCAGCATCTCACATGGAACATCCCCTGATGGGTGTTCCTTGGTGATCTCAAGCTGGATCACAGGGTTTTTTTCTTTCTCTCCCTCAATCCCTCCATTTTATTTTCTCTTTTGGAAGAAAAAGAGAGTTTCCTCCTGCCGCTCGATTCAGAGACATCTCAATGTGTTCAGTTAAAAAAAAAAGAAGAGAGAGGAAGAGTTGCCTTGAAGTCATTTCAGACAGCTTAAAATATGCTAAGCTTTTGTGTTTCTGCGATATAAATAATGAATCCTCTTACAGCTTCCGAGCTGGGAAAGACGTTGATTTAAGAGGCCTTCAGCTCGGTTTGAGGTTTTTCTGCTTTCATGCCAGAGGTTGGGGATGTGTCCAGGGACAAGCGAGATGTGAGTGATGAGGCAGGGTGTGCAAGAAGGAGCCAGGACGGGGACAGGGATTGCACCCACCTCAGCCCTGCAGGTGCTTTGCTGAAGGATTTCACTTCTTGATTCCCTCTTTGTTCCTTTATTGCAGTTTTCAGGGGCTGAAGAGGGGTTTAAGTGGAGGACAAAGCCATTAGCACCTACTATCACCATCTCTGTTCTGATAAACTGGTGGCGACTGGGTGATTGCAGTCGGTATCAATTATTGTTCATTTGCCTAATTCCCCAGCCTTGGAAATGTCTCTGCTTAAAAGAGCTGTCAGGATAGCTACAAAATGTGGGCCAACATCCATGGCATGAGTATAAGAAAACCCAGAGGATGCCAGCACCCCAAAATCATAGAATCATAGAATCATAGAACGGTTGGAGTTGGAAGGGACCTTAAAGATCATCGAGTTCCAACCCCTCTGCCCCGGGCAGGGACACCTCCCACTAGAGCAGGTCGCTCAAAGCCCCATCCAGCCTGGCCTTGAACACTTCCAGGGATGGGGCAGCCACAACTTCCCTGGGCAACCTGTTCCAGTGCCTCACCATCCTGATATCTAATCTAAATCTCTTCTCTTCCAATTTAAAACCGTTGCCCCTTGTCCTGTCACTGCACTTCCTGACAAAGAGTCCCTCTCCAGCTCTTCTGTAGGCTCCCTTCAGGTATTGATAGGCTGTTATAAGGTCTCCCCGGAGCCTTCTCTTCTCCAGGCTGAACAACCCCAGCTCTCTCAGCCTGTCTTCACAGGAGAGGTGCTCCATCCCTCTGATCATCCTCGTGGCCCTCCGCTGGACCCGTTCCAACAGGTCCATGTCCTTTCTGTGTTGAGGATTCCAAAGCTGGACACAGTGCTCCAGGTGGGGTCTCACGAGCGCAGAGTGGAGGGGTAAGGGCAAAATAAACACATTGGGTCCTCCTGGCCCCCCAGGAACTCGTGTCCCAGTGATTTCCCCAGTACACGTGACTGGTCTTGGACACCAGCATTCAGAGGGCTCATCCTGCCACATGTAGGCTGTTGGCATGTGGATCTGTGCCGAGCTTGGGCAATTGTCACATAGGCTTCCTCAGATGGGGAGTCAGGCTGGGGTCACCGGGAAACAGCAAATCCAGGGGAAAGCAAGGAAAAAGCAGGCACGAGCTGAGCTGGGGGCGGTTCTAGGAGGAGAGCCTTCCCCCAGCAAAGCTGGATGACTCTGGGAGCTGTGGTGAGGACGCGCTGTGCGTCCTGAGCCGCCCGGCATGAAGTCATCCTGGCACGCTTGTTTGGTGTAGGCAGCATCAGGCCTTGTAAAGCCCATCCCGGAAAGACCCAAAAGGGATTCTGGTCTCATCCACAGGATGAGAACATGGACTAACTCTGGCAACTTCAGGTCTTGAAGTTACGCCTGGGTTTCTGTCCCTACGCAAACTGTCTCTGGAAGCCGTTGGCAAATATTAAAGCAAAGGAAGAACACAAGCTGTTGGCTCTGGATTAGAAGACCATTTGTCTGTAAAGCATCAAGCCATGCTCACTGCTCAGCTCTGCTTTGCTATTGAAGTGTGTAATTAAGGACTTAATGGTTTTTACTTCTGGAAACTTTTATTTTTAAAGTGCTGTTTCTGGCTGTTTTATATAGAAGTGGGTAGATAATCGCATAGCTCTTCTGAGTCAGTCTGTCGTACCAGCTTGCAGCCACATTTCATTATTTTTTCATGATGTGGCCGTGAAGAGCAGTGTTGTGACCAGGATGGTCTAAGGGGATTCGAGAGGCTTGGCCAAGAACAGTGACTTGAGCATAAGTTTGGGGATGGATGGGTGGAGGGATGGATGGAGGGATGGATGGATGGATGGATGGATGGATGGATGGAGGGATGGATGGAGGGATGGATGGAGGGATGGATGGAGGGATGGATGGATGGATGGATGGATGGATGGAGGGATGGAGGGATGGATGGAGGGATGGATGGATGGATGGATGGAAGGAAGGATGGATGGATGGATGGAGGGATGGATGGAGGGATGGATGGAAGGATGGATTTCATAGCAAAACGATTAACAGATCTTTTGCTGAACTTGCAACTTTATCCTACTTCCCCACCCATATGTTGCCTGTATATTTGCATTAGCACAACGGGAACGCAGTTCTGGATATGTCATTGATTATTCCTCCTCATGAATTGCCAGGTCCCCAAGTTACTCACAGTTCAGCCAGTGGGAGCCCATGTTGGATTACACAGAAATTGCTGCCCTTGGCATCTTCTGCAAGAAGATTCCCACATAATTAGGACTCAACCCATCTTCACCTGGGGTGCGCGCCTCTGAGCACGGTTGCCTGTGTTGATAATCTTGACTTGAATCATTTGATCTAGACACCATTCAGCCCTGAATAATTAACTGTTCTGGCAGGACCAGCCAAGGAACCTGCCAACAAAGGAGTTGTGCATCACACCAACCTGAGGGTGTGCCAAAAATTCAGACAGATAGAGCCTAAAACGTGAGCCTGAATGATGGGATGGCAACAGCAGCTGTGATGGGGAAGAAGGGCTTTAGGGGGGACTCAGCGAGTTTGCTTGGAGCTGGGGCTGGAAAGTCAGAGGGAGCTGGCTCAGGCTGGTGGGCTCCTTGTCCAAAGTAGGGTCGGGCACCCTCCTTGAAGAATTAATATAAACCTTCCTGAGGTCTGTCCCCTCTCTCCATGCCAACGAGAGGTCAGCCCGGTGCTTGCCGAAGCCCACTCACACTACGGAGATCAAACCACAAAGCCCTTGAAAACATTCCGAAGTCAAGCCGAGATCAAAACCTCGGGGGACCTTTAGGAGTCAGCCAAGAATGAGAAAACCCTTTGAAAAGCCCTGGCCACCCAGCAGCTCTCTGGCCATGCACGAGTCCCATGCACAGGAAGGCAGGAGCCATTCCTGCCTGCCTGCCCATCATTTCTGCCCTGAAGCATGAGGATTAGGGAGCTTCAGTGATCTGAAACACACCAGCTCCAGCTCCAAGAGCCCCTTGGCAGCAGATTTCTTATGCTGATGAAGGGTTGGGTTTTTCTGTCTCCATTTACCACTGTTTTTATTTTTTTCCCCACAACCCCCAAAAGAAATGCGCAGCGAGGTGTAAAGCTGTAAAGGCCACAAGCCCGGGTGATGTTTTTTAGGTGAAAAATACGAGCTGTAGTAGAGGGAAAGGCAAGTTTGAACAGTTTTCACAGCACAGATTCACTTTGCGCTAAGCAGGCGGATAAACACGGCGGAGAATTAGCGCTTCGACACGCCGGCATCCATAAATCTGGCTAAAGAAATTCTGCTACGGGGGTGGAGTGGGGTAGGAAGACCCCAGAAAAGACTAATCCCGTTAAACGACTCGAGGAAACACAAAACCACGTGATGAAATTGGATTACCCGACCCGCACAAGAAATAATAGTTAATCTATTAGTCATGTCTATTGTGCGGCGGGATAAGTCAAGATGATGTAGGCAGGAGAAATGAAATGAAGCATCGCTGCCAAAGGGGTAAAATTCCCCCAGGAGAGGTGACACCTCCAAGCTCATCCAGCCTTAGGGGGTGACTCACATCCCCAGTGTTTCCCCAGGATAAGCAGTTTTGGCAGCTGGCTGTCATAGCCTGCTTCTTCAGACCCATCTGAATGGTTTTAAACTTCTCTTCTACCTAGAAAAATCAAGAATTTAACCTTAGTGATGTAATTTGGGGAAAAAAGTAGAGTTTTCATGTGATCCTGTGATCATATGATCACAGGGGTGGGGAAGAAAAGCATCCATCCAGGCAAGAGAAGTGCCAAAAGAGGGATTAACGGGGACAGGATTGGTGCCCAGCCCTCTCGTGTGAGGGGGTGGAGGAGGAGGGGGGGGATTTTAAACAGCGGGATTAAAAGAGCGCCAGGATCTCAGACGTTTGCATTTTGGTTTGATCTGTCAAGAAAACAGCTCCATCCGCAGAAGGAATCACCCAGCCAGTGAAGTTTTGTGCTTTTCTTTTGAAATAGTCATAGCTTTTCCACCAGCGCACCTCCGGTTTCCTTCCAGAGGGGACGAGCATCCCTACCAGCCCCTTGTCCTTCAGATGACACCTTCCTGCTGGAAAAGCTGGTGTCTGTCATCCTCTGAGGTCTCTGCCGTGGCACTGGGAATATCAGGGGCTCAGGCACGAGCCCAGCATGGGATGGACCTGCACCAGGCAGGTATTATTGCTGGTGGTTCCCCGGCCAAGCCACCCATGGGGTCCGTGGCCACCTCACACCTCTGGCCTGAGCCCATGTGGCACAATCCCTGCTGGATCTTCTGCAGCTCCAGTTGCAAAACCTGGTGGTGCCTGGTGCCGGGGGCTGCAGTGCGTAGTGTCACACCATTGATTATCTGCAGGGCTCATCAGCCAGCTTTAACTATTTACAAGGGTTGATCAGTCAAGTCATTGACAAGTTAACAGCTTTGTTTACTTCTTCCCCCTCTGCTTCTGCGGCCGGTTTGTTCTGATCATTGTGCTAAGCGAAAGGCTATTTTGATTGTTTTCTCACCAAAATGAACCATGGCTCGTACAGGCTGTGCCCGGTGACACAGCTTTAATTGTGCTGTCTGGGAGAGAGAAAGCTTCTCGCCTTGGTTTCTCCAGGCTCCCACGCCATGGGCAGCACCCACCTGGCCCTGGGGTGGTCCTGCCCATCTCTTCTCCGGCACCTGACAATCCCGTTTCACATCTTCAGGCATGATTTGGGGAGCTCTAAGCAGCCCTGTGCTGATTTTTCCCACTCTCGGGACCTGCTGATGGGGAGGAGGAGATGCAAAACCCGTGCGCCGAAGACAGACGCCTCCCTTTTACGACGTGCTGTTTGATGAGCAATCAGGCTCACCGCCGGCCTCCTGGCTTGGCAGGAGGGGGAACGCCAAAGCTGAGATTAGATGGGAAATCAAGCCAGAGGTTTACTCTGCACAGCGAGGCGTTATTATTATCATCAAAACCCCAGAGTGTTTAAAAACAATCAAACCCCAGTAGCGGCAACTGGTGTATCGCGGCGAGGGCAATCAGACACCAAACATGTCCTTGTCTGGGATTCAAGTTTGAATTCTTGAAATTCCGGAGAAGGTTGCAATATTTCTCGCTGTTTATCTGTTTCTGAAGAAAAGCCACGTGGGAAAAAAGAAATAGGCAGAAGGAGACTGGCAAGGCTGGCACCTCCGCTCTGAGGTGCAGCATCTCCACCATTAGGACCTGGGCTTCACTTCGCGTCAGAGCCGATGCCCATATCAGGGACAGAGAGGTTTGGGAAGAAGCTGTTGTTGAGGCAGCCATGCAGGGATGGAGGTTCATCAGGACAAGGGCTGGAGGCTTGAAAGCCTTTCCTTGATCATCCCATCTCCTGGGTGGGGGGGGGTACCACTGGTGGCCTCTCCCAGCAGCGCAGTGATGGTGGCTGCCATCACCTTTGCTCCCCCAACCCACTCTGGCCCTAGGCAAGGATGCTCAACATTTCTCTCAAGGCTCTGCCCTCCTGAACCTGATTAAAACCCAAGCTGGAAGACCCAGCCTTGTAATTTAGATGGCGGAGAGATTAACCATCGCCTGCGCCGGCTGATAAATGAACCCGCCGCCTCGGCCACGGAGGGAGGACGGCAGACGTGCGGCCGCGGAACCGCGCAGGGCCCACACGTCTTCATTAGGGAGGGAGCAGGCAGGAGAAGAGGAATGGCCCCATAGATCACCATTATGGAAATTTAGTCTTAATAAAGAAATAATTTGTGCGATGCATCACGCCGCAGCCGTGCGGGGGTGGGGGGGGCAGCGTGACACTGCTCGGGCTGTGTCGCTCGCTCAATCATTTCTCACGAGGCTGTCACTCGTGGGAGATGCTCTGGAGCTCCCAACATGAGCCATCCTTGCCCATCTCGGCCCTCCGAGGAACACCAGCACATCATCCGTGAAACACCATCCCCCCTCTCCATCAGCTCCTCCCCATGGGGGACACCAGGAGACTATGGGGCACCCCCCCGCCGGCAGCAGAGGGATGCGGGGTGCTGCTGGCAGCATCCTTCTTGCAGCCATCCTGCGTGGGGACGGCTCTCATCTGAGGAAGGGAGGGGACTGCCACGTTACGGCGCTGGGGATTGAAGGTACTGCTGGCAATAAAGAAACAAAACCCATTCTCCGAGCAATTTGTAGCAATTAATAGCCATTCCCAGGAATGAAATGTTAATTAATTCATTCTGTGAGCCACGCGTTTATTTAAGGTATTTGTGGGTGTTCTTGGTGCATTTATTGAGCAATTAAAATGCATCCAAGAAAATATTTATCTATTTTAAGTCATTCTTAGTAAACACAATTTATATGGCAAGCAACTGCTTTATTTTGCATTGTTAATTAAAAATTACGATACACTCCACTTCCCCGGGTTATACGCCGTCAGAGCAGCCGATCTGCCGGGAGGTCTAGCTCAAGGAGCGCTCGTGCTTCTGGCAACTGCAAAACACCTCTCTGAGAGCCTGTAGGGTGGATTTAAGTAATGTTTGGTGGGGCATTATAGAGTTCAGAGCGCCCCAGCATCCCCGTGCTGTGGCGTGGGTGCTAGTGATGCCCCCCGGTTGTTCCTGGGCTGCTGGGAGATGCTGGAGACAACCGTGGCCCGATGAGGAGGTTTATAAAGAAGACGATGTACGAGTCCTACAGCCTTCCCAGGGCTGTAAAGTAAATAGCTTGTTCACGCACACTGTTTGCTGAAGAATTACAGGTCCTTGTACCTCAGACAGAGGAATTTATTTGTTACAGTGAGCGTGGGTAGCGCTCAGGCAGATGAAGTGCTCGCTGGTGATGCTCCTCTGTGTATCAACGCTCCGCAGGACGTGTTCATGCTCTTGTCGTGAACGTGGTTAGCTCTTCATGGGCTCCACAAGGCTGGAAGCCCAGCCAGAAATGGGATCTCTGGGGATAAGTGGTGGAGCTGTTGGGTAAGAACCCCTTGTGCAGAAGAAAGACTCAGCTGAGCATCTTCCACTGACACCCTGGGAGGAAGCACGGGTGCTTCATCCTGGCTTTTGACAGGTTTCCTTTGGAAACCAGAGCAGGTCACTGAATAAGCAGGGACATATGAAAACCAAAACAAAGCCACAGCATTGCTTGTGAGCTAATGTAACCCAGACTGTCCTTTCTTATTTTTTTGTGGGCATGCTTAGCTGGGAAGCGATCGATGGAGTCAGAAAAATGCTATTTCCTTGGAGAATGTCTCCTTAGAAAAGTTCCCCCTCCCTCTTATCTTTAAGTGTTAAAAAGACCCGGCACAGGTAGGGGGGGTTTTATTCTTTAATCGCTGTTTTTTCACTGATGTCTGTAATAATCCCTTTGAAGCTTGGATAGAAGTATCTGTTTCCTGGTTGAAATTTGTTTTTCTCCAGCAGCCAGGCCAATTCAATTTCCAGAAGGCACTGAATTGGGAGGCACTGGGCACTGCCTCCAGAGAGGCCAGAGAAAAACAAACCCAGGTTAGAAATATGGGGAGGGAAATAAAGAAATGAAACTCAGCCTGGGGGGGAAGAAAAGCCCATCTGGGAAAACAGACTGAGATGGTGCTTGGTGAAGAGAAAGGAAGATGAGAAAAATGTGCAAAGCCCAAGGGGATGAGGGTCAGCAGCAGATAGGGTGATAGGTCTGCGTTGGCTGCAGGACACGGGATTTTGGGGAGAAGTGGTGAATTTGGAGCCAGGTCCTCAAAAGGCTCCTGTTGGTGGTAGAGAGCAGGCAGTGAAGGCATCTCACGGTGATGTTTCCATCATGAGGATCCCCACCCTGTGGGGACCACCCAAGAAGCACAGAGAGACTGGGATGGGTCCCATGGGGTCCCCTGTGCTGTGCCAACCTTTGAGTCCTTCCCTGTGGCATGGGAAGCCGGAAAAAAATTATGGGAAGGGGTCCTTTGGGCAGGATCCCTGTGGGCAGAGCTTCACCCCTCTCTTGGAGCAATATTGGCACAGCATCGTTGTGGTCCTCCTGCACAGACCTGTCCCAGCAGCCCCTGCGATAGGGTTTGGCTTTAGAAGGAAAACCAGCCATGAAAAATGACAAGTGAGTTAGGGGCTAAGTCATACGAGAAGAGACGAAAGGAAGTAAATTCATACAGTCTGGAAAAAGACCCTGGATGACACGTTTGCAATCTATAAATACCTTCAAGGTAACAATATAAATGAAAGAAGCCCCAGCTCTCAAGGGTGGTAGGACAAGGAGTGCTGGCTGGGAGCCAGGCTGGACGTAATAAGGCTGGTGAGCCATTAAGGAAGAAATCGTGAGGAGCCGAAGCGGTGGAGATGGTGGACGGGGCTGCTGGAGCATCCCCCACATCTTCTCAGCTCCGTTTTATTCAGATTCTATTTATAAATAATTAGGGAAAGGTTAATAGGTGAGTAAGACATGTTATGGGCTTGTTAAAACCACGCCTAATGCCTTCTGGCTGTCCACGAGCGCGTCGCGGGAAGCTTTACAAGAGGGTTATCAGCTGTCGTTATTAAAAACCAATTTGACATTATAAAAGATCTATACTGCTTGTTCAGCCACATTGATTTAGCGGTGTTAAGCCTTGGAAAACTGGAGCAAGGACCTTGATCTCTGCCGAAGCACGAAAAATTGCTGTTTGTGACACACATCTCCGCGCTCGGGAAATCCAGTTTTGTGGAAGCGATCGGTTTTGAGCGAATACATAAAGCGCCGTGCCACGGCCTGTGGGGTGTGTTCTCCTGAGCCTCTGCAAAGTCACCAACTCTTGGAGACCATCCTCTCCGTTTTGCTTTCTTTTGCAACGTCCAGGAGGATCTCTGCCCAGCTCAAACCCACTTCTGTTTTCCAAGCCCCAGTGCCCTCCATGTCTCTGCTGGGAGGAAGATCTGAAGGCAGACTGGGAGCATGTGACCCAGGGAGCTCACAAGTCACTTTTGTCATCTTGAAACCTCCTTCTTGTCCTTGGGAAGATGGTTTTATGCAAAATAACTGGGCAAGTGCCAGGTACAAGAGAAGTGGCTGGATTCCCCCATGGGTTTGGTGCCCCACTCCCCCTGTGCCATTGACTGCTGCAAGGAAACGGCTTCAGGTACCTGGTGCCTCCTCTTGAGAATCAGAAAACTCTTCAGAGGCTGGAAATCTGCTCATGGCTGGAAGTCCTTATGGGGACAAAGTTGTGAAAGGAGCTTAATGGAGCAGAATTACTCCTGACAAAAAGCACAGGGTATTTCCATGTTCACCAGCTGAAGTTTCCTTGGCCCTCTAGCTTTCTGCCTTCCGTCGTCCTTGCTTTCTTTCATCAAAGTTGCTGGGATGTGGCTTTGGGCCCTGTGAACCAAACAGGAGGCAATGAGGTTGCTTCTCTTCTCCACCCCACAACCTGTGCAAAGCTTCAGGGGCGAGATACGGGGGCTCTGGCAGATCCCCCTTGCTCTCTCCTGCCGCAGCCTGGGGAGGAGGAACATCCCCAAGGGAGAAGCTGATGCCCCAGCGCTGGCAGATGCTCTCCACGATGGGCAGCATCGTTCCTGCAGCAGGGAGGCAGCAGGGCAGGGCAGATCCCACGAGGAGGCAGGGAAGCGTGATGCTGAGATCAGCCTTGCCGGCCGACCTCGTGCGAGCCCCTTGGCTTGGGTTGGAGTTCCCTCTGGAAGGAGAAAGGCGTCACCAGAGCGTCACTGGACCTTTCAAACCTCTAGAGCAGCACCTGGAGGGCGTCACTGGTGCTGGTTTTTCCATTCAAGGAACCACCCTCATTAACACAGGGAGCGCAGCCCTAGAAATAAAAGCGGCGCCTCCTGATTAATTATTGAAAGGGGGAGTCTGGGGAGGAAGGGAGGGCAGGGGAGCTGAAGTGGCCAGTCAGCATCTGTGAGAGGTGCAAAGATAAATGAAACGAGAGAGCAGATAAGCGCATACAAATCAGCTCACATCTGTACCCCTAATACATCTCTTTCAAAGCGCTTGTGTCATCAGATGGTGGGTGCAGCCTCGCAGGTCAGCTGTCCTGATTCAATTAGGTTCACCTTAGCAGGCGCTGGGGGAATTTGCTCCAGCAGGGCTGTTCTCCAGCCTGCCATGGACCAGTGTTTTCCCCTTGCTCCAACCCCATGGAGGTATTTGGGGAAGCCGTCGGAGCCTCTGTATGAGTCTGGTTGTCTTTGGGGCAGCAAAGCAAGGGGAACTCGTACCAGAGTGGTGGGGATGAGCAGAGGAGAGCAGTAGAGGCAGGAGCAGGAGACCCATGGGAGGACCACGAGCATGTGCTCTTCACCTTGAAGGGGACACCTTCCCCCAAACCACCCCCCCCCCCGACCCTACATGGGAAGCAACATCCGTGGCTCGTCCCTCCAGCACCCCGTGGGGCAAATCCAGCTCCCAGCATCCTGCATCTTTCCCCAACCCAAACATCCCAACCCATCCAGCGCAACCAGAGGAGGGCAGCCCCGAAAAAACAGGGGCAGAGATTCCTCAGGGAAATCCTCTTCCCTCTGATTTACCTGTCAGTTGTTTTGGGAGGGTTATTTTTTTTTATTTTTTTTTTCTCCAGGCTGCTGCCTGCCCTTTCTTTCCCTTCCCCCAAAGAGCGAGCAGAGTTTCTCACCACCTGACAGCATCTCCTGTCTTTCCCACCCGCTCCAGAGTGGCAGGTTGCCAGATGGTGCCCCATTAGGTCACATTTGCTCATTGTTTGGCAAACAGCGGCTTAATTCAAGTGCTGAGTTGACAGCTTGTTCTCCAAGACAATTTGCAAGTTGCAGTGTTGCAAATGCCAGCTTGGCTTTTCAGGGTAATGTTATTTCAGCTGCCTTCAAGGGATAAAGTTCTCTTTGATTGGAAAAAAAAAAAAAAAAATAAGAAGAGGGTGAAAGTGGGAGGAAGCTGAAAAGGTTTTCGGTGGTTTTGATGTGGAAGGACCAGCGGTGGTGGTTGGCAAGCGTTCAGGAAGGGGCTGCTCTCCTGGCACTGAGGTTCTCCATGTCCCATCCCTCCTATGACTGAGGTCTTACACCCATGCCCCACAATATTAAGGAAGGAGGAATCCCTTTCACAGGGAAATAGCAATTTTGGTTTATTTTGGAAAGGTTTCTGTGGGGATATACGTACACCAAAGGTGTCACCTCCAAAACCTGTGGTTATAACCCTGTCCTGGTTTGGGGTAAAACAGAACCAGTTCTCTATTCAGTACTTTTACTTTTCAGCTAAGCCTTTTTTAATGTTACATCCTGGAGGATGATGTAGGGGTGATGTGGATGATTCCAAGGACAAGTGCATGTCCCTCCTAAAGTCACGGGCAGCAGCAGCCTATGGCCTGCTGTCCCTGGGCACCACAAGCTGGGCGAGCGAGTCTCCACCATCATACACCTGTAAATGGCAAACAACTCCATGATGATGCTTGTGCTTCTCCAACAGGTGGGCGAAAAAAGGCCAGGTTATAAAGGAAGCATCCGGTGACTTCTATGAAACCATCGTGGACCACACCTTCTTCTTCGAGCCCGTCTCCTGCGAGGTCACCAACGCACTGGGCAGCACAAACATCAGCAGGACTGTGGATGTCTACTGTAAGTAATGTGTCAGCTTGAGACTGTCTTCCCAGGGCTAAGCAGGGCCAGCAGAGCTGCTGAAAATTAACAGGAAGGGACACGGGTTAGATCTGACTCACCCAGGGTGGCCAGGACTTTCTGGGCTCAGATTTTGTAAATGCTCTTGTGGTGGGACCCATGGTTTCCTCCTACCTTACGAGTGCACAGCTCATGGTGGTGGCCCCTGGGGAGCTGGTCGTTCTGGGGTTACAGCAGGCAACTTCATCTTCATCTGGGGGTCTTATGTGGCTGTGACCCATAGGTCGATCAAGACCTCCTGTTGCCTTCTCTGACACAGTGGACTCTTTGGTTTGAGGGTTTCTGGTTGACACAGGTCATCACTGTCAGTAACTTTTGTCTCCTCTCTGCAGTTGGGCCCAGGATGGCGACAGAACCGCAGTCCCTTCTCGTTGACCTGGGCTCGGACGCAGTCTTCAACTGTGCCTGGACCGGGAACCCGTCTCTGACCATCGTCTGGATGAAGCGAGGCTCAGGCGTGGTAAGAATCGCTGCCGGGGCAGTGGGGAATGGCACATTTGGGGCATGAAACACTGTATGAAGCTCCCCATCCGGGAGCAAAGCCCATACCCACGGGCTGGGAGCTCCTGGCTGGACAAACATTGAACCTGCGAGGCTCCTCCAAATGCACTGGACAACATGGCATTGCAGAGCAATGGGTCACAGGCTGTGGATCTGCAAGGCTGTGGGTCTAGAGAACAGGTGGAGTGGCTGAAGGAGGGTAGACCTTCTCACTCCCTACAACTCCCTGAAAGGAGGGTGTAACCAAGGGGATCGGTCTCTTCTCCCAAGTAACAAGTGATAGGACAAGAGGAAATGGCCTCAAGTTGCTCCAGAGGAGGTTTTGGATGGATATTTGGGGGACTTTATTCACTGAAAGGGTTATCAAATGTTGGAAGAGGCTGCCCAGGGCAGTGGTGGAGTCACCATCCCTGGAGGGATCTAAAGGTCGGGCAGACGTGGTGCTGAGGGTTAGTGGTGGTTTGGGCATTGTTAGGTTGATGGTTGGTCTCCATGATCTGAAAGGTCCCTTCCAACCTGGTCAATTCTGCGATTCTATGATTAAGCAGTGTAGGCTTTACTGTATTTGTAATATTTTGGATAGGGTACAAACGTGTGTGAATCCCCGAGGCATTTGGGTGGCAGGTTGGAAAGTTGGGCCTGGAGTCCCCTTTGGGAGAGGCAAAGGGAAAAGCAGACTCCTGAAGATCAGTGCCACCGCTGCAGCAGAGGAATGGAGGCAGTGAGTTGTCTGACCCTGCCCCTGCGCA
>QJSC01002443.1:10796-34619 GCA_003697955.1 Calidris pygmaea | reverse complement strand
TAGGCTTTACTGTATTTGTAATATTTTGGATAGGGTACAAACGTGTGTGAATCCCCGAGGCATTTGGGTGGCAGGTTGGAAAGTTGGGCCTGGAGTCCCCTTTGGGAGAGGCAAAGGGAAAAGCAGACTCCTGAAGATCAGTGCCACCGCTGCAGCAGAGGAATGGAGGCAGTGAGTTGTCTGACCCTGCCCCTGCGCATGCAGCTCTCGCCCGCAGGAGATGTTTGCAGAGGAGTCCTAGTAGGAGGAAAATCAATTCCCATGACAATGAGCTGGGTTGAACAGAGGTCAGAGCATCACTTAACCTCTCACTGACGGGTAGCCCTTCTGCAAATCGCCTGCGCGTGGTCCTTTCTGAGATGGTACCTCCTTTCTGGGATGGTCCTTCGTTTCTGGGATCGTCCTTCCTTTCTGGGATGGTACCTCCTTTCTGGAATGGTCCTTTCTGGGATTGTACCTCCTTTCTGGAATGGTCCTTCATTTCTGGGATGGTCCTTCCTTTCTGGGATGGTACCTCCTTTCTGGGATGGTCCTTCATTTCTGGGATAGTTCTTCCTTTCTGGGATGGTACCTCCTTTCTGGAATGGTCCTTCATTTCTGGGATGGTCCTTCCTTTCTGGGATGGTACNACATCCTGACACGCTCACCCCAGCTCCCCTCCACTGCAGGCTGGAGGCTGCTCAAGGTTGGGGGGAGTCTGGATCTGGTCCAGGGGACTTTGTTATGTCTCTTTAGTCCTGAAAAGCGTAAGGAGCTTTGCAAATACCAAGTGTGGCTCAGTCAGGAGGCAGGAGATACTCGGATCCCCTTTTTACAGACAGAAGGGCTGAGCAAAGCCACATGAAGGAGCTAAAGGAAGGCTGAGAGGTGAAACTCTCCAGGGTTTGAGTCTGAAAAACATCTTTCGGCTTCATCTGGGCAGATGGATCCTGAAGTCAATGAGGCAAAGCTGGGCTGACACAGCTCGAGGCAAGGTATCATCAGAGCTGGACAGGCACAGGAGGGAGAGGAAGGGGCTGAGTTGCTCCCCAGGCACAGACCCAGGAGGGGAGCAGGCATCGAGGCGTTCACTGCTGGGGGACTTTTTCCAAAGCATAATGACCTCGGCAAAGGCCATCTCCTGGGAAATAATTATAGACTTGGGAGAGCTGATGGCTCGAATCAGCTAAGGAATCCCAGCGGGTCAATAATCCCTGGGTGGTTTCCCATCCTGCAGCTGCAGTTGTTGTTTCTCTGGATTATTAGCATTTTATAGGCAACGCTCTCACACCGTGAACTGCTATTTCGTTTTCCCAACGCCGCTGGAGCGGGCAGGGTGGCTGAAAGGAGCCACGGACAGTGAGGATGAGGGTTTCCTGACCTTCCTCATCCAGCCCAAGCCAGCATCAGGGCTTGTCTTCACTAAAGGCAGTGCCCAGGCAGCACGCAGGCTTCGACCTTTTTATTTGGCTTCCTCTAGCTGACTTGGAGCATCTCAGGACAGAGAGGTCTAACCCAGCAGAGATGCTTGTGCTGGCCAACAGAGCCACCTCCATCTCCCCCAAGGTGTCCTGGCAGGGGATGCTGCTTCGTAAAACCCCTCAGCCCCAGCCGTTGTGGTGGGATGTGGGGTCAGGGAGGCTTTTTTCCCCACCCCCTCTACTTTCAGAGCCAGCTCAGGCTCCCACAAAAATCCCCTTCTTTCCTACTACTTTCCCATAAGGAAACAAATCAGAGACACAAGAGGGGATGAGGCCAAGTAAGGAAAGGCATTTGCATGGAAATTCTCACCATCGATGCTAAAACAGTGGGTTTAAAAGGCGTCTGAAGCTCGTTGTCTCTGTCACTCGCCAGGTTAGGGGTCAGACCCCCATCTTCCTGCTAAGGGAGACCCAGATCCGTGTCCTACCACCACTCAGGGCTTTGCGTGAGCACGAATTCCCGGAGGCATTGGCTGTGGGAGCACAAACCAGCAGAGCTTCGGGGGGTGTCACCCAGCAAGGGGGTGCTGGAAGGAAGGAGATGTGATGGGGTGGGAGAGAGAGACCAGGGCACCCGGGAGGAATCAGCCTCCAGGCACGAGGTTTCCAGCACGGAATTGCACGGCTCCAAAAACCCCTATTTGTTTTAGACCGGCCGCATGTTTTTTAAATACCACCAGTGTTGGGATTCTGCTGACAGCCACAGCCAGATCCCTCTGCTTCAGCAATTTTCAAGGTTTAATAAAGCTGCTAATTGCGCTGCCAGGGCAGGAGGGCAGCATGGCTGGTAGCCACGTTGCAGCCGGTCTATGGGGAGGGCTTGCCAAAAGCAGCTGAGATTTCCAGACCCATTTCCCAAGGGGGCTGCCAGCTCTCCAGGTTGGTCTCCCACCACTTCTGGGTTTGAAACCCCCAAGTCAATCCTGGCAGCCTCCCCTGCACCCATGAAGATGGAAATTCAAGTGTGGAGTGTGGTTCTCTCAAAGGCTTCTCTGCTCCCAGTCACAAGGCTCTTGTGTCACTGCTGCCACCGATATTTTTCTCTTGTATCTTGAACTTCTTACAACACTGCAGTTTGTAAAAATTCAAATGAATAGGAACAAGTCTTATATCCCCCCCCCAAAAAAAAAAAAAACAGGCCATTTCTTTATTCCTTGGTCAACAGCAATAAATGATGTTTCCATGCCACGACAGGCTTTTGGACTCATCTGCTTTGTTTTCTCTGGGCTGCCCTCGAGCTCGTAACGCACGTCTCTTGTTCTACTTCCCATCAGCCCCCCCTGAAAGCAACCCCCCTCCTCTCTTCCAGGTCCTGAGCAACGAGAACAAGCTGACCCTGAAGTCCGTGCGCCAGGAAGATGCTGGGAAATACGTGTGCCGAGCCGTGGTGCCGCGGGTGGGCGCGGGGGAACGGGAGGTGACGCTCACCGTCAACGGTACCTCTTCCTTCCCTACTGCTGTTCCATCCTGCCGTCTTCGTTCCCGTTGCTCTGACACCTCACCTTCCCCCAGCATCCCCTCGGATATCTGCTTTCAGAGCAAATCCCACCCGCAGTTGGATCAGGGAGGGTCCTGCCCTCTGCAGGCAATAGGAGTAAATTGGATTTTATATTCATTTGCCTGGAGATGCATGGGTTAAAGTTAAAAAAAAAAAAAAAAATCAACATTATCCAAGACCTGCTTGGTTCCTTATTATCAACAGGGGTTTATTGAGTAGTTGGGAGCCGGCGTCTTTAAATCTTTAATAGATTTATCTTGCAAAACCCTTGCAAGGTCGGAGAGCGCTGTTGTCTCTGTTGTACAGCCAGAGAGCTGGGAATTGAGCTGGGATCCGAGACCAGCAGCTTAATCACGCCGGCAGAGCCCACGTGAGGATACCTGCGAGGGACACCAGGGCTCTACAGCTCCTCCACGGCTGCTCGGGGCTCACCCAGCACCATCCCAGGATGCGACCCGGACCCTCACTCACTCCCGGGAGCTGGGAAACACTCCAGAGCCCTGGAGTTTAACGACGACCTGGCCAGGACCCCAAAGCAGCCAATAATGAATTTCAGCCTAAATATGGAAGGGAAAGAGCCAGGCAGGCTGCAAATGGTAGAAAGAAGAGTATGAATTTTGCATTGTCTCTCACTCGTAGGACAAACTGGCAGGCTTCAGTCGCCGCTCACTGTCACGAAGAGAAGAAAATAAGCAAGGAAGCAGCAGAGGCGGCGGCAAGCGTTCATTTTCAATGCAGATAGCGCTGGGAAGGGAAGTCAAGGGCAACGCAGCAGGGGGCTGAAAACCAACCCCTCCCTCGACTTCTCCCCAAGAGCCTGCATGCTCCTTCCCCGGCGGCTGCTGGGTTTTAATTACAATTAAGCTAGCTCCTGGAAAACAAAGCAACAAATTAGCACAAACAAAGAACCTGCTCCTTTCCTGACACCTACCAGGCACGCGGCCACCTTGAGCGCAGAGCAAAGCGCTCGGCAGGCTCAGGGTGGAAAAGCTTCTCTTGAGAGCTTTGCAGCTTACGCTGCCATGGAGCTTTTTGCCTTAGCGAGGAAATCCATGCCATGAGGTTCAACGCTCAGCTTTGAGCATCTCCTGGGAGCCAACTGCCTGCAGCATCCCGTCCCGCTGGGACGTGCTGCTGGGGCTTGGTGCAACCTCAAGGTGCAACCTCACTGGGACACACCATCACAAGCGTTGGACGCTACGCCAAGGCAGAATCCCACGTCTCCAGGTCGAGATGGGTCTCCGAGCAAGGAGAACCAAGGTGGGCAAGCTTGTCAGGGTGTCTCCAAGCCTGACATCCACCAAGTGTTTGGCATCCCGTCCCGCAGCTGGAGCAGCCCTGCAGCTCCGGGAGCACGGCACGATGTGTCTAATCCAGCTAATGAATTCTGCTGGAAGTCTTTTCTGCTGTAATTGGAGAGGGGAGTTGAACGCCTCCTATTTTCAAGTGATTTTAAATCCAGAGGGTGATACAATTGTCTTGGTATTTCCAGGTGCCTTTCTCCGCGGGCTGGGATTCGTCACAGTAAAATTAAGCGTTTAGAAGTGCCTGTTCTGGGCTGGCAGCAGAGACTCTGATCGGCGCACACAGGCTCTGGAGGAGCTGATTCATCCCACCAAAAGCATAGACGTCCTGACCGAGGGATCTTCATCTGACCCAACCTGAGCCTCCAATCCCATCTCTAGCAGGCCGTCCACTCTCAACCGATCTCAACACTCTCAGCCCATCACTCTCAAATCCCATGACGCTGGGGTGGGAGAGCATCCTCCTGCCCTCGTTGCCATCAGGTCTCACTGCCCTCCCCACCGCCAGCCTCGCCGGCCAGGTCTGTGGTTGCAGAGAGCAGCCCATCCCCGAGCCAGAGCGCGAGGCCACCAGCCTGAAAGGAAGCAGATATGATTCAGAATCTCGTTAACGGGAAGGAGGATTATGCAAACGAGCAGCGTTTGGCAGGGCTGGAGCAGCAGAGGCAAGAAGGAAGCGGGGAATGGTTGGTGCCATCATAAATCAGCAGTAGTCGGATTTACGGCCCCGGCACGAGCCAAAGCCTCTCGATGCTCCTGAATGCGAGAACAAGCCTAGTTGAAGCTCTCACCCCAGTAGTAGCACCCCAAAATCACCTTCACAACAGGATTGACTGGGGTATGGTCTGTCGATGCATCATCCAGACTTGGCAGGAGCTGCTGAGCAGGGACCACCACCCCTGCTCATCGTGGTCCGCAAGAAAAGGTTTGTTAGAAGGGCTGGACAACCCCTGGTGGCTAATTCAGGATTTAGTTTGCCTGGGATTCACCCCAACAAGCAAGCCGAGCCTGCTAGAGAGCTGGGAGCAGATCTGGGTCAGGAGAACATCACGGTGTCCCCTCAACTCATGCCTGCAGCAGCCCATTGAGGGCTTCACCAAGAGCGTCTCCACCACTGCTGGAGATGGGGGCCTTGGGATGGTCCATGGCAGTAGAAACCAGCCCAGGGCTTCTGCAGGAGGCAAGGAGTTAAACCAAACTTTCCTGCCAAACCATTTCCAACGCTGTGAGGGCTTGGGAGGAAAGGTTTGGATGGACTCAAGCAGGCTGGAGAAGTGGAGGCCACCCATTCATTCCTCCAAGGCTCCCGAGTCAGCAAGCTGCCTTCTCTTTTGTGCGAGCCGCCAAGACCGCACAAATAAATTGGCACCGGTGCGCTAAAAATAACCCCAACCAATAGCTCCATCATTTATATCCATAGCAACATTGTTTAAAGCCTTTTTCCTGCCCGTGGGCTGTCTCACACTTAGCGCTGAATGCCAAGCGGAGATTGGCAGCTCTCATAAGGAGCCAGAGCCTGGTGGAGAATCAAACACCGGCCCCGAATGTGAAGAGGCTGCAACTCCATGCTATTATTTCTGGGCATGTTCATCTCACAAATGGTCTTTAGTCATAGGCTATTATCATGATGATAAGCCTTCGACTCTGAACTCCTAAAGCAATAATAAAACCCAAAGCCGTTGGCATTTGTGCCATTTAAAATCCACTCTCCTTGGGGAAAATGATCCTTTTAATGATTATTAAGCCATTTTTCTCTAGCGTCACCCAGTCTTGGAGTGCTTCCAGAATTTATAAGTAACATACAACTGTTGAAATAGAAAGAAGATGACTTTTCTTTTATTACTTAGGCCTGGCCTACAGAACCCATCGCTGCTTTTGCCTCCATTGGATTTGGCTTCATCAGTGGTCAGGGCAGGCGAGCAGGAGGATCACCCAGCAGATGTTTAGCTAACCAAAAAGCTCATCCCACATGCCTTGTGCCACCCTTGGAGGACGAGAGGACCAGGTGGGTCCCCATCACGTGTCCCATCCAGGAGAAAGAAGCCCCAGCACACATTTAGGGCCATCCCTTGGCTGTTGGCACGGTTCTGCTCCTGCACCAGGCGTGGGGAAGGAAGGCTGAGGCCAGCTCATGGTGCCACCTTGGCCAAACTTGGATAGAGGAATTTCAGGAGGGCAAGGTGCCACTTGCATCCTCCTGAAGGGAGGCAAAGCAAGGAATCAACAGAACTCTCCTGAGATCCCGGCCAGCACTTCTGACAGATGGGCTTTCAGAGAT
Source organism: Calidris pygmaea (assembly GCA_003697955.1). Classification (NCBI taxonomy): domain Eukaryota; kingdom Metazoa; phylum Chordata; class Aves; order Charadriiformes; family Scolopacidae; genus Calidris; species Calidris pygmaea. Next base: position 28,079 of record QJSC01002443.1, on the reverse strand, counting down.
GGATGAGGATACGTGCCTTGGGAGCATCTTGAAGAAGAGCATTTGGCCAGAAAACCACAAGATGTCTTTTGTTTTTCTGATAAAAAGGGGCACCAAATTTTACCCTAACGTACAGCTATGACCATTACATCAAACCAAGTCCTGACCTTCTCCTTCACACGCAGTTCCTGCTATTACCAATTTGGACGGTGGCTCACTTTCGGCAGTGATTTTCTGAGCTGCCAGACCCGTGTTTCTGGTCGCTGGTCAGTGAAGGGCACTTCACTGGGCTGGTCCAGGCATCTCGCCTTGGGGCATCACGGGGAAGGAAGAATTTGATGGGGATTGTTTGGGAGGTGTGGAAGTTTGGTGCAGAGAGGTGTTACGGGGATGATTGCAATAGGCAATTGTACATAGGAGTGCACAAGAGCAAAGAATTTTGGTATATTTTCGTGCATTCTGTAAATTCATAACTGGGTGATTTGGATGAGAATCAGCCAGGAATACCCAGGCAAATCTGTTTCTTCCCACTTTACCCCAAGTTCCTGAGACTTTCCTTGGAGGAACACCTCATCTGTGGTGGGAAAGGAAACAAAAAGGGGAAAAGTTTCTCAGATCCACAAAGGATGGATGGATGGATGGATGGATGGATGGATGGGAGAGAATATGAGCACATCAAGCTGTCCTGGTCTGGCCATCCCGGAGACCTGGGCTCAAGACCCTGCTGAGGGTGTCCCCAGCAGTATTTTGACCTCTTGTAGCAACTCCTGTTGCAGGTTTCCCACTTTGCATGGCCAGGATGGAGCCCAGTGGTGTCTGCAGCCTGTTGGCACATCGCTCCGCACACGGCATGACCACGGGGCTGTGTTTCCCGACAAACCCAGTTAAATAAAAACCAGGAATGCCAACCCAGAGTGAACATCCAAGAGACCTGAGATGGGGTGAGGGGGGATCTGCCTCTTCCCTGCATCCTGCTGCCTGCATCCCGCTGCCTGCCTGCTCCCTGCCTGCCGCCCGCCTTGCTGCTCTTTTCTTTCCTGCCAGCAACAAGACGCTCGCAGAAATGCAAATCTGCTTTAATTAAGGAGGCTGAGAAACAACAATTAGGATCCCAGCTCTTACGCTGCTCCCACGGGGTGATCCCCTCTTCAGGGGGCTGTCGGAAGAGCAGGGGACGTGCTGATCCCACCAAGCTGCCCTCTTCTCTCCTCTCCAACCCCTTTTCTCCCAACTCAGGAGGTCCACGAAGGCAGGACGAGGACATTTCCCTTCAGAAGCTGGCTCAGCCAATGCGTTCAGCCTCATGTCACTCAGGGAGAGCCTTCCCCAGCCAGGCTGAGCTCCCTCGTCATCCAAATGGTGCAAGAAAGCCCAGCTGATGGGATCCAAAGGTTTTTTCCAGCAGAAGTTTCTCCCCCACATTGTTGATTGCAGGTCCCTGACAGGTGGCTTGCAGGTGGCAGCTGCCCATCAGTGCTTCCTTCTGCCCTCCTACCTCTTCCTCAAGCCCCTGGGGAGCAATTAGTGTGATGGTTGCTTAACAAATCTGGGAGAGCACAGGAGAGGAACACCAGGTGTTCTTCCTTGTGGAAGAAACAGCCCTTCTCAGATGGCCAGGTCCACCAAGGAGATTTCCACAGGGTGATTTAATCACCATTTATCACCAGGGATGTGGGATCAGAGGTGGGGACACCCTGATGCTTTGTAGGGGCTTTGCAGATAACCAGCAGAGCCTTGAAGTAAAGGCTTTAAGGCTCTTCTGGAGGCAAGGGAGCTGTTGCTCCATCCTTCCTCCTCAAAGAGGACCCTGATGTCCCTTCATGGCCCTGCTAACACTCCCCCATTGCCACCAGTACCTTCTATTGCAGCCACCCACAAGAGATGCCAGCAGCCCTCTCCTCTCTCTTGCAGGGCCACCCATCATCTCCAGCACCCAGACGCAGCACGCCCTGCATGGCCAGAAAGGGCAGATCAAGTGCTTCATCCGCAGCACCCCACCACCAGACCGAATTGTGAGTAGCGTCCCATGGGGCACGATGGGTGCCTTGAGCACCTCAGGGTGCCCGACGGCGGGCAAACCTGTCCCAGGCTGACCCTTCTCTTGCTTGGCAGGCATGGTCTTGGAAGGAGAACGTCCTGGAGTCTGGGACCTCTGGGCGCTACACCGTAGAGACGGTCAGCACGGACGAAGGTGTCATCTCCACGCTTACCATCAGCAACATCGTCCGGGCCGATTTCCAAACCATTTACAACTGCACCGCCTGGAACAGCTTCGGCTCCGACACGGAGATCATCCGGCTCAAAGAGCAAGGTGGGCATCGCTGAGGAGCCAGGGGTGGGGGGGGCTGTTGGGTGGCAGGAATTAGCACCTGGCCAGGCTGGAAGAGTGGGGAGATGCTGTGAGAGGCAGGAGATGCTCAGAAAAGCTCTTGGGATGTCAAAGAGGAAGCTAGGAAGGGCAGTGAAAACGCCCTTCACGCTGGCTGTAGGATTGCATCCTTGGGGTGCCTGGTCCTGGTAGTGGTGGGACGTGGGATGAGCCCTGCATAGTCTCTGCTTGATACAGGACTGCCCCGCTTTGCTGGTCCTCCTGAGGTTGGAGGGCACGGACTGGTCCTGCACCCCTCGCTGCCTGCCCCAAGGCACAAGCTGATGCCACTGCCACCCCCCGGAGGATCATTTATAATCTCAGAGGAACAGGAACGGCGGCTCCTACCAGACCCCACTGCTCCACGATGATGGGAGTGAGCGGGAGGAAGGCGTTTGGGGCTGGTGGTAGCCCTCCACCCTGGCCACCAGCCTCTCCTGTGCTCTCCCAGATGTGTTAAGCGTGTGTTTTGCAGGGCTGAGCTTCCCCACCCAGCCTCAAAGGCACCTCGAGCCCTTCCCAAGGGATGGCCAGGGGATTTCCACTCTCGGGGCTCTCCATAGCAAGGGAGGGAGATGGCTTTTGTGAGGAACACTTGGCTCCTGGAGGGACTCCAGTTCTCTTCTATTTTATTAAATGCCAGGGCAGGCAGGTGGATTGTTCTCATTAAGCCGTGATTTATAGGCGAGGCTGCCGTCCAGATTAAATCAGAGCTAAATGAACCCCTTAAAATTAGCCTTGGGCTTCTTCCAATGCAAACAGAGCCAGTGGTTTTTCCAGGTCGTCTGCCAGCCAGCGGGAGCGCTCAGCGGCGGGGCTGGGTCCCCCGGCGGAGGGTGGCCGGGCAGCCCGGCTGGGTCAGAACCGGCACCGCAGCATCGCAACTCCCTGCATCCCAGATCCGAGCATCCCCCGGCTAGGGCAAGCCCAGGGGACATCCCCTGCCCTGGGCAAGGGGGACCGCCGTTAGGGTGGCTGAGGATGCCGTAGGGTGGCAGAGGACATCCCCTTCACGGGGGCAGGAGTCGGGCTGAGCGCTCAGGAAGGCTGAGGTGTGCGCTTGGGCTGTGCAAGGCTGTGGACACTTGCTTTATTTTCAAACAGGTACGGAAATGAAATCAGGAGCTGGTATTCAAGCAGGTATGGAAATCCTGAGCTGACGGTGAATGCGAATTGTCCCCAGCCGTTACCACAACCGAGGACTCCACGTCCTCCTCCTCCTGGCCCGGAGGCTTCCCAGCAGGGCAGGATGGGGCGTAGGGATGCTGCAGGGCAGGGATTGGGGCAGGGGCTGGGAAGCCGGAGCGGTCCAGCCCCCAGCTCTGCCACCGACCCGCTCTGCAAACCACCCAACGCTGCTTTTCTGCGCCCCCGGCTCCCCAGAACAGAGAGGGGGATGATATTACGCAGCCACATTTTATAGGGGCCAATTAAGCGCTGTTTGGGGGCAAAAAAAAAAAAAAAAAGAGGGAGAAGTAGAAGTTTCCAGGGTCGTTTGCAGACATCGGGCTGGTCTCAGCATCCCGGGAGAGCGCTCGCCAGCGTCTATCACAGCCAGGGCAGGGCCGAAAGGATATTTGGGTAGATGCTGCAGGACGTGCTGCCTCATCCTCTCAGGGCTCACGGGGGGAGCACGTAGCCAGCAAACTGCTCCTCGTCAGCTCACCCTTGTCTCTGGGACACAATTTACCATCCCAGCGCTTTTCCCTGTCGCTGCCCCTTTGCAGTCACATCTTTTTTGCAGTCACATCTTTTTTGCAGTCACATCTTTTTTGCAGCCCAGGAGAGCCCCAAGTGCTTTCACCACCCCATGCCCTGCATGATCCTCCATCACCTTCAACCTCCATCGTCATCGTCATCCACCATCTCTACCTGCTTCTCACTCAGCTCTGCATCGCAGATCCCACTGCCCCAAAGCTGAGAGCTCAGGGGACTTCAATGTCCTGTCCCTTCACCCTTTGGCTCCATGGTCCTCTGGGAGATCCAAGCACTTGCAAAAATCCCACAAGGAGTTACCACCACTGGCAGGAACACTCCCTAGCAGGTGGCCTCAGGCTCCCCAGAGAAGAAAATCCCAGTTTCTTCTTGCTGTGGCTCAGCTGGTGTGTTGGAGGATGCTGGGTTTAGGATGAGCTCCTTGGTGCAGTTGGAACCAGCTCCATCTCAAGGCTGCAGAGCACCTGGGGGACTTGCCTTTTCACCCCAGGGGAATTCCTGCACCAAAGTGGTGAGCCTTCTCGGCAGGTTTGGTGGTCTACTCAGAAGTGACTCACGTCACCAGTGGCCCAGCTTGAGCGACAAGTGACACATCAAGGGACCAGCACGCCCAGGCAGAAAATTCATGAGCAGGTCCGAAACTGAAAAGCATCAGCACAAACCACTACTGAATCTCTTGAAACAACAAGCTAAGCAGGGAAGATTAAAGGCTCTTTTTAGATCAAATGTGAACTGAAGAGGCTAAGCTCAACCAGCACCATTTTTTTATCACCCTGTGTTTCTCAAAGTAAGGCTCAGGACCCACAAGACCCCACGGCCACCGCTAAAGGATAAACACAAATGTGCTTTTATAGCTCCCCTGCTCCAGCTGGGATAGATAGCAATGAAGAAACCCTCTGCTGACTACACAGGAAGGTTGCTGGTGGAATTATGACTCCTCCCAGTCCCACCAGTAAGGACGTGTGCCCCTTAGGGAGGTGGTACGACACAGGCAGGTTCTGTGATCTCAGGTCCAGGATGAAATTCGTGGTCGACACCAGTTCCATGCAAGTGGACAAGGAGAAATGGTTTCCTTATCACCCCGTCAAGTGTCAGCCATCAGGCTGCTGGGCTCTGCTTCTCAGCTAGATCACCCATGTGTCCCCAAGCCTGTCCCCAGCGGCGTTCGTGTCCCCTATCTGCACGGACAAGGAGGAAAGCGGACCACCTCTCAGCATCCATTTTTCCCTAAATCCATCCCATCCCTTTCCAGGGTAGAGGCCCCAAGGAGAAAACACCCATTGGAGGTGTGCGGGAGTGTGAGGACACACTCACCTGGCTTAGCTGGCCATCTTGGGAAGGGTTACCCCTCTTTTGGCCCACTGTGGGTTCACAAGAGCCTATGGGGTACACAGAAAGAACAGGTATGGGGACCTATAGATACCTGCTGCTTTTGGCGAGAGGGTCTTGAGGATGCAGTTCATCATCCCGGCCAACGAAGGTGGTTTGTGGTACCCACAGGTGGGTGCCCTGCGAGTGGGAGGGCTGCCTGGCAGTGACCCAGAGAGCAGGCACCGACCCAACACTCCCCGTTAAGCAGGAGCTGTGCTTTGAGGAACCGAGCGGGGAGATAACGAGGCTCCTGGGCTGCAAAATCCGACCCTCCTAAACGTGATTTCAGCTTCCACCCTCCCCGCGACCGGCGCAAATAAATCAGCTTCGCTGGCTGAGCCGCAGCCTGAAACCCCCGCTGGGAACCCGGCTCTAAAGTTATTGTGGGGAGAAGGAGGGGAGAGCTCTGCGGCCAGCTCTGCTGCCCCCACACACACATCCCACCCCGCAGCCCCCCAACCCCCCGCAGCCGCCTGGGCTCCGCTGTCCCCGGCACAATCCCAGTCCTTGGAGCACCCTCCGGAGGGATGAACCGAGGGAGAAGGCAGAAGATTGGGCTGTAAAAACAGGCTCTTGGGTTAATTCATCCAAAATGCATTTACCAGCTGAGCTACCACCTCGCCCGCAGGCTTGTGCCCGACCCCATCCCTCCATCCCGGCTCCGACCTGTCTCCCAGCCTGCTCTGATGCCATTTCTTTTCTTAATAATACTAACACTCCGCCTTCTTTCGCGCTTCTCATCCTTCAGAGACCCTCATTCGTTAGCCCGCAGGGTGCTATCCAGAGCAGTTGGTAGCCCGCTCTTCTGGCTCCCTCCTCTTCTCTCCCTCCCAGGGGAAACTGAGGCACAGAGAGGTCAGGGCTTTGCACAGATTGCAGCACGTGCCAGTGTCCCATGGGCAGCCCCTGCCGGCATCACCCGCACAGGGATGAGGGAGCGGGGAAGGAGGTCCATTTGGCCCCAAAACCCTCCCCAGGCTCATCACCGAGCCGCTTTCCAGTAGCCGGGGGTGGGTCCCTTGGGGGGAAAAGCCGCCTTCCTCTCCGACCTTCATCCCGGCTTCATGCTCCCTCTCCTTCCTCTTGCAGAGTCGGTGCCGATGGCGGTGATCATCGGAGTGGCCGTGGGGGCCGGCGTGGCGTTCCTGGTGCTGATGGCCACCATCGTCGCCTTCTGCTGCGCCCGCTCCCAGAGGAGTAAGTGTCTCCCCCGGCCCCACTTCGGGCAGGGCTGGGGTGGAAACCTGGCTTGGGGGGCGGGGGGTGGATAGGATGGCTTGGAAAGAAATTAGAGGTTGAATTTACCGATGCGGCACCAGCTCAGTCTGCTCCTCGTGGTGGTCCACCAAATGGTTGGCATCACTAACGGCAGCCCTGGGGGAAAAGGAAAGGGTTTTGGAGCACGGGGGAAAACAAGGCAGGGTAAACACTAACTGGGAGGCGAGCAGAGATGTCTTAGGGACAAAGGGACCTGCTTTGAATCCCTCCCTTGGAGAAATCCTGATGTCCAAGAGCGAGAAGCATCCTCACCGCGCCACGTCGGTGCTTAAAAACCCTCCTTGGTTCGTGCTCTCTGTTCTGCTTCGGGTTCAAGTGCATTTTCTTGATGTAAAACGTGGGTTTCCAAGTGGGAAATTAGAGCCAGCTGAGGGGTTTTACGTGGGGCACGTGGGTTTTGAAGCCCGGCTGCGGTGGGAATAGACGTTAAAGCGGCATTAGAGACGCAGGTAGAGGAGAGGGAGGGGTGAACAGCGTGGCATCGTGCTGCTTCATTAAAAAAAAACACACCGGGAAATGAAAGGAGGATTGTTGGCTAAATGAAAAGACATCAAACCAGGAGGGAGAAGAGCGTGATTGTCTGGAGCATCTCAGGCCACGGGGGAGAAGAGGAGACACTCGGTGGTGTTCCCGGCTCGGGGGACGCCAAGCTCTCTGTGCCTGTGCCAGGAAACCCAGTCACTTCTCTTTTCTGCTTATTCCCCCCCCCCCATTTCTCTTGATCGTCTGCAAAAGCAATCAAAGACTCCGGGCTCCTCCTGAATTTGGGTATGAACGCACGGCCTCCCGCAGCAGAAATGTGTTTAATTTTAAGAGCGATAATGACGCCTCTCCCTGGTTTATCCCCTGGTTTTTTTGAACTCTCGGAGCCTCCAGTAACAAATGAAATGGGGGGCAGTCATTAATCCTGCTTTGGGGGGGCGGGGATTGCTGATGGATGGGACCCAAGATGGGGTCAATTCAATACTGTGGAGATCACCTGAAGAAAGCAGGGGCCGAGCCGTGTTTCCATGTCAATGGTCGGGCTAAATTGGCCGCCCTTTCCCCACTCCTCGTTTGGAGCCGGGGAGAGCATGTGGTTCATTATCTTCCTCTCATTTGAGGTAACCAGATGGTGCGGGGTTCTTTGCAGGACGCACTATGTAACACTGAGGCCCTGACAACAGATCAAAGACGTGGCACAAGCGCCAGGTTTTAGAGTCCCTCGCAAGCTGGAAGCGTGCAGAGGACCCGGGGGGGGACTTTGGGGAAGAAGTAGGGCTTGGTCCTCCAAGAGGGGACAACCCCATCCCACCCGAATGCCTTGAGTGATTCTGCCCTTGGATCCCCGGTGGTAAATCAGGACTAAGAGGCGTTTTCCTCCCTAGGGATGGGGGAGGATACGGGCTGGGAAGAGGGTACTGGGGACGTGGTGGCACGGCGGTGTTCAAAGTCCCTTTTCTCCGCTGTGTTTCCAGTGCTTTCCTACTTAGAAAGGACTTTTTAGTTTCTTATATGCAACAAGCTGCTGGATCCAGGCATCTTCACAGTGTCCTCCCTGCACCGCTGTCGTTCATCGGCACCTCCCACAGCGCAAGGTCCTGCAGAGTCCATGGTGCCCATGTCCTGGAGAAAGGTCTACAGCGTCCCTGGACCGGAGAATGGGTCCCACGGGGCTTCTTTGCTACTTTCCTTTGGGATCAGAGCAAGCGAGCACGAAAAGATCACCCAAGAGATCAGCCAAGGTGCCCTCCCCCATCTCCCTTCTCTCCCCAGAGTGAGGTAGGAGGAAGAACAGCTCAACCAAGGAGCTGGACCCAACTGGAGACACCAGTTTGGTAGCAGATGCTTTGCTGGTGCTCACTAGGGTTGATGCTCAAGAGGAGCGGGATGCTGTGATGCTAATGAAGCAAATCCTGGGGGCAGGTGGGGATGCTGGTGGCTGTGGGGCCTCTTGGTCCCCCATCATATGGCTCCAAAAGCCACCTGGAGCTGCCCAAACAGGGTTCCTCCCTGGTTTTTGGGGGGAGCTGGGAGCACCAGCAGCTAAACCAGCCCCCAAGGGACACTCAGGGTGCCAAACCCAGCAGGGGAGGACTTGGCTGTCCCAGGGCGAAGCGTTTTTATCCCAATTTTGCAGGTGCTAATGCAAAGTGGATGCTGTGGCAGCTATCTCCAGCTGCAGGTGGGTAGAAACACCAGGCTGAGAAGGTGAGGAAGGGACTTTCCACCACGGTTAGCGGTGTGAAATCAGCGGAGGTATTAGAGAGATCAGCTCGGGAGTGACGGGACCACTCGGATATCAGGAGGGACTCATTTCCTACCAGGATGACTGCGGATGCCTCTCCCAGGACAAATACCGGAGCGTTGTTGCATCATTTAAAACAACAGCCTGCAGATGAATCCCACCATCAGCCTACGGGGGCGGCTCCGTGTGGCTCCCGGCGGAGGGGACAAGGTGACCCAATGGTAACTCTTGGAGAAGGCATCTCATGGTGGCTACCACTGGCCACCGACCACAGCCGATGGCACCAGGGGAGGCAATTCCTGGCCGTGCTTCGGGGAGTTGCAGCAAAAACCGGTGCTGGGTGCAGACACACTGAGGCCTGGAGGCTATTTCTTACCTGGAAAAGGAAAAGAAAAAAAGAAGAGTTTACTGCACATCTGTTGTTATATCTTCGGTGACTTAACGGCCCAGAGTTATTTAAGGGGGAGCACTCCTGGGACAGGATGTGCAAGACAGTAATTAGCTTTTCCTTGTGATTAAAGACAGAGGCTCCATCACCAGGAACGTGATCCCAACCGAAAAAAAAAATAAAGAACAAAAAAAAAAAGAAAAGCAGTAGTAACTTCCCAGCAAAACCCTTTGCCTTGCACCCCAAGACTCGGAGGTGTCTGCGGGTGACAGCGGGGCTGCAGGTATCGAGGCCACGGGATGCTGAGGCAGATTAATTCAAGGATGGAGCTTCAAGCTGGTCTCGATGGCATGATTCAGTTTGCTTTACAGAGAAAATCACCCACTCCCCAGCCTCTGCTGGGCTGAGCCGGTGCAGGGCGCTGCCAGTTCCTTCAGCTGGAGGTAGATCTGTCGAGCCCGGGGGTTCAAGGCGGTTTTGGGTCCAGGAGGGTTGGCACAGCCATCCTGGGAGGTGAGAGCCAGATCGTGGGCTGGAGCCCGGCTTCAAAGCTGTTTAGATCTCGCCGGTCAGATTTGCATCCAATCTCTGCTTTTCATCTCGCATTCGCCTGGCCGTTTCTGCTCCTGCTGCTCGGTGTCTTTGGTTTAATTTTGCTAAACTGACTTCTTCAAAGCACGCCTGACACCTTCAGGGAAGGCAGAGAGTCTCTCCAGAAACGTTTCTCTCTGCCCTGCATGAAAACAGGCTGCTTGGAGCAGCAGCCAGGGATGATTTTGTGCTTCCCAAAGCCCTGGCTACATCTTTGCTTGTTGCTTGGCCTCGTCCATATGTACCTGCACCCCAAACCTGGGGAAGGCTTTTCTCAGGGGCTTCCCAGCACCCGGGAAGAGCTGGTACATCCCTCAGGAGCAGTATTTCACGTGCTCCCCCAGCATCTGCAGTTTGGAGAAGGAGCCCACCATCTGTTTGAGCAGCCCTTCTGCAGCCCCAGCCCCTGTCGACAGCTCCATGAGCGTGGCAGAGACCAACCGAGCTCCCCAAGGAGTTTAAAATAGGACCCTGAGCCCCCCCGGAGGTGAAGGTTTACCTTATGGCCATGCAAATATTGCTCCCCCCAAGTTCTTGGATGATGCACTTGCTGAGCCAGGGTTCATTTTCCTGCTGGACCTCCCCGGCAAGCTGTCGGGTCCCCGAGGATGCTCCAACGGTTGCCTTCAACTAACCCCTTCTCCCTCTCCTTCTTTGCCCAGATCTGAAAGGTGTGGTTTCTGCCAAGAACGATATCCGCGTGGAGATCGTGCACAAGGAGCCGGCCTCGGGCAGGGAGACGGAGGAGCACCCGACCATCAAGCAGCTGATGGTAAGGATTTACTTCTTCCCCCCCCCCCGCCCCGTAAGCAATTGCTCTGGGTAAGTGTTTGATGGTAACGAGCCCAGGCACATGTAGTTCAGCGCCGTAATCCCCACTCAAGGCAAGGATGCTCTTCCAAAAATCTTGCTCTTGAGATACACATTCTCCTGCCATAAAAGCTCCTCGAGTGAAACTTTGCTAATGAGGAGGGAGAGCTGGGAGAGGTTTATTGCAGTAGCCCAGCTGCCCGCCGGGCTAATTGCGAAGCAAATTTGCCACCTCACGTGGTGCAAGCTGCAAGTAGACACGCCATAGGTGAGCACGATATAATAATAAGCTAATTAGCCAGCGAGAACGGCGCTCTCCTGGATGCACTTTAGAGAGTTCGAGCTGCAAAAATAATGTCTGTGCACACAGTTGGTTGCAGATTGCTACCCCCGGGGGGTGTGGGGCCAGCCTGGACCTGGGGCTGTCACAACCTGGGAGGTGTCACCTTCCTGAGGCCCGAAGGGACCCAAAGACATGGGCAGGGTGGGATGCTGATGGTTGAGAGCCCAGGAGATTCAGCTTCAGCCCGTGGACCAACGCATCCTCGCGGCCCGGCCATGGGCTGCTCCTCTGGCTGGTGTCACCGCCGTTGGCCGTGTCTCAGCCCTCATTTGCCTTCTGCTTTGGCTCGCTGGTGTCATGTCCTTGCGTGACGAATACAAGCCCGACAAATGGCAAGGAAAGGGGAGCTGCAGAAAGCTGCACGGCCGCTAAAAGGCGAGGAGAAGGAAAAGCAGCCTGAGGAGTCTCCAAATCCCCGGGGGGGGGGTTTGCAAGACTTCCCTTGGTGGAAGGTCAGAGGAGCTGGGACTCCGGCTTGGAGCTTGGACCCTGCACCACCATCTGTGTGGGACGGTGATCAACAGTCTCAAGCCCAGATTTGGCTTCCGAAGGAGAGGTTGAGACAGCCCAAATGCTGCTCAAGCCCTTACCCACCGAGCCGTAAGCACGCAAGGAGCCTCAGTGGAGGAGCCAGGCAAGGAACATGTTACCACTGAGGAGTATGCGAGGAAGAGGATGGTCACGGAAGGCACAGGATCTTGCAAGATTGTTTGCCAGAGCCAGAAGGTGATTTCACATTAACCTGTGCCCTTGATGAGCCCGGTGCCGGAGCGGAGCTGTGCACATTTCCATGAGGATGCTGGCAGGGTGGAAATGGTGCAGAAAAGAAAAAAAAAAAAAAAAAAAAATGACAACATCTATTTGATGGCCGGGGAGAAAACGCCTCACAGGAAGGGTTTTACGGAGCTCGCGTGTTTTGGCTTATCAGTTCTGAGAGGTGGCTGGGTTACAGCATGGTGTAAAGCAGCTCTTTAAGCGCGAACAGGGTAGGCAAAGTCGAGCACTTTGGGATATGACATGACAGAATACAAGATTCGGGCTGCTGGACCGGGAGAAGGTGATTCTCCCCCTCTTCTGGCCAAATCCAGGCACTTTCCCTGAAGATACATCAGCTGGAAATAACACTGGTGGATCAAAGCACCCCAAGAGGTTGGAGAAGATGGTCCATGGTCTCTGACCCTGATGCTGGGCAGATTTGGCACCGGCTTGGACATCCTACCTGGCAAGGAGAAGACATCAAAACCCCCTCCCCTGCCTGGACTGGAGCCTCCCCGTCCTCTTCTACCCTCGGCAAGAGCATTCCCAGTAAATACTTCCCAATTTTTTTCTCTCCTTGGAGCCCCTGGGGGTCCCTGCTCTCTTCCACCCCCATCCTCACTCTTTCCAACAGCCGCTTGGGTCCTTCTCTGGCTGGAAGAGGTTCCAAATTCTACAATGAAATGATGGAGCAAGTTAAAAAAAAAATTCATCCTTGCTAATGAGTGGTGATGAGACCTCCCTGGCAGGAGCAGGGGGGCAACGCAGGGCACCCCTTGCTTTCTCCCCACCCTCACCCCAGGACTTTCCTGCTCTCCCTCCTCCCCGTACCAGCGTTATTTCCCCCCCCTTGCTTCTTCCTTTGCCCTCCCGAAACTTCTCGGCGGGCTGAAACGATCCCTTGAAACGATCCTCTTGCCCTCAACAATGTTCATAACACCTCGCAGTTTAATATCAACTGCGAATTTCATTAACATGCTGGGTGCTCGCGCGGGGAGACCTCATTAATGCAGGTGTTAACGAAGAGCGGGCAGCGCTGGCAAACAGCTCCCCTCCTCTCCCACCTCCCTGCTCGGCATCAGCCTTTTTGCTCCCCAGCCCGGACCCTTGCCCAAGCCCCTGAGGTCCAGCACGGCCCTACCAGCTCCTGCCAAGCTTTGGGAGTGAAGATCCACCATGGGCACCACGGATGGTGCCTTTCCCACCGTGTCTCTGCTCTGCCGGAGCATTTCTGGCTGCAGAGTTTCCCCCCCACGCACACCCCTTCAAATCCTATTGCATTTGCTATTCTCCAGCCATCTGTGACCTCCCCAGCTCTCCCTCCTTTTCACAAATCATTATTCATGCATCTATAAATTCATTAACACCTTAGGATACACGTCATGCTGTCTGATTTGCATATGTTCACATTGTCTCAGTGCCGTGTCCCCCCCCCCTATTTGCTGTTCTGCCAGGCACTGCCTAAGGGCAGGGGAAAGGCTGCCAGCCCGCAGGGGCCAGGGAGGGAACAGCAGCCAGTGGCTGGAGGCAAAAGAACCCATTAAAGGGTCTCATCCTGGAAAAAAAATACACTTTTCTCTCTCCTGCCAGGGTGCACCGCGTCAGCACACCAACTCAGCCAAGCCTGGGCTGCAATTAAGGGTTTGAAGAGCATCGTGAGCTCCCACATGGCGTAACCTCCTCTGTTATCATGGCTGGGCTTCGTTCCCGGCTGATTGGGCTCTGTGCCTCAGTTTCCCCAGCTGTGAAATGGGGCTGATGAGCCTAAAGGAGCCGTCCCCGCTGCCAGGAGCAATCATGAGAGAGGGCGATCCCAAAGTGACCAGCAGGCAAGAGCGACCTGAGTCAAAGGGGGTCCAGTGCAGCTGGGTGCACCCAGGCATTGCCTTTGGTTCATATTTGGGGCAGACCAGTCCAAATAATGCATCCAGTAGACAAGTTGATGGTCTTTTCCTTGCTCACCTTTCTTTCCTGTCCCTGTCCCAAAACCCATCCCTCTGCTCTGAGGGATGTTCCCGGTTTGTTCCCAGCCCACAGATCAACACCAGACACGTTTTCTGCTCAGGAATTCAGCTCAGATCTCCACAGAAGAGGAAAAATCCAAAAAGCAGAGGTGAAATTCAGGGTGGGGCTCATTTTTACCTACAGCCCAGCTGTCCCGGCATCATTTTCTCTGCCTTTCTCCCCAAGAAGTGCTCCAAGTGGCCAGTCCAAGCCAGGGAGAAGACGACCCACCATGTTAAAAATGACTGTGAAAATGTTGGGGACCTTTGCAGCTCATGGCTCAGGCTTTGTGGGGTCATGGGGGAGCTGGACCACCACGGGGCTTGGACATCTACCATGGGCATCGCCCAGGACTGAGCTCACTCCCAGCAGGTAACACCTCTAGGGGTTAGAGGTGCTGGGAGTCCATCAAGCCAGGTGCTGTATGAACATGGAGAAGCTGGTGTTGGCCCCAGCAAGCTCCCAGGAAAAGAAGGACGCGAGAAGGATGGCAGGAGGTGCCACAGACTGCTGGCATCGCTCCATCTCTCCTTTTTCCATCCAACACCCAATGTTTTCAGGGGAGAGGTGGTATGAGGTGATGCAGCTTCAGCTGGGGCGGGCAGCACAGGCGATCGGTGGAAGCTCACGTTGCCGGGCGGTCATAGAATCCTATGGGGTTGGAAGGGACCTCTGGAGATCATCCAGTCCAACCTTCTGCCAAAGCAGGTCCACCCAGAGCAGGTCCCACAGAAACATGTCCTGGGTGGGGTTTGAATGTCTCCAGAGAAGGAGACTCCACCACCTCCCCGGGCAGCCTCTTCCAGGGCTCTGCCACCCTCAAAGGAAAGAGGTTCCTCCTCATATTTAGGTGGAACTTCTTATACTCAAGTTTGTGCCCATTTCCTCTTGTCCTGTCCCTGGGCACCACTGAAAAAAGACCGGCCCCATCCTCCTGACACCCACCCTTGAAGTATTTATAGGCATTGATCAGATCCCCCCTCAGCCTTCTCTTCTCCAGACTAGGTCGAGGCAGGAGCTGGCGGTTGAGGGTGAAAAACCCTCCAAATCCCAGCAGGGTTTTGATATTTGTGTGCTGGTTTCCTCGCCAGCAGCCGGTCCCCGCTGGGAGCGGAGGAAACCGCCGTCTTGGGAATCGATGAAACAACATCCCTCGCCCCTGGTAGAGTTTGACCCACACGAGTTTCCGAAGTGCTGCTGAGTGGCATCCAATTACCCAACAAGCGGGTAAAAGCCGTAATTAGACGCGGGGCGAGGGGAGGGAGAAGCATCTCCCTGGAGCGAGGGGCTGGCCCTCGAGCCTGCCGGGTCCGGGTGGATGCGCAGGGACCCAGCCGGGGACCCCCGCAGGGAGCAGCGTTTTAAAAAAACATATTGTCTCCGCTAATGAAAGCAAAAGGATTTAATATCCTGTCTGTCGGATTCGACATCCTGGGGCTGAAAGCAGCTTCATTTGGCGGCATTAAATAAGGGAGAGCTCCAGCGGGCAGGGGATTAGGAGGCACAGCGCTGGAGCTGGCCGCTATTTTCATCATTTCCCTGCTTTGAGTCACCTTGAGACACCGCTTTGCTTCATAGGGATGCTCTCCCCTGACGACAGGAGCCAGCACAACAAAGCTTCATAACAGGGAGGGTGGCTTTTTTGCAGCGGGAGAAAGAGGCAGGAAGTTTTGGAGACTATGGATGCAGCTCATCGCATCCCTGAGCCGTCTTGGTCCAGGAGAGACCGGCGAGGTTTGGGTTTGGGAAATGGGGATGGCTTTACACCACAAAGAGGATCCCTGGCCACAACATGCACTGGCCTCGGGATGGAAAAGGCTGCCAAGTAGGATAAAGTCCAGGCACAAGAATCCTGGGATCAAGCCATGCCCTGGGAATGGTGGGCACGTTGCTCCGACGGGGTGGCTTTATCACCAGCCCTCTGCGCGGCAGCACGGCAGCCCATTCCTGGTATTCCTGGTGTATTTCTGGTCTATTCCTGGTGTATCCCAGCTGGAGAAAACCATGGCTCTGGAAAACAGTCCCTGGATGAAGCTGGAGCATCCCATGCCCATTCCAGCATCCACAGGTGCCTTGTTGGCTCCTGGCTGCGTGCTCCGACATTCCTGGTCTCTTTTTTCCATGTATTTCCCTCTCTCTCCTGCTGCCTCCGCGTTCGTAGTCCCCATTAATATTGGTAATGGCGTTAACTTTCGTTAGCTCGCTCGTGTTTGCCCAGCGACGGCAAAGAGAGGAAGGCGAGCTAACGAGCCGCCCGCTAATTAACAGCGCGAGATGGCACCGGGGCTAAGCCGCCGCGCAAACTTTAATAAAGGTGGTGTTAATGAATGGCCGTAACGTGGGGATGGGAAATGAAGGAAGGGAGGGAGGCGACGGGGCTTTATGGCCCACACTCTTGTCTTGCGTGGGGGCCCGGTGCCCTCTGACGGCGCGGGGGGGACACTGCAAGCCCCATCAGGGCTTTGGAGACCATCACGACAGCCCCCACATCCCCAGGGGTGCAGCCAAAACCGGGGCACCCTGCCCGCCCTGGGGTGCCCACGGGGATGAAGGAGCATCCCTGTGCCTGGACCGCTCAATTCATCGTTGCAAGAGGCACCATAAAATCATAGAATGATATGGGGTTGGAAGGGACCTCTGGGGATCATCTCCTTCAGCCTCCTGCCAGAGCAGGTCCACCCAGAGCAGGTCCCACAGGAACGTGTCCAGGTGGGGTTTGAATGTCTCCAGAGAAGGAGACTCCACCACCTCCCCGGGCAGCCTCTTCCAGGGCTCTGCCACCCTCACAGCAAAGAAGTTCCTTCTCGTGTTTAGGTGGAACTTCTTATGGTCAAGCTTGTGCCCATTTCCTCTTGTCCTGTCCCTGGGCACCACTGAAAAAAGACTGGCCCCATCCTCCTGACACCCACCCTTCAAGTATTTATAGGCATTGATCAGATCCCCCCTCAGCCTTCTCTTCTCCAGACTCAAAAGACCCAAGTCCCTCAGCCTTTCCTCATAAGGGAGATGCTCCAGGCCCCTCATCATCTTTGTGGCCCTCTGCTGTCCCCTCTCCAACAGTTCCCTGTCCTTCTTGAATTGAGGACCCCAGAACTGGACTTAAAACACCCCGTCAAACCCAAATTATTCATTCTAGGGAGGTTTTGCCACCAGCGGGTGGTCTGTGGACCTGGCCCTGGTCACCTGGGTCACCTACTCCCGAAACCAGGAGTGGGTTCTTCTTTTTCTTTTCTTCTTTTTTCTTTTCTTCTTTTTTTTCTTTTCTTCTTTTTTCTTTTCTTCTTTTTTCTTTTCTTCTTTTTTCTTTTCTCCTTCCGAGCCAGGACCTGCAAAACCCTTTCCATGGGCTCCGTGCATCCCAAGCCTTCCCTGCGATGCTTTAGGGGCTTTGGGGTGTCGCTGGGGCTGGCGTGGAGCCGGCAGAGAAATAAAAACCCTCCACGCCCCATTTT
>QJSC01002431.1:119386-137113 GCA_003697955.1 Calidris pygmaea | reverse complement strand
CAAAGCTTTCAGGCACAGCAAGCAAACCCAAGGGTGTTCCTCGCTTCTAGATCTGCTCCTTAAACGACCGACCAGGCTGGGAGAAGAAATCATTTTCTTGCTTGAAATCCCAATAATTCTTTTTAATCACGAGGTCTCTTCTGTTCTGTCTCAGGGCCCAAGCCCACGAGTGCGTCCCCAGCCAAATGAGAAACCCAGAGGAGGAGTGACCCCCCCGGGATGCTGTACGACACCCCCAGAGCGGGCTGGGGGCGGTGGGGCGCTCCGTACGCTCTGGCCATGAGTCCGTCTGCGGTCCCCAGGCTGCCCCGCTGTCCCCGCACTGCCCGTCCCCACCCAGCATCACCCCCACTTCCCCAGGGACCTTCCTGGCCCAGCTCTCAGGGTGGGTGACGTTCCTGCTGTTCCCCCTGTCTCTGCCACCAAACCCCCACCCCCAGGGCTCCTCGGTTGCCCCAGCGATGGTCCCCGCCAGGGCAGCCCCACGGCTCCTCCATCCCCATCCCATCCCCATCCCATCTCCATCCCATCCCCATCCCATCCCCATCCCCTCCCGGGCTGCAACGGGAAAACACAGGGTTTTTACTGCCTGGTGGCTCCTAACCCGAGCCGGGCACTAACGATCCCGTAATTAACGGCCACACGGCGGGTCCGGCTGATGCCAAGGCCGAGCCGCGTCCCAGCGGTGACGTCACAGCTCCACCAACGCCACCCAACAGCCCACAGACAGCTCGGGGAAATCCGTGTGCCCTCTCCCAGCACACCAGTTATCCCACCAGTGACCCAGCACAGCCACCAGCATCCCACCAGTACCAGTACCCCCGTTATCCCACCGGCGACCCACGGGAATTCTGTCCCCTCCCACCAGAGGCTGCGGATCCACAGGATCCCCCCGGACACGGGACCCCCAAACCCAGCCCCAAAACTGCACAACTCGTGACGGCGCCCATGGTCAGCTGGTACCAACCCAACACTATTTTAACCTTCTCGTCACTCCCAGCGACACCGAGCCCCTGCTGCCACCAAAGGTGCAGGTAATTACGAAAGGGAAAAGCTCGTCAGCAGCTTTTCAAGTATTTCTCAGCGACTGCTCTGCAGAAAAACTGATTTTCATTCAAAAAAACCCCTCCAAATTCAGACGAGGAATATTTATATTTCATCTGGGGAAAATATTTACATGCCATATCGACAAACAAGCTTTTAATTTAAATTACACATTAAATAATAATATATTTAATATTAAATATTAGTTCTAGTTAAGCACAAGATTACGTCTAATCAATTTCTCAGGCCCTGTAAGCGCAGTTTAGCGCTGGGAGGACGAATCCAATGTACATTTTTTTAGCAGGGGATCAATAAAACATCCTGGGATACGGGACGGACCCCAAATTTACCTTCTCTGTGCTGCCCCCGCCTGCCCCGCACCATCGCCGGGAGCCTCTTCTCCCCGCACCACCCGGCCCTAAAGGCACCCCCGGAGCTCCCACAGGGAGACGGGATTCCCAAATCCCATCTTTCCCCCTCTCCCGTGACACGGGCATGGGGTGGGGGGGCAGCAACATCGGCAGCACCAACAGCTCCTGGCCCCCGGGCGCTGCCACTGCCCACCGGCTTCGGTAACCCCCCTCGGATCATCCACGCACCCGGAGCCACGGGAAAGGGCCTGGGAAAGGAGGGAAAGAGTCTGGGAAAGAGCCCCAGAAAGAAGGAAAAGGTCTGGGAAGGAAAGGGTCTGGGAAAGAAGGGAACGAAGGGAAAGGGTCTGGAGAAAAAAGGGTAAGGATCTGGGAAAGAAGGGAAAGGGTCCAGGAAAAGAAGGGAAAGGGTCCGAGAAGAAAGGGAAAGTGTCTGGGAAAGAGAGAGTCCAGGAAAGAAGAGAAAAGGGCTAGGAAAGAAGGGAAAGAGTCCGGGAAAGAAGCGAAAGGGTCCGGGAAAGAAGCAAAGGGTCTGGGAAAGAAGGGAAAGGGTCGAGGAAAGAGGGGAAAGGGTCCTGGGAAAGAAGGGAAAGAGTCCAGAAAATAAGGGAAAGGGTTTGGGAAAGAAGGGAAAGGGTTTGGGAAAGGAGGGCCAGGGTCCCCGTGGCAGCACAGCCCTGGCAGGACCGGGCCAGCGCAGGAGGCGCAGGCAGAGCCGGGAATCTCGTGGGGACAGCCCCGGGGACAGAGGAACCGAGGGGGACAAGCAGCGCCGAGGTGAGGGGGGCGGAAGAGGCAGGAGAGCACGAGGAACAGAAACACCTTCCGTCGGGATCCGGGCGGATATAAGGATATAAGGCACTCGGAACAACACTGGGGTATCTGAAAATTACGATTCTTGGGGCAGCGTGGGAGCCCTCTCCGCGCATCCCGGTCCCTCTCCCTCTTTCCCGGCTCCCTCTGGACGGAACACGACGGGTCCCACATGGAATGAGGAGAAACGACTCCCGTCGCACTAAAAGAAAGGCACTGGTGCTTCTCTACCCGGAATTTTTATTGCTGATGATCGCTTTGCCCTAGAGACAGGGCGCTGCCTCCGGGGCAGGCTGAGCTCTCTGCGGGGACGGTGCTGCCAACGGGGGGGACACCCTGAGTCGAACCCCCCCCCCCCCAAGGTCCCGTCCCAGGAGCTGCCGCAGCCCCTGGGAACGCTCCTCGGTGGGAGAAGGACCCAGGGACTCATCAGACGAGGGGATTCTGCCCCCCTGCTCCCCACGCCAGGCAGTGCCAGGCACGGACGGACCTGTGGGTCTGCACCACAAAAGGGGCAGTACAGAAGCGTGAGGAATGGGGCAAACTGAAGTTACCCCCCCAAAAAACAAGCCTCTGTCCCATCGGGAGCTGGCGAGTGTCCAAGGGAGCCCGTAAAGCTCCAGC
Source organism: Calidris pygmaea (assembly GCA_003697955.1). NCBI lineage: Eukaryota > Metazoa > Chordata > Aves > Charadriiformes > Scolopacidae > Calidris > Calidris pygmaea. The sequence goes on along the minus strand of QJSC01002431.1, from coordinate 134,261 downwards.
AGATGGAAGGGCAGAGGGAGGGGGGCATCACGGCAGGAGTGATGGGACACACTAAATGGAAATTAATTACACGGTGAGGGGCCACGCGTCACAGGCAGAGAAGTTTCTGGAAGGACACCAAGGAGCCCCCAGGACGCAGAACCCGACCAAGCCCCTGCTCTGTTTTAAGAAGGAAAGAATGAAAGAAAGTTCTGTTCACAGCCTCGGGCAAAAAGGAAACGGGGCTTTGCAAACGGCGCAAAGATATTCTTAAAAAGATAATATTTCCATTTCAGGTGATGGGCAGAAACCGAGCACTGAATTACCCATTACAATTTACTGTGTAATTTACTAAATACTCCCTTTTTTTTTCTTCCAATGTTCTCATGTAACACGTATATATTCATCTGATCCAGCCAAAATTTACATCAATTTATAGCATGAGGTAATTAATGGTTTTCTTGACGCTATTTGACTCTGAATGCAGAACTGTTACTGACGTGTGACCGACGGGCTTTAAGGCAGGTTGAGTGCCCGGTGTCACCAGACTGCTACCGGCTCCAGGCAAACCCCCACGAGGTCCCTCCCGCTCCACGAGGTGACATTCGCCCGGTGGCCTTCTTGAAAGGTCTGAGCAGACAGACCTGGGGAGGTGGTGATGTGAGGAGAGCCTGGACAGAGAGAACGCGCCGCCGTGCAAGGGATGGCACTGTCTGACCTCGGGCAAGAGAGGAGAGGTGATTTACTGCACAAAGCCGTTTGTCCAGATTGTCCCGGCAAGTCAGGCATGGGGTCGTGTTTAAGCCTGAGTCTGGAGATGAGATGAGCAGGAAAAGAGTTAAAGTTTCAGGGCAAAGTCACTGGCGCGGTGAGGAACACCCAATGTGAGGAGCACCCAACAGTGAAGAACACCCAACGTGAGGAACACTGAACATGAGGAGCACCCAACGGCAGGAGTGCCCAACAGCAAGGAGCACCCAACGCGAGGAACACCCAACGTGAGGAAAACCCAATGTGAGGAGCACCAAACAGCAAGGAGCATCGAACAGCGAGGAGCACCCAACGGTGAGGAGCACCCAACGGCAAGGAACACCCAACAGCAAGGAACGCCCAACGGCAAGGAGCACGCAACATGCCATCATGGTGCCACCTTGGGGCTCCCAACCATGGAGAGGGATGACCCTCCTCTCCCACAGCCTCCAGTGCAGATGAGAACCTCCTCAACACCAATTTTGTAAACCAAAGCCCAGGCGGGTGCAGCACCCATGGGACCCGGCTATGGCCACTCCAGCAGGTGCTTAAATGAGGATGGAGCAAGAGCAGGACTTCTCTGCTGGCCACCCAGCTCTGGCTGGCCCTCACCCAACGTTTGGTGGTTTGGCAAAGGACTTCCATGGGGTTACCAACGAGTGAGAGAGAGTTCCACGCTCTACACGATGAGAAGTTTCCAATTAACATTTGCTGTGCCTGTAGTTAATGATGCTTCAAGTTTAGCTCCATTAACGATCCAGCTTAGGAGACACCTAGGCAGCGCCTGGCCACAGCAGGCCTTCCTGCAGAGGACGAGCTTACTCAAAATCCACCAACAGTGGGAGATTCTCTACAGCATTTCTAGAATTCCTAGAAAGTTCTGAAAAGCTAGCTACGAGCATTAAAATTACACGATAGAAGATTTTTTCATAGTTTACATTTGTTTTTTACATCTGATTTTTTCATAGTTTACATCACCAAGCAATTTGAGAAAATAAAAAATAGATGGGGAAGGATCTGTCCTTTATAAAAGCCCCCCAGCTTCAGGGAGAGAAGAAAGGATTTTTCTCTCCTGCTCAGCATCAAATATAAAAATACACTTTACATATAGGCATATTTCACTAACATTTTTCATACTTCGGTGGGGAAAGGTGATGGGTAACAGTCACTGGGAAATACAGTCCATTTTTGTCCAACACTGAAGAGGGAGGTGGGACTGGCCACCACATGCCCTTCTAGTACTGAGGTCAGCGAGTTTTAGATGAGAGAAGCAAACGCACAGGAGCCAAACTCTTTATTTCCTGCATCGAAGATTCGTCAGAAGGTTCCCCTGAAAATGCAGATGGCAAACGCCCGCGGGGGCTGACGAGAACCCCCCTCTCCCAGCACGGTGCCAGCAGCCACCTCGGGGGGAAACCGGTACCAAAACCCGCTTCCTTCCCCCCAAACCCAGCAGCATTGCCCAGGCTGGAAACTGGAGCCGGTGGGAGAGCAACAGGAATTGTGTCCAACCCAGCTCCCAAAGAACCTTCCACTTTCACTGCGCCGAGTTTTAGAGAACGGCCTAATACTTTTCAGTGCCCCTGAGGTGCCCATTCCTGCCTCCCGACCCCACAGCAACAACCCAAGGGCGCAGAACTCTGGGCAGGAGCCAAGGTCCTGTCCATGACGAAACCCAACACACGCCGCTCCCCTCACCAGAAGGATCTCTATTTTTTTTTGGCGAGTCGTCATGCGAAGGTAAAATTACTACTTCAAACTTTATCCCAAGTTATTTCAAGAGAAGAGGTGATTTACTGCACAAAGCCGTTTGTCCAGATTGTCCCAGCAAGTCAGGCATGGGGTCGTGTTTAAGCCTGAGTCTGAAGATGAGATGAGCAGGAAAAGAGTTAAAGTTTCAGGGCAAAGTCACTGGCGTGGTGAGGAACACCCAATGTGAGGAGCACCCAACAGTGAAGTTGGAAACGGCGTGCTCCGAGCCCTGGATGCCCCAGTCCCAGACACGGCACCTTCTTCTCACCCAGTGAGACACTGGTGCAGCCTCACCGAGAAAGGGTATCTCATATTAAATGCCACTTTCTAAGATGGGAGGAGCTGCAGGTGGGTTTGGGTTGGTCTCCAGCTTGGGACTCTTTTTTTGCCCAGATAATGTTTCCTGCTTCGACGGAGAAACAAACAACGTGGGTACCTTCTCTCCACAACACAAAACCTGCTGAGACGACACATTAATTAAGAAAAGGGGAAAAAAAAGACCACTTGGATAAAGCCAGCCTTGGCCCATGGCAGGGAGGCTGCAGCCCCCCTTTCCCGTGGGAAACACAAGCCGTCCCCGTCGCAACCGCGAGGAGCCACCACCGCAGCCGCAACCTCAGCCAAGGGAAAGCCCTGTCACAGCCCCCTCGCTCGCTGCGGGATCCATCAGAGAGCGGGGACAGACACACACCCAAGCCATGGATTCCTACAGACACACACACACACACACACACACACACCCCGTGCCACACTCCATGGCACCAGCGGCACCGCACTCGGTGGCCTCCGAAGCCAAGGTTCTCATTTCGGGAGCTTTCCGAGAGCCTTCAGCTCTGCCCCGACCACGTCGCTCATGAAAATAAAACTAAATCCTCCCAAGAGCAGGGTTAACCATATCATACACAACCGCACTCCGGATGCCGGGGGGTAACAGGGCTTGAACAAGCCCTTTCACCCCCCGCCTGGGGAAGCCAGGAGGCAGGCGGCAAAGCCGGGGGCAGAGCCAGAAGGTGACACTAACGTGAAATGTGCTCTGAGGGACCAACAGCTTTCCCAAACCCACCCCGAAGCGTGCGGCACCTCCCATTTACAGCTCTGAGGCTTCTCCAAACTCCCTGCCTACGGGAGCCAACACAACGTGTCCTCGTTTAAGCCAATTAAGAGCAAGCCCCCCAACGACACGGCGCGACGGCGGGCACACCTGAGCACAGCGCTCCATTTTCCTTCAGCTCTTTCCTATACATCTTTTTCTGGTTTGTTTTTAAAGTAGAGCCCCCCATCCCAGGGCACGGGAGGAGAAAGACCCTCTCAGACCAAGGGGGCAGCTGTCACCTGGCCGGTGGGGTGGCTTTTCGTGGCTGGTGATGTCCCAACCAGAGCAAACCTCTCCCGCAGGGCAGAGCCCCCGGACCGGCACCGCTCCCCCAGCGTCAGGACTGGGCTGAGAGCAAGAAACCGAACTTCGCTTCGGGGGAAAAGCATCTAAAAATGTTTTATTTTGAAGCCGGGGTGGGCGAAATAGCGGGGAAGCGCGTGGCGCTGGCCCGGTGAGAGCTCGCAGCCGGAGACGGACGCTCTCGGAGCGGGACTTCAGAGAGAACTGATGCCGGGTGGAAAAAAACCACCAACCAACCAACCAAAGAAAATGAGCACATCCTTGGGAACAGCCGGTTTCCTTTTGTCTCTTTTTTTTTTTTCTAATGACAACAAACCCTCTTGCAACAACCAAATCCACAGTTCATGGCTTCTGAGCACGACTGGGATGAGACGGGTGCTTTGGGAAGAGCCAGAGGAGAAGAAAACCTGTTCTTTAAATGACTGAAAACCACACGAGCTGCCAGATGGCAGCCAAAAAGCCAAGAGCTACATCACAAAAACACCGAGTGATCTTCGTTATCAAGTCTAATTAATCGGGCAGCCAGGCTGCAGGACTCTGGGGACCTCTCTCAGGAAGCCCCAGGGGACATCAAACTGCGTGGTGGGTGTCACGGCACCGGGGGGACGAGCTGCACCTCTTCCTCCTCTGCTGGCAACCACAGCGCTCTCTGGCACCTGCAGAGCGCGGGGTCTCTGCCACCCCACAGACCAAGCGGGCAGCGACAAAGCCATCGAAATATTTCCCTTTAGGGATGTTATTCAAGGAGTGCCCCTTACCTTTCATCCACCCTGGGCACTGCACCGTACCCCAAACCTTCCCACCGCCAAACTGGAATGTCCCAGCCTTTCTGAACACATGCTGTGGGGAACGCTGGGGAGGCTTTTAGGTTTTATTCCTTTATTTATTTTAAACTTGTGCACCCACCAGTTTTCTGTTCCACTCGCCAGCCACAGCTCTCTACAAAGCCATAAGGGCAGCGGAGCCTTGGGACGCTCACAGAACCTATCAGGCTTTGCTGAGGATACGTTATCCAGATGGATAACTGGGATTTTGTCAGCTGGAACTGTTACGACTCAAGAGAAGCAGCAATAAATCATTTTTGGAGGGGGGGGTGGGGGGGTGAAGTTTGTTAGAAGATTGGTGAAACTGCTGAATGAACTACAACCACGTTCTTTGATCCCTCTCCTTCCAAGGACTACCTCACCTGCACCTTGGTTTGAAGCCGGTGAATTTAATTCCAGATGGGACCTCACCTCCTGGGACCACCAGGGAGCACCTACAGCCAGATCTCCTGGCTCTGGAGGGGGCATGGAGCCGCTGCCCTCCCCGCACGCAGCGTTCAAAGCCTGTAGCGAGGAGCAGAAATGATTCACCCAAACCACTGGAGTTTTTATCTGCTGCTGGATCACATCTCTGTGGCTCCAAACTAGTCACGCTCGACATCTCTGTGGCACGGGGTTGTTCTGATGGCAGCCCCCAGCTGTGCTCCCCCTACTCCAACACCCAGGAACCCAACACTGGTGCTTGGACACCCAAAAACCAGAACCTGATGTGATGACGGTGGGACCCCGGCATGGGCACATCACCCAAAGGAGCGCGTTTCCCCCACAATCCAACCACCCAGAGACAACTGTGCTACGATTCAGGAATGATTTGTGTTGGCTGAAGTGCTGATTGTGCAGAAGAGGCACGATTCCTCCTCTCCCGGGGTGGAACGCGAGGGCAAGGCAACACCACGGCGGCCGCCGCTCTCATCATCCACCACATCAACGCCCAGGTGGGTCAAACCGCTCAACCAGAGCCTTTCAGCAGAACCATTATCCCCAGTAAGGTATGCCGTGCTGGTTTTGGGCTGGTAGGAGTTGCTCTGGATGGAGCTGCTGTGCTCCCCGTCCCTGCTTCACCAGGCTGCTGGCAACATCCAGCTGTGTGTGTATAGATATACATGGAATAATGCATATTGCAAATACCTATCTATATACACACTCCTCAGCAGGCACAGTCAGACCTAACCTGATATATATTATCTATATACCCCCTGTCCATACGGACAGACCCAAAAATACTGCAGGGAAACGGGGAAGGACAGTGCTGTGTGTAACCTCTGTTGAGTTCTCACTGCTCCCTGCCCACGCAGCCACCCCTGCCCGGGGGCTTTTACAGGGTTGGGGGGGGGTTCAGTAAAGCCCTTCTCAGTAGATAATCCACCGGTGCCGCCCCGGGACACACGGCGAGAGGGACCCTCCGACCTCCCCACCCGTCTCTCCAGATGGACGGGAAGCCCCAACTTAGGACCAGACACACATTTTTGCACCCTCTCCCTCTAAACCCACTTGGGCCAGGCAAGGAGACCCCCACCCGGCCCCGGCTCCGTCCCGACCCGCACACTCCGGCACACCAAGGGGTGAGGAGCTTTTCCAGATGGGCTCGGTGGCTGCCCCGGGAGCCACGAGGTAAAATCCAGGGGTTAAACCCCAGACGGGGAGCACGAGAAGCAGGAGAGCTCGTGCACTTCCATACACCTATTTAAATACCAGTAAATTGTCTCATCACAAAAGTAACCGGCCGCAAGTCATCAAATTAAGATCACCAAGATAAGGAGCCTCCCAGTAACTAAACTGTGGTTTTTGATCTGCTTACCGGATATGTTTACATATATTCCTTTAAATTTAGAGACTCCAAGCCAAAAGCTAACGACCGACAAGTTCAGGAGCTGCAACAAAAGGCACAGACCAACACGTCCTTGGACATCTCTCCCGAACGTTTCAGGGTGTCACTGCTGCCGCTCTCCAGGCGCAGGTCTCCCCCCAGCCCGTGCCCTTGCACCCGCAGCTCGGCCCCAGGTGACGGGAGGTGACCCCCGTCCATGACGTTACCCAAGGCAAACACCATGTTTAACGAGGCGGCCCAAGCGTAACGAGGCAGAGGGATGATGGAACGGTGCCTGCTCCGGACACTTCCCCTTCATCTCCTGATCCTGAATGGGCTCGGCCCGGGTTGCAGCAGGGTGGGAGCTGGGAACGGGGACAGACCGGAGGAGAACCATTCCCATCGCCCGGGATTTAACGGGACTGAAGCCCAACCACCATCTTCAACCAGCTGCACTGACTTGCATTAGATTGACGGGTTTTCAGTTTTCATAGTATCGTTTTTGGGTGTCTAAGGAATCCCCCGAGAGAACCTGATTTGCAGAAAAACTCTAGCACCAATCCTCTGAAAATTAAGACTTTAACGTGTCTCCAATTAGGAACTCAAACCCGCTAATCACTTCTGATAATCCTGGCTAAGAGAGACTCCAAACTGCAAGCGGGGCAAACAAAGCAGAAAGGGAGATTTTTTTTTTTCCTCCCAGCGCGACGTAACTTTAAATTATTAATATTAAATTACAAGAGTGAGCGAGGGGAGTCCCAGAGCAACGGTCCTGCGCCGTGAGAGTAACTGCAGCTGGAAGCACAGCTACGCCAGCAGCACAGCAGCGCCCACCGCCCCCGAGGGCACGGGGATCTCACCCCCACCCCGCTTTCTGCACCGACACCCCCCTCCTGCTGCTCCGGCAAAGCAATCCCTCAGCTCTCCCTGCCCGCTGAGAGGAGCCGACCTTCTCCTCGGGCAGGATCCCCTCCTGCCGCGGGTACGTCCCCGAGGGACACGGATCTGGCAAGAACGGACCGGCTCCAGCAGCCAGAACACGCCGCCCGTCTCACCCCCCCTCCCCACGCCACCTCTCCATACAGCCCCGAGAAGTTCATATGCACCGCAGACATAATCACAGTTAAAAATAAAGTCTTTTTCTTTTTGTAAAAAGGCCGAAGTCTGGCTGGGATGCCTTTGCCCGTAACACCAGATCTGCGTGAGGTACCTTTTGACACTCACAGGGTGAAGTCCCTCGTTATGCACAAGTGAGAATATATCTGGAAACAAGCTATTTGGCTACCTACGTGTCAAGCTTCATGCTTTTACTCCAAGGTGAATGATTTTCCAGCTTAGGTCTTGGACTACTAAAAGAAGCGGCGTTTCCCGTTGGAGGGGAGGGTTTCGGGGCAGTTACACACAAAAGCAGCCCCAGCTCCGGATCCGCGCTACGGGGGCAGAGAGCGAGCGCCGGGGTCCACCCGGGGTCCCCAGCCCCAGCCTGCTTCTGCCAGCGGCCCAACACCTACACCCCCATCAGCTCCGTGCCAGGGTGCCCCGTGGGGAGAAGCTGGAAGCGGAGGCCGGGGCAGAGCTGTCTCAAACCAAGCCTTTTCAGGGAGCAGGTCCTTCAGCCGTCACCCGCGTCCCCGAGTCACACACACCCCTCCAAGGGGCCTCGCTCCCAGGGAGGGTGAAGAGCAGTCCATCTCCCCGCGCTGCTTTATCCTGCTGCCCCAGGAGCACGTGTCCCCCCCACCCCAAACGTCTCCACGGCCGACTACCTGGGGAGAAGCAGCAGGAGTCCTGCGCGGGGGCCGTCTCGCTCTCCCCCGTTGTCATTGGTACAAAGTGCAAAAGTGTTGCTGTTCCTGCATCCATTAAAAACTTTAAAAAACAGAACAAAACAAAACAGAAAAAGGATTTCCATAATAATTTGAAAATACATTAGTCTCCAAAAAAAAAAAAAAAAAAAAAAGCCAGCAAACACCCGATAACCTGTTTGTGCCACGTCTGCTCTGGTGCCCGCCCGGCAGCGGTCCCCGGGGGATGCCGATCCTCCAGATCCTCCAGAGGGATGCAAAGACCGCGCTGCCTCCTCCGCACGCTCCGCGGCCAACGCAGGACCGTGTCCGGGGAGGGGAGTTGTGACGGCTCGGGCAGAGGAGGCCAATGGCTAATTGCCCCAGGGTCCCGCAGCGAACCGCCGCGGCTCCGGAGGAGAGCACCCGGCAATTCACGGGGACGTGGGCTCCTCCCGACAGTCCGGCGGGAGGGCACGTCAGCTACTCGGCCTCCGGCCGGGGACCAGGTCAACCCCTTCCCTCCCGCCCCACAAAAAGGTGAAATAAAATCCCTCCCTGCTTCCTCCCATTTAAAGTGTTTGCATCTTTTCCTCCTATGAAATGTTTCTGATAAGGCTTTATTGCTATACAAAAGCGGTGCAAATGCTGCCCAAAGACAGCTCCATCAGGAACTTTGGTCGCACGACTGCGGGACTCCTGTGCACTGTCCGAGTCCCAGCGTTAGACCTGCTACCTTTCCGAAGAGAAGCTGAATACTGTGTGCAATAACACTAAGAAAATAGGACTTGAACCCCAGATACAAAACAAAAACAAGGGAGAAGAGGGGAAGGGGGACAAGGAACTGAAATTAGGCAGAAGGCTTGCTCGGGAAGAACCCCATCGTTCCTGTGATGACTAACTGATCGATGCTACATTTAGACAATGCGAGTGTCTTTCAGAACAGATTGTTGGTGCTGAAACTGCGTGTCTGGTCCTGAATGCCAGCTCTCTCATCAATGCAGCATTTATTAAAAAATAAAATTAAAATGAAAAAAAAAAAAAATAATAAATTGACAAATTGCATCACCAGGTAGCAGCCTGGCCTGGGTCACACACGTCCCATTGCAGCTCTTTCATCAAGCGGGGCCATTTAACGTGGCTTCAGCACAGGGCAAGACTTCTTCTTTCCTAGAGAGAAACCCAAAGAGTAGCAATTAGAGAAATAAAACCACTGGAACATACTTGCTCCTCACGCTGACTTTCATCCTGGCTGGAAAACTTCCTCTTTAGTAGCATCTGAGCCATCCTTCCTCCTTCCATCCTTCCTCCTTCCATCCTTCCTCCTTCCATCCTTCCTCCTTCCATCCTTCTCCTTCCACCCTTCCTCTATTTTTGTTTCTTCTGCCTGCTGAAACATGATGAGCTTCCTAATGAGATCCCCCTCCAAGTACTTTACAAAATGCTACGTTTAGAAATCAAAACAGAAACTGCAAAGTCAGCTTTGACCACCGATTACACAACATTGATTACATTTATTGACTCAGAAGTTTGGAATGTGACCGTCAGGGTCCCAAGTCCACCAGAAGGCTCTGACCTGACCAGCCTTGCCCAGGGCTCCTGTGGAGGTGACAGCACCAGACGTGCAGAAGGATTGGGTTTTGCATTTAAAAAGACCTAAACTGTCACATTCACAAAAAAAATAACAATGTCACTCTCCTTGAGATCACCTCCAGTTTCAGTCACCAAAACACACTCCCGCATTCCCTCACAGTATTTTAACTGTCCATGTCTATCTGCTCACCTGACCACACAACCCCACACCGCCCGGGTCCTTGTCATGCAGGAGGAAAATGAGAAGTCCATTGTTTTAATAAAACAGATGGTTTCACAGCACTTCTGGGAAACTTAAAGGTATGTGTGATATATTGCAGTCGGAGCTCTTCTCCACCTGCAGGATAATGCCTCCAGGACGCTCCAGACGTTCTACTCGTCTAACTCTGATCGAGCAGCAGAGGTAGAACAACCGCATCCAGAGACACGGGAAAAACCCATTCTCTGTCACAGGCTGGTAAAGGAGATTTTTGACCGTCTCACCTGTCTTTTGTGGCCGTTTCCGTGACAGCTGTGACAACGGCGGCGGGGTTCTGGTGCTCCTCCGAGTGCTGGGCCAAATTGTTGAGGGGTTTGGATGCTTTTGTCGTTCCCATGTCAGTGATGGCCAGCTTATCGATAACCATGCAGTCCGCGTCACTGCGAGGGGAGAATTCAAGTTCACGTTAAAATGTCGATTAAGGGGCTTACGTTCCAACAGAGAAAAAAGCATTCCTCCTCCTCTGCTAGCACAGGCCACAGAAATGCCATAAAGGAATGTGAACTGAAAATAAACTGGAATTAAAAAGCACCGTGGGCATCCTGGAGGCTACGGTTCCTAAAAATCAACAAGACACCAAGAACGATAGTTCCTCAAGGAAGGCGTCCCCATTTCCTGCAGCAAAATCCAGCCTAAGAGCCCCCTGTGTACCCCCACTGCCTGCGAACCAGACATCTCCCCAGCCTACGGATGAACACAGAGGACCAAGAGCAGAAGGACGAGAGGGTGAAGTACAACCAGCCAAGTCGAGAGCCTCCAGAAAGCCAAGTTCACCACTGGCAGCAACGACCCAAAAGGCACCAAGTGTCTGGGCAGAGCCATGGAGCAGCTCGGGCTGGAAGGGACCTCAGGAGATCCTCTGGTCCAGCCTCTGGTGGGAAAGGTGGCCTGGAGGAGCTCACCTCTCCTGGGACTGCCCTCCCTCACCCAACGCTGTCAAGAAGATTCCAAGTCCTTCAACTGCTGGCCTTAGCAAAGCTTTTCTATCTCACGCGGGCACCTGCGCTGCTCTGCTCTTTTTTCCTGTGTGCACCTAGGAAAGGCTTCAATTTAACTACAGAACCCAAAATCCTGAGGAAAAAAAAGGAAAAACTGATTGGAAGTTCATGAGTGGTATCTTGGATGTTCATGAGTTTGGCATCTTCAGAAGCCAAACAGGGTGACATTAACTCGCTTTCAGTAACACTTCAGAGCACACACTCCAACACCTGAGGGACAACATTTCCAATGACATCTCCCTACAACAACACAGAAGCTCAAACACCGAAAAAGGAAAAAGCAACTTCTAACACAAAACCTCCAGATCTTCTACATTTGTATTAAAAAGACTCGTACTTCTAATTGGGGAAGTGACGTCCACGAACATCTCTCAATTTTTGCCTTCTAAGGCAGAGGATGTGAAAGATCTTCCCCACGGTTTTAACCCAGGCCCAGTTTCAGGAATGATTTCTCCCCTTTCAGAGAGGGGGCCACAAAAATGGAAGGGAAACTCGGGAGACGCCTGAGCTGGAGCCCCGTCACCAGCTGCCGGGGGAGTTTATAATGCACACGTATAATCAGTCTGATTTGAGATCCAGGTTCTATTTCTGCAGCTACTTTTCTGTGTGCTCTTGAAAAAAAAAACACAGAAAAAGATGAGGAATAATGAGATCCAAACATTTATCTTGCTAAAGGGCTAACATGCTCTTCAAAAGAAATACCGCAAGTACAAAAATATACCTCAGAGACGCTGCAGGGGGTGGATGATCGGGCAGAGAATTGCCCTCAGCCGCCAGAAATGGCCTTAGAAAATGACTTCCCGCACAAGAGACCGGAGCTCGTGAGACTTAAATTGCTCAAAGATAAACCTCTTCAACTCGATCGCTACAATTTCCATGACACGAGGACGTTATGAAGTCCTGAGGGGCACGGAAATGTCTCTCTGGTGGAGAAGCTGAGGGAGGAGCAGAGCTGGACACGCCAACCTCCGCAGAAGGACACGGCCTGGGCAAAACAACCCGAGGGCCCACGCGGGAGGGTTAAAAACAATATCTGATTCAGGCCTAGAATAAACATTTTGCATTAGTATTCCTCTGGCCGGGTTATTTTTAGCAGCCAGCTGTGTCCCTGCTGCCAGCGCTGGCCACCAGTGGTCCATCTCCACGTCCCCTCCAAACCCCGGGCGGGCTGAGGGCAGGGACGGAGAGCGCGTCACCTGCAAAGGGTAGGGCTGTCCCCTCATGGGCTGGGGAAGGAGAGTCATCAGCAACAGCATCTCCTGACTCCTCGGTTAAGCTCTGCAAACAGATCTCTATGACTTCCCACTCCAGAAAGAATTAGGCATTTTTAAGCTCGAATTCAAAGCCACTTGTACAAACGTTCCAACAGTAACCGTACGTCTGTCCAGAACTGTGTCTCTTGTCACCGTGGACAATCCCTCCGCACAAACAAGTTGTGAATGCCACATACAGCCGTGCCCCTGGGCTTTCCACCATGAGACAACGTTCCTTTATGTTTGCCAACGTAGCCAACTTCTGCAGCTTAACCACCAAGTTTGTAAACATCACTGTGGAGGCCACCCGTGACAGAGCCTCCTCTTTCTCTACAAGCACTGCAACGCTCCTGAGATACGTGACCACCCCTGGTGCACAACCTCAATGTCCAAACTCTTCAGTCTTACCAGAAAATAAGACTAAAAAATACGGCCTGCACCAACAGGCCCAACCATCTTCACCTCTAGAAGGTCAGAAGAGAGTTTGCACACAGTAAGCTGGAGATGCATCCTCCCAACCGCTGGCTGGTGGCTTCGGGACAGCCCCGGCAGAGGCTGGTGGTGTTCTCCTCGCCTGGATGCTCGGTGAATATTGGGCTTCACAGAATGGATCAGGTTTGCTTCACTGTAAGTAGAAGTCAAGTCTCTGCTGGACCTTCATACAACAGAGGTTCTGCAGGAGAACTCTAAGGATAATCTTGGGGTCTACAGAAGCTTGGTGGCAGCAGTGGAGCGTTGCCTGGTGACTTGCAGAGGGAAGAAAGCAGGGAATTATCCAGCTGGGAGTCTCCGGGAGGGGTGAATACATGGGTGCTGACACTGGTGAGGAACACCTCCTGTCACAGCCAGCTGCAGAAGGTGGAACTGGGTGAGTTTTGGCCACGGTCACTTGACGGGGGAGGAACTGAGGAACACCCTCCAGCAACACATCTCACAGACTGCTCCGAAGCACAGCAGGGGATGGTGAAGATGGAGAAAGGAAAAAAGCCGATCATTATCAGTTACTCTTCCCAGGTGTATTTCATACCTTCAACATCATCTACGGTTTGGCTTTGAGGGCAGCAAGTCCCTTGGGGCACGTACAATCCTGTCTCCTCTGGGTGATGTCCATTGCCAAGAACTTGGATTTCACGCAGAATAATTACATGATAAATTACAATAATAACTTCAAGCTAAGAAATATTTAAAATATTACTGCTTCACAAGCTGTTGTTTTATGTTTGGTGATGACAAGGAAAGCTGCCGAAACACTTCTGGCCAAGGCCACTGGTGTCCGTGCAAAACACCTGCAGACACAAAGGCTCCGGGAGGGATGCACAGGTATTCCCTGGACACCAGGATCAGGAGCGAAGCCGTGACGGTGTCACCTCCGGGTTCTAGAAGGCTCCCAGCGACCCGTCCCAACCGCACACACGTGGCCTTAGACACGGGACCCGGGAGCAGGAGCTCTGGTTGTCCCAGATGGACGTCAACTGCAGCAGCTCCTCAGAGAAGAATCTGCCATAAGGACAGCACCGAGTTCTCAGCTTTTACTGCGTGTGATAGAATACGTGTAAATGAGAAACATCACATATCCTCCTTCCAGACCCGAGGTGCTAGAAAATGCTCGCTCACTCTTTTTTGCTCTAATGCCCAAATCCTGCAAAGGCAAAGCTTCCTCACGCTGACACCACCACTGCTTTCCTTGAAAGGCAGCTTCTTCTCAGAAAAACAGGATTCAACGAAGTTCACATTTCGCAATCACTGAAGTTGTCATAAAACCATTCTGTACCAACACCTGATCCCCAGTTAACATAAGTGATGTGCTGGTTTATTTATAAAGACGAACGCGTCGGGAGCTTGCTTAACTTAAGCTAACAACCCAGCCCCTCCTGTACATTTCCACCAGTTCAGAGAAAACACTTCAGATTGCAATTTTTGGACCACCTCTCCTGCCCAGTTTCACTGCAAAATCTCTTTGACTCCTGCAGGACACACCATGCTCTCCCCCTGCCGTCCCACTGCTCCCATCACCCTGGGGGCAAACACAGCTCTGACAGCTTTGCCGGGGGGTCAATGACCCAAACTGCCCCCAGATGGAAACCCATGTGCTATGGGACCTAACACAGCTTCTCCTGAGGCTACGTGCAGTGTGACCTACAGCTCACTGCCCATGGGGCTGCAAAACCCGGGCTTAGACCCAAATGATCAAAGAGCTCTAGGAATTTTGGGAAAGAAGGCCAATGGCATCCTGGGGGGCATCAAGAAGAGCGTGGCCAGCAGGTGGAGGGAGGTCATCCACCCCCTCTGCTCTGCCCTGGGGAGGCCCCAGCTGGAGCACTGGGACCAGTGCTGGGCTCCCCAGTTCCAGAAGGCCAGGGAAGTGGTGGAGAGGGCCCAGCAAAGGGCTGCCAAGATGGTGAGGGGACTAGAGCATCTCTGTGCTGAGGAAAGGCTGAGGGACTTGGGTGTGTTTAGTGTGGAGAAGAGCAGAGGGAGGG
>QJSC01002431.1:102399-118451 GCA_003697955.1 Calidris pygmaea | reverse complement strand
TCGCAGCAGCAGGAATGCAGAAGCTGCAGAAATTGCTCATTTTGTCTCATTTTCACCTCCTCCTGAGGAAACCGCTGCAGCACCTGCGGCGTCTGCTCCAAAGCTGGGGAGGGTGCGAAGGGAGGGTCGGTATCACACAGGCACAGAAAAATCAAGATTTGTTTTTAGCGGATAGCGAGTATAGATGGATTCCAGCCTCCCCCCTAAACTTCCCTTCTCAGCTGCTTAGCCCAGGCTGGTCAGGTGAGGAGGCACGAGAGAGAAGGGGGTGGCAAATATGGTCAACCATTTAAAAAAAAAAAAAAATAAAAGAGAAAAAAAAAGATTGAAGGGGGAAAAAAGGCATTTCAGGTCAAGTTAATAAACTGAAAGAGAAATTGAAAGTTACAAACATCCCAAGCCCACTATCACCATCCACAGCAAAAGCGGGATTTTTTTCATTTTTTCTTTATGCGCAGCTCATTTTTTAAGGAGCTGCCTAGAACCCCTGTCTGCAGAGCTCAGCGCTGAAACACCTCCGGCGGCTTGAGAAAAATCATAAAGCAGAAATGCGGGTTAATGACGTCCAGCGAAACACCAAGCACACGGGGAGATGCCAGTTACCTCCCACAACCAGCCCCGCTCCCCTCGCACACCCAGGGTCCTGCCTTCCCCCAGAACCGCGAGTCTCGTGGCTCTTTATTCTGCTGGTACCCGCAGCCCTGGCTCCCGCTGCTCCCATCGCCCCGCAGCCCCCGCTCGCCCATCGACAACCCAAATATTACTACATTTTCCTGGCAGAACGTACAGCCTGACGGCACGTACCCCCAGAGGAATCAATACCTACTCGCCTGCTTGTGAAAGAGGCGGAGGACTTTCAAAAGTTTCGTTAGAACACCGTTGCGACTCATTAAAATAGCAAGTTAAATAAGCACATGTCGTAATTATAACTGTTTTAAAATACCGCCCAGCTGGCACTTCTGTGAGCTGGGTGCCTCCCGCTCTCCAGAGCCAGGAGGGTGCGGGTGTCCATGGGCTGACCCTCCCCACACGTGGAATTTCTCTTTTTTGTCTCTGATCTCACCCCGAAATTACAGCAGAGCCTTGCCAGCTCCCACGGCGGCCGGGAAAACGCATTCGAAGGGATGAACTCCAGAAAATAATTAGTAAAAACCCCACTATTTAAAACAGAAAGAAAACAACGGGGGAAAAGAAAAAAAAAAATAAGTATTTTGTAAAACAAACAAACAAACAAAAGCCTTTGGAAAACACATCAGCCATTATTTTTTGGCGTATTAGAGCAAAGCGGTGAAATATGTGTTAGTGCTGCTGGGAGACAGGCTGGGGACACTCGCCCCCCGCCCCTGGCACGGGCAGCAGTTCCAGGGGGGCTGCGCTGGCAAACTGCAGCCGCGGGGCTCTCCCTGGGGATTAATGACAAAATCCCCACTTGCAGAAAGAGCTCACAAAGAGGCGGGATGGCAGGAGCTCAAGGCCACGAGCCACGAAACCAGCCAGTTCCCTGTTTGCTTTTTCTAAGGGCCGGTCGGCGCGGAGCGAGCACGTCCCTCCCCGCAGGGCGGCCACGCAGCCCCCAGCCCGGGCTTCCCAAAGGTCATTTCTGGCATCTCTTGTCGACTGGTTGTGAAAGGATGAGCTCTCCCAGTCCAACAGCTCTTTTGCCAGCCCCGTACGAAGCCACGAATTGGGGGGGACGAGGTGTCAGGTGGATGTTTGGGGCCCTGGGGAGGCGGCCGTGATACATACCCTCTGCCCGCAGGTCTAAACACTCTGAGCAATACCCGCGGCGAGAGGCACACACAGAGAGACAGCGAGGAAAGGAAGAAAGAGAAAACAGTAAAGATCGCTGAAAAAACAGACAAAAGAATTAAACTCTGCCGCCGCATCCTCGGGCGGCGCTCCTGCCAGGAACAATTAAAGCTGTTTCAAAGAGCACAATCACCAAATGTGGCATTTTCCACCCAAAATTCAGATTAATATAGAAAAACCCAGAAGATCCAATAGAAAGCATCTTTCTCAAGACTAGCACACGTATTCTGAAGCTATCAAAGTGTGAGATTTGGCAACGCTGGAAGCTCTTTGCCCAGAGAACTTCTGCAAAACTACTTATTTTTTCCCAAGAAACTACCACACCGAATTAGCCATGGGAAAGGAAGGCAGCTAAAAAAAGTTAAAGTAGAGAAGTTACCTAAATGCATCTTAAACACCTTCTTTGTGTATGAAGTTCAAATTAGCACTAAGAATATCGGCTGCCTGAAGCAGAACTGCCATGAAGGACACTCTACTAAGCTTCTCAAGGACAAGTAATGAACTTCCAGAGTTTAAATTGCAGGACGGGCAGGGAAGCAGCAGCCGTGAAGATGACGATCGCGGAGGGGACTGGAGGTACTGGGACACCTGGAGCTTCCGTGGCCACAGCGAGGGCAGAAGCTGCAGAGTCCTTGTGGAGCCCCAAGGAGCATTAAAGATCTCCCCTCCCCCAGAGAATTCGGAATGGCAGGGAGGGAGGAAAAGGAGAGGGAAGCCCCACTTCTAAAGAAACGGGCATGTGGGGTGGGACAAGTTCAGCACTTCTGGGGAAGGGCTTGGGGAAATCAGCAAGAGCCACATATCCAACCCGAAAAATTCGTAAACTTTTAGTTAGAGTTCATTCCCTTGGAATCATTAAGGAACATGGTAAGAAATTCATATATTCACTCCTGGCCCTTCGAGTTTAACTGCGTCTGTCCCATTAGGAGGCAGACTGGTCTGGGAGCTCTGAGGATACTGGTAAGTTTCCATGATCGTCACTGGTCAAGGTGGGAAAAACCTGGCTACTGAGCGGACCTGGAGCAGCTGGAACCAGCATCTCTGGAACAGGTTTCTGTCTTCCCACAGCTTCTATTTTGATTTTTGGCTCCGGCTCTGGCTGTGGGAAGCTACAGACACCTTTAAAGTGGAGCCTGTGGTTATTCAAGCATTTGCTCTCTTTGCCAAAACGGAATGAGTTTTGTAGAACTGCAGTCGTGCAAAACCAAGCAGGTTCTGGAAACCCTGGCCTTATTGAAAGTGCTCGAGATATATACATTTATTTAGAGAGAAAAAAACATATTCAGCATTCCACTGCCTGGAACAGCAGCAGAGCCCACAACTTCTCACCTGACAGATTAGGAAAAAACCATAAATACCCCTACCTGCTCGGAAATAAATGGGAGAGATAAGCACATGCCAAGTAAGATTTACGCTGCTCCTGCGCATCGAGGCAGCCCCGTCTGCGACTCCCAAACACCAGGCGTTTGTGAGGACAAACAGCTGGAGCAGGGAGCTCTAGACAGACACGCCAATGGATTTAATTAGGTATCTCAAGCACAATGAGAACTGGAGGAGGAGGTGCTGCTGCCAGCGCAGCAGGCGCTGTTCTCATCTCCCTCCTCTCTCGTTTTCGGGGCAGCCTCTGCCCAGCCCTGCCAGCCCCCACCACAGACAAACTCCATTCCTCAAAGCGGCTCCTCGGGTGCCATCTCTGCCGGGGAAGGCATCTGGGGCATCTCACTCCCGGCGAGTATGAAGAGCAAAGGCCAAGTGGGGTGGACATCGAAAATAAAACCCAGCCACGTTATTAAAACCTCAATGCCGCGTCGCTGGACCAAACAAACCCTTGGTCAGCTTCCTCCTGCACCGTTACCTGGCTCTGCCATCCCGCTTGTTTTCCGAGCCTCTGCTTCCCCCCCCCAGGAGCTATTTGCTGGGGCGGGCGCACACGCCATGCGGGTCACGTTGACGACCCCAAAAAAGTCACATAAACCACAACTTACACCAGGTAAATACCCGCTCCTGAGTCAGATGCATAAAATACAGCAGCTCCAGCTAGTTACATCATCCCCTGCCTACTTGTAAGGAATATGAGAAAAAAACCCAAAATATCTTAAAATTAGGTACTATTTCTGGACGCACCAAGGTGAACCAGACGCTGTTCTGAACAGCGGGGTCCCCTCTCAAACGCTCAGAGCAGGCGAGATTCAAGAACATGCAATTCCATCCAAATTGCTGCCCCAAAGCTAAGAAACCTCAGGACCTGCTCTCTGATTTTCTGGCATTTTTCCTTTTTTTAATAATTTATTGTCTAGAATGTACTACTTGGAAAATGATGGCTCCAGAGGTTGACACCCCCTCCGCCTACTTGCCATGGGGTGAGGCTTTGCTCGACCCTCATGCAGGATCCAAGGCGGGTCCCCCCCAGGAGCCCTGGCACCCTGCAGACAGACGGACAGACAGACGGATGGACGATGCTTCTGTGGCAAGGCTCAGTGGCTAAAAGGAGCCACAACGCTTCCTAAAATAAAACCCTTATAATTATTTTCTCAAAACAATCTCCCCCTTGAGAAGAAAGCCGTGGGACATCCTCAGGCAGGACACTGGAACCAGGGTGTCTGAGGGGGAGAGGTGACACGTCAGCCCCGGCCCCAGGGGATTCCTCTCGCACCTGGTGAAAACAGCCTTCTCGTTTTTAGCATCCACAGTCAGCTTGATGGTCTCCTGGCCCGAGCCCGTGCTGATGGTTTCCGTGACGGTATCAGCTTTCTCCTCCTCCTCCTCGCTGTCCGAGCCTCCCGAGGAGCTGCTGTCCGAGGCCACCAGCGGCGCTTTCCTCGTGACACAGACGTTCCAGACACAGGGAGAGGCAGTGCTGACTGAGGGAAAGAGAAATAACTCACGTTGCAAAACGAAGAAAAGCCCAGAAACAACTCCCCAGGTGCAACCCCAGTAAGTGCAGTGGCTTAAAATGGAGTGTTTATGGCTACTGTGAATTTTGAGATGATGGTTTCTAGGCAGCTCCCCCACTGGGACAGCACACAATATTATTTTTGCAAGTAATAAAAAAACCCCAGCATCCCAAATCAGTGTTCTCCACCTGCCACCTCATAATACAAAGAGCAGAGGAGACTGGCCCCATCTGGAGCACTGGGACCAGTGCTGGGCTCCCCAGTTCCAGAAGGCCAGGGAAGTGGTGGAGAGGGCCCAGCAAAGGGCTGCCAAGATGGTGAGGGGACTAGAGCATCTCTGTGCTGAGGAAAGGCTGAGGGACTTGGGTGTGTTTAGTGTGGAGAAGAGCAGAGGGAGGGGGGATCTGCTCAAGGCCTCAAAATCCTTCCNGGGCACCAACTGGACCAGGGGAAGCTCCATGGGAACACCATGAGGAGGAGGTTGTTTGGTGTGAGGGTGGCAGAGGCCTGGCAGAGGCTGCCCAGAGAGGTGGTGGAGTCTCCTTCTCTGGAGACATTGCAACCCCCCTGGAGACGTTGCTGTGGGAGCTGCTGTGGGTGCCCCTGCTCTGGCAGGGGGTTGGACTGGGGGCTCTCCAGAGGTCCCTGCCAGCCCCACATCATTCTGGGGTTCTGTGATTATTTGCTTCCCTTATTGAGCGGTAGTAACTCTGAAGGAGGATTGAGGTGGTCCCTGGGGCCCCTCCCGACCATCACCTGGCTCTGAAAACCCACGGGATAATGGAAGGAGCTGGACTTGCTGAAGTCTCATTGGTTTCCATCCCAGCAGCATGTCTGGCAAGGAAAGGCTCTCCCCAAAGTGGCAAAGAAGTGTTTCAGGCTCAGAAAGTGTTTTTCATCCCAGTGCTGGTATCTTGCTCGGGAAGGAAGAGGGAAGAGCCAGACTGGAGCTCACCGACCAGCCAGGCGCAGTTACCAGCACTATTTACTCGGCACAGTGACCAGCAGTATAACTGACCCTTGCCTTTTAATCTCTACAAGTAATTTTATAATCAAGGACACAGTTAAACCAGGACTTCTGAACAGTTTACAAATAATGAACCATCTCTGTGACATCAACTCTTACCAACTTAAATTTCATCCTTTTCCTGCTGAGTAATATTATCCCAACAAACACTGGGGAATTCTGAGTTATAACTTTAAGAGACTGATCTCTGTACAGAAGAGAGCTCTCAAGCACGACCCTGGAGGGAAGTTCTCCCTGGTAGACTGGGTTCACAACACAAAATTCCAAACAGCTTAAATAATACATCTCTTTTGTCTTGTAACACTCTCACTTACAGTTCTTGTCCTGACTCTGCTTCGTGTTTCCACCCGAGTCGTTGCTTTCTGTGTCGACGGGAGAGCTGCACCGGGGGCCTGATTCTGAGCTAAAGTTGGGGGAGAAAAAGCCTTGAGAACGAAGTACAGATATCTCGGTTCTGCTTCCAAATATCCCCGACAGAAGAAATGATTAGGGCTTTTAACTTCTAAAAAATTCATTGACTTATGTCATGCTCCTGGCCCAGCGGCACCGATCATACAGGAAGTATTCCTGTGTGATAAAACACCAGCCTGCACCAGTCGGAAGCACTGGAAGGCAACGGGGCACGTGAATCCCCCAGAATATTCAGATAACATTAAAAACTAAAAGGAGTAGCAAGGGGAAGGGAAAGGGAAGAAGATCAGAGTTAATGTAGACCAGAAAATCGTATTTCAAATATTGTTTCATTCAGAAGTTAGTAAGAAAAGGCAAGAACGGGTGCCTCTTACCAGCAGAAAGGCTGGAAGTCTGTGAACTTGGCCCACCCTTTCTCCTCCGGCGCGGCGTTCTCCGGAGCCGCCGCGTCCCACACGCTGGAGCCGACGTCCATGGCCACACAGGGTGCGGGGGGCTTGGAGCTCACGGGCTCGAACACCGCGGTCCACCCCGCGCCTGGGGACACCACAGACGGGGAGTCCGTCAGTTCGCATCCCAAAAACATCCCAAAGTGACCCCAGAGCCAGAAAACAGAAAGACCAGCCAGGAGGCGGTCTCCAGGAAGCCAGCCAGGTTACAGACCATCAGCTTGAAAATCCCCCTTCTGAGAAATATTCATGTCATCCGCCAGAGAAACGCAGCCATTAAGAAGAATGACATTAGGAACGTCCTCCTTCTTTGAGCCAGTGATTTTCAGCTGCCCTGTACCTACCTTAGCTCCCCCTCAGAAGCCAAGCGGCACAGCTTTCACCCACTTCAACCATTAACTCTTTAATTTTGGCAATTACAGGTAAGGAACTGATATACGGATTAAAACGTTTAAGATCACCAAAGTGATCTTGAGCAAAAATAAGAATATAATTTGTTTTTCACAGTCTCTGTCTGCTCCTTACTCATTAGAACGTACCTCTGTTCCTACAAATCCTAATTCTTTAAAAAGCCACTTTCATGACCTTTTCTCAAGGAAGAGAAGGGATCGCTGCGACACATCCCGGAGCGGCAGAGATCCACCAAGTCTGCGCTCGCTCAGGAACCGCAGCGAAGTGTGAAGCAAAGTCTCTAGAAGGGAAACTGAACTGAGCCCCACTACCCCAGGCTGCCATGGCCGCTGTGTGTCCTGCTTCTTCCCAACCAGAGCTGAAACCCTGGGACCCCACCAGGGAGCTGAGACGCCAATAAACATGCGCTGCGCTCAGGGTCGCCAGACAAAGGCACGACCTAGAAAAATAAACCTTTTAAAACTGAAAACGCTCGTGCCAAAGGAGAACCGAGCGTTTGGGAAACCATTTCTGCCCCTTTATTTCAGCTGACTGAGCCTGTTCTGCTGCCAGCGCCGCGTCTCAGGAACTCGCACAGCTCTATTTGCACCCTGATCTGGGAAAACCTCCTCCCTCCGCGCTCTGCCTCCGGGCGCTGCAGGAACTGCTTTGCAACGCGCAAACTAAACCCAGGAAGGCAATGAGGCGGAAAAGGCAGATACAGGGAGCGTGGAGATACTTGGCAAGGGTCTGCCTAAATAATACAAGGAGTTAATATGTCATAATCCTCCACTAATGTTCTGCTCGATCGGAGCCAGTATTGTCACCGTACTTGGCTGTCCCAGCGCAGCCGAAGCATCTCACCGCTGTCTGGGAGACACCGGGCATTTGATTCCCTCAATCTCACCGATATTTCAGAGGCAATAACCGAAGGCTGAGGCTCACACTTCTCATCTGCCCACGGGGAGTCAGGGAACAGTCAGGGAAACCTGGCAGCATGCACACCGCTGCCCTGCCGAGACGTTACAGCTCTCGTTTCCACGGGGACGGTGCTGCTCTAAACCCTTTACCTTCAGAGGAGTCCGAGTCCTTCTGCTCAGAAACATTATTCTGGTTGTTGTTCGCTGGGGAAGGCGGCGGCTGCTGTTCCGTTTCCTCCTCTTCCTCGGAGTCCACGCTGCCGTCATGATCTCCGTTCTCAAGATCACTTTTGGACGAACTCTCCGAGGTCTGAGACGCCCCAAATCTGAATTGCAGAACTCAGGAGTCAGAGAAAGCCCCCCAGAGCAGGGGTTCAGGCCCCACCCGCTGCCTCCCTGCCCCTGGGAGGAAGCACAAAACTGCGACGCTGAACGCCTTTTACTGGGCTCATTTCCCCCAGACAGAGCCAGCTCAGACGGGCAACGGCAGACGCTCCTGGAGGTGCTGCCACCGAAGCCCCCGAGCGCTCCGCTTGTCAAAAGGCATCTGCGGAGCTGGGGAGGGAAAGCTGCTGCAGTGACATATTCGGGGCCGGAGACCTGATGCGAGCAGACAGGACAGCAGCAAACACGGGCAGCGCTCGCCCGGTCCCGATCCCGCGCGGGGCAGACAGGCGAGGGAAATAAACGCTGCGGCCTCGGCCGTTTTTCCTGTCTCATTTGATCATCCTTTCAGACTCAGAATTAGAGAAGTAACTTTATCTAATAACTGACCACGTCAAAGGGGTGACAAGCTGTGATTTGCAGTGCCAGGGACGCACCACGGGAGGTCACTCGTTCTCGTGCAAAAACATCGCTTTTCTTAACATTTTGGAAAAGAATATTCTCTACTGCCCTCAGCCTTGCAATTCTATCAATCTCCTCCTCTCCAAATGTGAGGAAAAGGAGTAAGTTCTAATTATTTCAAACTAAGGGTGGGGTTTTTAAATATCTTTGATAACAGAGTCAGTAATTAGGCGTTTCCATCAGTTTTGCATTCCCTCAAATCGGATCTTTGTTTCACACTCCAGATAAACCCTCGTCTCTTTTTGCAGAAGCAGGACATGTAAAGTGCTCTGGTTTATGCCAGCAAGAAGCCTCACAGCACGTAAACAGCATTTAACTAAAATGTAAAGTGTTCATAGAATCATAGAATGGTTAGAGTTGGAAGGGACCTTAAAGATCATCGAGTTCCAACCCCCCTGCCCTGGGCAGGGACACCTCCCACCACACCACGTTGCTCCAAGCCCCCTCCAACCTGCCCTTGAACCCCTCCAGGGATGGGGCAGCCACAGCTTCTCTGGCCAACCTGGGCCAGGCTCTCACCACCCTCCCACCAAACAAGTTCTTCCCCACAGCTCAGCTCCATCTCCCCTCTTTCAGGGGCAAACCCTTCCCCCTCCTCCTAGGGCTCCCCTCCCTCATCCAGAGTCCCTCCACAGCTCTCCTGTAGGCTCCCTGCAGACACTGGAAGGCTGCTATAAGGTCTCCGTGGAGCATTTGCAGCATTTAGGAAAATAAAATTAAAAACTGATCTTCTGTTTTCACCTTACCGTGTTCTTGATTTAACTTGGGTTGCATAGGTTATCTCCTTCTCCTCCCAGATATCTTCCTCCTCCTCATTATCATCGAATTGTTGGATGCGTTCATTGCAGCAGGCTTCGAAGAGGGAAGCATTGGGCTGAAATGATGACGACAGCTTTGAGACAGCGGTAAAGTGAGGGATCCCCGTAAATACGCCACCCATCCGCCCACGTCAGCGTTCTGGGATCGCTCGGCTAAAAGGCTGAGTAACTGGTGACTTCCAGGTGGTGCACTGGAATCCCGTCACACACAAAAACTGTCTACTCAGGGGAAAACCAAGCTGAGAGAAGCAGAGAAACAGCTCTCGGAGCCGCAGACTGCGCTGGCACGTTCAAAAAGAAAACCAATTTTCTACATCTACAGAGCACTGCCCAGAGCAGCCAGAAGAGAGAAAAAAATACTCTTCATAGTAATGTTTAAGCAGAAAAGGAAGTATTTTAAGACTAAGGAAACCTACATATCAGTATTGACTAAAATAAGCTTCGGTCAGGAAACGAGCTTGGAACCCCCTCTCGAGCCACTGCCCGGCTTCCTCAGTGAGTGTTGATTTAGGGCAACAAAACAGAAAAAGCAAGACACAGCACAGCACTATTTACACCCATAAGAAACCCAACCCTCTCTATTTGCATTTTCCCCTTGTCTGTGTATGGGAATATTATCAGAGTGAAAATAAGGGCAATAGATTCACACTGCAGAGAAAAACAGAGAGAGAGCCCCCTGTGTCAAGAGTACAACTTCTGAAGAGCCTCAACACTGCATTTATTGCATCCTAAATGCAATAAAATGCAGAGGGATTCTCTGAGGGTCCACATAATGTCCCCGTGTTCCTTAACTCGACTCAGCTACAAGTCCAGTTACCAGGTTTTATTTACCCAAACAACATATCAAATCTTTTTTCCTTTCAACATGACAACAGCCCATTCAAGCATGAACTAACTTGCCAGAACCTGTCGTATTAAATAAATATCCCAAACCAGCCACTTACACTGTCGTCATCTGCGTCTATGTTGAAGTTTATCTCTGCGATCCTGTCGAAGGGAGCACTGCAAAAAGAAGGAGAAGCTTCAGTGATGCCATGAAGTAATTAAGCACTTTTGCAGCACAAGACCAGGGGATAAGGAACCACAGAGACACTTTATTGACCACCCAATGCCGCCTGCGTTTGTTCCCTCAGTATTCAGTTTAGTATTGAGTGCAACCATCTCCTCTCTTTGAGACGAAAGGTTATTGGAGATTTTCATTCTCAGGCCTGATCCAATCCCTGAGTGAGCAACCTGTGCCGTTATGGTGTTGACGTGGTGCTTCGAGGCCCTGTGGCAGCCTGGGCTGTTATTCTGCAACTCTCACGGTTGCACCCATGGAACATAAAGGCTATCTTCATTTTTTTTTCACTGGTCTCTCAGCTGCACCAAATCTTGTTGAAAAACATCAAATTCAAAATTAATTAGGAAGAGAAGGAGCTGCACCTTCTTGGCAATCTCCCAAGAACTCCACTGGGCTCCTCAGCCCTAAGGAGATAGGACCCAGGGAGGGGAGTGAGTCCCACACGGTGGGGACGCATCCAGGGACACCCAGGAGGGGCAGAGCCCCCCTGCATTAGCATCATCTCAGTCACTCCAGGGAACCTCGGTGTACTCGCGGCTCAGCAGCCCCGACGTGATGCTAAGACATGTTTGCTGCAAAAATCACAAAATAACCCAATTTCTGCTTTAGGCCCAGGAGTGTCTCTCGTACCAACAGCAGAGGGTGCTACAGGTCAAGAAACGCCAACCTGCTCGGAACTCCAACCTGCTCACACCATTTGGGGCCAGGCAGCATTTTGTCACAGTATCTACACATCTCTGCGTTTCAATAATGTTATTTTCTTGTAAAGACAACTGCTCAGTTACTAAAAAACACTGTCACGCGCATCACCAGGACATTCAAACATGATTAATACTTCTTAAAATATTCGAATTCCCATCTGCAACCGTTCACAACTGCTGGAAAACAGTCGACAGGGAGCAGTGTTCCCAGCATATTCAAGACCAGAACAGTTTTATCGCATATTCTTCTCTTCTAATGACAAATACAGAGAAGCCCAGCACGTCTCAGTTGCAGAGTTCGTTCAGTTTCATGTTCCTTTTCAAAACGGCCATGAGGTGCCTCCAGCAGCTCCTCACAGGAATTACCTCCTCCCCTCACACGTTTGATGTTTGCTGCTCTCTGATAAAAAGTTAAAAGCGTATTTTACTTTTAAAAAAAGTGAAGAACTAAGTAAACCGCATTCTGTTAAACACTCCTTCTAGTCTGGAATTTTTGGGCCTTATTAAAGTTCTGGACGTTTACACTCAGAAAAAAAAAAGAGGGGAAAGCTGGACTCCAAACTCCTTCTCCATGTCAGAAGAGGGTTCCCAGCTCTTTGGCAAACACCTTAATGGAGCTCCTCAGACCCCAGGGACTTCATGACTTTGGTTCATGCTGCCCAGGGAAGGGGCTGAGGCACCATCCCTGCAGGGATTTAAAAGACGGGTTGACATAGTGACATGTCTCTAAAGACATGGGTTAGTGATGGGTTTTATCAGGGTTAGGTTGATGGTTGGACTCGATGACCTTAAAGGTCCCTTCCAACCCAGACAGTTCTATGGTTCTACGCTTGAAAGCAACTCTGAAGCAGCTGAACTATCTCCACGTTGTCATTTCATTTAAGTTACTTCATTGGAGCCCAGCAGTTGCTAAAAATACAGTCTGAGCAGAACCAGCCAAAGACTCCTCATAAATCCGAGGTGGAGCAGCTGGAGCGATGTGGTGTGTCCAGCACTTTGGGGGCTAAATGCTCTCTGTTTCCACCAGGATTCCGGGACTCCAGGATGCTAGAGCTCCCTGCAGAGCAGACCCAGTGCCTGTTGGCCTGTACCAGCCCCAGGATGGCACGTACAGCGGGTACCGCCACAAACTCTCCCCGTCACCTTGGCTAACAAACAATTCTTCTGATGGAGACAAGGGTTGCCACGAGACAGAAGGGAATGGGGAAAACCGAGGAGCAGGAAACATGCTGGGTATCCTCTCTGCCAGTTCATGTACACTAAACGGTTACCATTTCTCAACCATTAGGGACAAGTGGGCTAATTACAGTCCCAGTCATTTCCTGTGCTACAGTTTTTAAGGCGAGAAGATGAGCTGCAGTCCGAAGGAGATTACAGGAGCTCTAGGAAAGCACCACCACTTCTGAAGACTGAATTCAGCAAATTGCGTAACATTAAATCCACCTATATCTGCCGCCTTTGAGCTGTCATTTGCTCCTGCCTTATCTACATTTCCTTATTCCTAAGAGAGAAAATGGCTAAATTTTTCCATGGACATCATCAGAAGACTATTCTTTCTACTCTAATTTCAGTAAGGACTTACTGCCACCAGAGGATAACTGTATAATTGCCTGGAGTTAGCTCTAATGCTTTGCTTTCCGCGTAATTAAATTCATTCTAGAATATGGCTGGATAATAAATGTGTGTTTTATTAAAAACGTCTCTCTCCGAAATGAAGAAGGACTTTTCCTTGGTTCTACAACTGTCTTTGGAGAGCAGAGCTGGACTCCTCTAAAAAGAAAAAATTGTTTTCTCCAAGCCATCTATCGCTCTTCTCTTTGTCCTGAACCGAAGGAGGCACCCAGCGAGGCTCACTTTAAAACCTGAACTAGAAGAAGAAAGATTAGATGCAAAGAGGCGTAAACACTGAAGTTTTATCAACTTACTTGATATTATCATCCTGGTCTGCAAACTCCTCATCGTTAAAGCCAAACTGATCCACGAAGTTGGCTGTCATCTGCTGGATCTGGTACTCAGAGAAGGCCTAAGCAACGGAACCCACATCATTAAGGTGTCCAAAGACATTCAATTAAGATGGCTGAAAAAATGTACTCTAAAAAGCACTAAAATCACAGAAAACTGACAAACTTTGAGAAATCACCTGCTCCAACCCCCTTTCTCAAAGCAGGATCTCAGACTGTTCTCGAACAGGTTTCTGCAAGTCCTAGACAGATGCTTCTCTGATCTGCTCCTCACTTCTTCCACAGAGAGTGAGGAGACTTTCCTGGGAAACCATCTGTTGGCTTCATTATTCCATTAGAACCTTCTATCGGGGCATTTTTCATGTTTGTTTTCCCCTGATGCAAGATGAAATTTACTCTGCTGCAGCTTAAACCCTCCAGGGATGCCAAGAAGGCACCTTTCCCTTCCTCTCAGTGCCTCTTCCTTGTACGAGGAGGTCTATGTCCCCACATCACCCTGTCTTCCCTTGACTGAGTGGACCAAATTCTTCTAGCTCTTCTTCCCCATGTCACGTTCTGCACCTCTGACCGTTTGCTAACACCTTTTGCTAACACAAACCCCTTTTGAAGTTCACTGCCCCCAGCGGGACACTCACCAGGGAGAATGGGAAAATTCCTCCTCCTCCTGGTCTTTGAGACCATGGCTCCCACCCCTCTGGTTCCCACCACGGCGGGGGCTCTCCTCTTTGCCAGCTTGTGCCTTGGGATAACTGCCCAGATCTGCTCCTGGTCACACTCCTGCCCAGTCATCCATGCCTCATTCTCTAGTTATGAAAAGAATCGCTGCTGCCTCCAAACAGAATCTCACACTTGTTCTTATGCATTGCGGGGTTTGGGGTTTTTTTTCAGACAATTTCTCCTGTTGGAGGCTAATCCTGATTACGGGCAGGTAGCCAGCTCCAGCTCAATAATTCTAAGAGAAATCTCTGCCATGACTCCCTGCAGGTGACACCAAGTGCCCATGTTGGGGCTGAAGAGTTCTGCCAGCTCCTGTCAATATTTCTATCGATACTTGCCACAATAAAAAACAATTATTTTTTTTACAAAGACAATGCATTTCTGCTTTTTTTAATGCACTAAGTATCAGCTGAAGAAACAAGCTATCTGTAATGTCAGAGTAGCCTGTTATTTAGACAAAAGAGTAACTTTAAACAATTTCCAGCTCATTATTACCCTTGACTAGAAGATTTCAGATTAATCCTGTCTTTTTGCTCCCCACAGGTAGCTTCCTGCCAAATAGGCAGAAACTTGCATGTTCTGCTAATGCTCTTTATGCTCTTAGCAGCAAATAAGGCTGTAAGAAATTGTCTAAATATTTCACCCTGAAAAGCAGCCTCCATATATTTGATGGAGCTTTAGCCGAGCACCTCAGATGTTGATGATACTGAGATATTTGCTAAATGCAAGTGAACCTTTAATTACCTCCGTTTCTCCCTAAGGCAGGGCTTTTTGCTGCTCTCACTGCTCCTGTCCACTGCTCGCACTGCTAACGTAGTGCNAGAAATTGTCTAAATATTTCACCCTGAAAAGCAGCCTCCATATATTTGATGGAGCTTTAGCCGAGCACCTCAGATGTTGATGATACTGAGATATTTGCTAAATGCAAGTGAACCTTTAATTACCTCCGTTTCTCCCTAAGGCAGGGCTTTTTGCTGCTCTCACTGCTCCTGTCCACTGCTCGCACTGCTAACGTAGTGCAGGGAGAACAGGAATCCCAGAATGATGTGGGGTTGGCAGGGACCTCTGGAGAGCCCCCAGTCCAACCCCCTGCCAGAGCAGGGGCACCCACAGCAGCTCCCACAGCAACGTCTCCAGGGGGGTTGCAATGTCTCCAGAGAAGGAGACTCCACCACCTCTCTGGGCAGCCTCTGCCAGGCCTCTGCCACCCTCACACCAAACAACCTCCTCCTCATGGTGTTCCCATGGAGCTTCCCCTGGTCCAGTTTGTGCCCGTTCCCTCTTGTCCTGTCCCTGGGCACCACTGGGAAAAGCCTGGCCCCATCCTCCTGACACCCACCCTGGANCCCTCTCCACCACTTCCCTGGCCTTCTGGAACTGGGGAGCCCAGCACTGGTCCCAGTGCTCCAGATGTGGAAAAAAAGAGGAAGAAATATGCAGTGTCTCACAGAAATGTCAGACCATCATGTATCTGGGATGTGCACGCAGTCTGAGCCAAATTTATTCCCAATCAGAGTCCAGACTACCTAAGAAATTATACAGGAAGAGCACAAAAGAGCTGAAGGCTCTGGCTCAGAGGAAAATTTCGGAAGCTGGTCTATACTAGGATGGATTGAGGGAGAATCCAAGGAAGAAGCTTCCCAGGAAGAGTGAAGAGCACATTGTCAACTCACCTGTTGGAGAGAAAGTTCATTGGGAAAAGCACTCTCGATGTCTTCATCCTCACTGGAGGAGTGCAGGTGGTGAGTGCTCACCTGAAAAAAGTACCAAAATAATAAGCCCAAATGAAAGCTAAGAAAGTGCAAATACTTTGGTTCCACACATGGAATCAAAGACCCAACTCCTCAGAAGGCAAACCTGTCCCAAGGAATACCAGGAACATGGACAGAGTTTCCCAATGCCTATCAGATCTGCTGCAGCTTGAAGAACTATTATGGAGCATGTTTTCTACAAACACTGTCCCTGTAAGGCTACTTCATAAAAACAAGCAAAAGAAGGAAAAAACCCAGCAGTATTTATCTCTCTCTTTTTTTTTTTTTTTTTTTT